>CM021106.1:90932912-91047985 GCA_007115665.2 Sequoiadendron giganteum | reverse complement strand
CTTGTATGTGACATCCATTTTGTAGGGGGGCATTCTAAAAATGAGCTTCAAATCCAAATCTGTTAAGTAGAAAATTAGTTGGAGGATGGAGGCACGGGAGGTTGGAGGATACTCAACAACCTCTCGTTAGTCACTAGCGATGAGGCTGCAAAATTGCATTAGTGACAATTATTTGTGCCAAAATGACTAAAGCCAGGATTGGTTTCTAGGTGGCAGCGGCAACCGTTTCATATCATTTGTGATAAGAGTGGCAATGATCTATAGTGGTGGTTGCATATGCGACAATGAGGGCTTGGTGTTCAAGCTTTTATGTTGTGGTTGGATGTGTATGTCCCCAATCACATTTCTTGGTTGTATGTAAATGGATGTGTTTGTCCCCATTCACAAGATGGTGTAAGTGATTGGAAGTGTTTGTCCCTAGTCACATGAGTTGGTGATTATGATTGGATGTGTGTGTCCCCAATCATAATTGTTGTGAGAAGAAGTGTTTGTCCCTGTTCATAACCTTGATGTTGGATAGATGTGTTTGTCCCTATCCAAACTTGATGTAATACCTTGGGTAGATGTGTTGGTCCCTATCCTTGGATGAAGGTATATTGAGCATAGTGAGGCTAGTTCCACTATTGCTTGACATGAATAGATGTGTATGTCCCTACTCTTATCTTATATTGTTTGGTGACCTACTATGTGTGGTTGTCAAGTATTGTGATGTACTTTCACCCCATGTTCACACTAAGGGGGGTTGTTGGGAATTAGTGCACATAGGTGTTGGAAATATTGCATCATAGGATGCATAAAATAATTATTTGTAAGGTTTGTTATAGTTTGTTAAATAGGTTATTGTATTAGTGGTACGTATATGTTGAGTTGTTAAAACAACTCAATATATTTAGGGATGTTTTAGGAGTTTCCTATAATGTAGGAGATTAAACTCCTATATATATGTAATGTATTTGAGTGGAGAATATGATGGAGACAAGCGTATTATGTGTAAAGATTTTTATGTAGAGATTTTATTGACTCTTCAATATCTGCCCATATTTCTAATAGAAGAATGTGTATGTTGCCTTTGATGGTTTCACATCATGTGTTGTCATCAATGACAAAGGGATTGTTGAAAATATGGATGTGTTTGGTGGTGTTTTCATTAATGTTGTCATTGATGTCAACACAGTTCATAATGATTACAGGTGGTACTTGTATTGTTGAGATGCTGTAAAAGTGTTTAGAGTACATGGAGCTATATTTATGAAATTGTAGTTGTGTTTTTTCCAAGTTCTTTTGAGAAAATTAAGAAATAATGAAGACTATGTAGTGTGTGTGTTTTGAGTGTGCTCTGGTAATGTTCTTTGCATTTGTTTTATGTTAATCCTATGCTTGTATGGATTTTTGGTATTGATCATAAGCCTCAATGGATAATATATCCTAAGTTTTAGCTTTTGGATTGATGGAGAGTGAAATATATGTTCATCGGTGTGTGAACCAATTTGGAAAAACTATTTGTCTATTGACTGGGAGAAATGTTTTTTCTCCACAGTCTTTTGGTGGTATTGCTCAGATCTTCTAGATCTGGAAGATGGTTTACATTGTTGTTCTTAGTGTTCTAGAAAATGTTCTTGTGGTTTGGTGCTCTGGAAAACTTTCTCTAGAGCTAATGTGTGTTGTTGCTTGATCTAGTTGGACTATTGAAGAATGTTCTTGTAAGAGAGGGGGACCAACCACTGCAAGGCCCTAGGTCATGTAAGGCCAAGAGAGGAAAGGTTGCCCTAACTTACCTCAGTTTCAAGGAAGATTAAGATAGGAGGGATGAGAATGATGAGGACTATGTGTCCTTTGACCACTTTGTAACCCTGAGAGTTAAAGGGAGATTGGATGAGTCACTTTTTAAGGTCAACTTTGTGTCTCAGGTAGCTTTTTTTAGGGGAAAAAAGTGCAGTTCGGGGATGACAGCACTGCATGCTAGCGTCCGTACAGCTAGAAAACTAGAGAGATGAGGTTAAATGCTCAAGAAATGACTGCTAGCCTAGTTTAGAGGTTTCTTGAACAATAAAATGAGATTAAGAAGAATGAAACATAAATACAAATGCGATAAAGGAAATATATTGCCGCAATGGTGACAAAGATGATTTCGTACAACAATCCTCTCACCTGTTTGCTTCAAGATCTCTCCATCTGCACACAATAAAGAGGGAAGATGTTGGGGTTGTTTAGGAGCTTGCCATAGTCAAACCCCCATTTTGGTGTTTCCACCTCCATGAATAGCCAATTTTTTCAATGATAGGAATAAAGATAAACAAGGGAATACAAGCTACATAAAAAAAATACACTACAAACAATACATGCTTACTCAACCGAAGATGATAAAGAAGATAAGAGGAGCTTACCACCTTTTTCCAAAGCGCTCTAGGCTTGTGGAGGAGAAAATGAGAGGAACTCAAGCCTCTTCTGCAATGATGTATGTTTTGTGCTCGCACTATCAGAGTGATGGAGTAGTGGATTGTTGTTATGGAGTGTACAATGTTGCTACAAAGCTTGAAGGAAAATGAAGAGAGAATGCTCAAAATGGTCTTGCCAAACTTCTATTGAAGCCTCCCATGGATGAATGGATGAAGAATATGAAGAAAATGATGAAAAATGGCCATATTTGAGTTGGCCAATCGAAGAGGGGCATTACATTTTGATTCCCAATAGGAAGTGTAACGTCTCTATAGTCTCTAGCTATAGGAATCTACCAAGGACATAAGTGTGTCACGTGCATGTTTGCATGTTGTGCAAGCGTCCCCGACAAAAACTCCTCCACTGACACAAAAAACAGACGCCAATTAGAATGTGAGCAACGGACTTAAGTGGAATTAAGCCTCTACCTTAGGTTTTCTAAAGTGAAAGGGGGTAAAAGGGAATTTGTGTTAGGGGTGAAAATTCATCCTTATAAAATTTTCCCCCACTTTAGTGAGCATGAGTATAGATGAGTGCTTTGGTAAAGTAGAGTAGTAAGGAAGTAACAAAGTAAGAGATGTATACTTGTACCGATGAGGAAGCAGAGTACGTTCTGGTGAACTCAGAAGCGCAAGAAAGGACTCCATAGTTCTACAGAACTATAGAGCTGAAAAATGAAAGTACCCTACAGGTTCACAATCCTACAAGGGAGGTATCCTTCAAGAACTCTCACATGAAGGAAACCAGTAAGAACACCCTACAGATCTATAGACCTACCAAGAAGGTATCCCCCAAGAACTCTCACATGAGGGAGACCAAGCAAAAGGGGATTCCACAGAGTTAGAGAGGACAACATGCTTACCCACACATAGAACATGTCCAAAAGTGGTCACACAGGCCAGTGAATGGACAATCACACAGACCATTGCTAAGTTGTAAGACTTTCAAAGGGGTCCCTCGGGAACCCTTTAAAATGAAGGAGGGTCTACTCAAGGGATACGTTGTTTGAAAGGTGAAGTCTAGTCGGACTCTCCCCAAGCTAGACATAAGGAATCGAAGTAGGCTTAGCTAGGTTGTCCCGATACTAGATGCGGATAAGTGAAACCAGTCTAGCTGGGTTGGCCCCGAGCTAGACATGAAGATGTAAAACCGGTCTAGTCGGGCTACCCCCAAGCTAGACTGTAGGAAAAAGGTACAAAATACATTCCCTTTAACACCAATACAATAGAGGAGTGAAGCATAAACTTATTCTAATAGCTTCAAAAACTATTTGAGATGGATACAACCATGAAAGGAGATAACACAAGAACAAACCATTCATAGATTGCCGCAGTAGTTTACGTGGGAAAAGCTTTTTAGGTAAAAAACCCACTACACAAAGTTAAGACTATTGTATTACAGTATTGAAACAAATACATACAATTTACAGTCTCCTCTGTATAGCTCACAATCACCCAAAGAGATTCAGATTCACTGTTACAATGTTTTCTCAACATACAGTTTGAAAAACCTCTCTCCAAGAACTCATGTCCCTTTTTTTCTTCTGCTCTTTAACCCACAACTTCAATTGGCTCTTCAACTCTTTTTTTTTCCTTCTTAAGAAAAATTCTATCTCACCAACATATGTAGTCGACTCAATCAGTCCTACACTTCAATAAAGTGAACCCTTAAATCATGCAACTGATCAGAACTGACAGATTTCCCTACAACAAGCCGTCTATGTATTCAATGCAAACACCAAAAACGGTTGAGTTCACCACCCTTGGTTGACAATGCAACTGCCACAATAACTATTTAAGTTTCCATCCAATCACCAATCAGACAGGTGCCACGTGTCCAAAACCCATTGCCTATCGCAACTGACAGAACGACCAAAATGATCATACAGACATTGAGAACGTCCAAGACTTCCAAGTCTTTCAAACACTGCCGGAGCTGGAGTCAGAACGGGAGACAAAACAAGACTGCACCGAAATTATAGGTTCAGGAACCATTTCAGTTCCGCCTCCACCCACGGAAAGAAGAAACAAGCCAGAGACAGTTCTGACCAGAGGAAGTCAACCCGAAGTCAAACCAAGACAAGAACACAAAAGTTCGGAGTCAGAGTCAGAGTCGGAACAAAAAACAAGACTTTACCAAAAGTCCAAGATCAAGAACCATTCCGGTTCCGGGTCCACCCCCACCAACTGCAAGAAACAATAAACCTGGACTGGAACGAAGAGGAGGAAAACATCCCGAGGAAAATCCAAACAGCAAGGAAGACCAGATCACAAAGGCAGGAACATGGAAATCGGACATTGCTAGGTTCCAAATCTGGTACCACCTCCGTCAGAACTTGCGAAGAAAAGCGAAGAGTTTGAATGGTAGGAAGCAGAGCCAGAGACGGAACGGGAACTAAAACCCAGAACTAGGCAAATAGAATAATGCCAAGTTCCATCTTGGTTCCACCTTCGGCAGAACTTGCAAACAACACAAAATCTCACCAAGGCAAGAAAACGAGGACTACAAGCTGGAAGTTGAGACATAATTTCTCAACAAGCTCCCACTTGGTGAACACTTCCAGCTTCCTCAAAACATCAAACCTTACTGACTATCATAGGCCCCAAGGCCCATCGATTTTGTGCACAATCTGAACTTGTCTGTGCTAATCGACTTTTTCAAGGCATCTGCAACATTCTTCAAGGTGTCAACCTTTTCCAAACTGACCTTGCCATCTTCAACCATATCCCTCACGAAGTGATATTGCACATCTATGTGCTTGGTCCTGGCATGAAAGGTTGGATTCTTTGCCAAACAAATGGCACTTTGACTGTCACAGTAGATTGAAATCTGCCCAACATTAAATCCAATGTCTGAACACAAATGCCTCAGCCACACTACCTCCTTGCAAACATGAGTTGTTGTCATGTACTCTGCCTCAGTCATGGATAAAGCAACTATAGCTTGTCGCTTACTCATCCAACTGATTGCTCCACCATTAAGCATGAAAGTGTATCCACTAGTGGATCTTCTGTTGTCAATGTCCCATGCCCAATTAGAATCAACATATACCTGAATGTTGAGGGCCCTTTTTGATGCAACCATACACCCATGGTAACACAAAACATAATCTGAAGTACCCTTCAAATACCTGAACACTCTCTTCACAACATCCCAATGTGATCTCCTTGGATTTTCCATGAACCGGCTTAGAACTCCCACTGCTCGGGCAATGTCTGGTCTTGTGTAGACCATAGCATACATTAAACTGCCTATTGCACTTGCATAAGGCACACTGGTCATGTCCTCCATCTTAGTATCTAACTTTGGACAATATTCAACAGATAGTTTCAATCCTTGCATGATTGGAACAACTAGCTGCTTGCAGTCATTCATGCTAAACCTCTCTAGAACGGTTTTCACATACTTACTCTGACTGAGCCCAATTTTTTTGCTTGTTCTATCCGTGGTTATCTCCATTCCAAGAATGTACCTTGCTGCTCTGAGATCTTTCATTTTGAACTTAGCAGACAACTGAGTTTTAAGGTCAGAAATCATAGTCTTGCTATTACCAATGAATAACATGTCATCCACATACAGAGTAATAACAAGCACATGATCATTCTCACATTTATAATAAATGCAATGATCATATTTTGATCTCACAAACCCAATTGATAGCACAAATGTGTCAAATTTCTGGTACCACATTCTAGGAGATTGTTTTAGACCATAGAGAGATTTATTTAACTTGCAAACCAGATTTTGTTTACTTCTTTTAACAAAATGCTCAAGCTATGACATGTAAATTTCTTCTTCCAGCTCACCATGGAGAAATGCTATCTTCACATCCATCTACTCAATTTCAAATTCATACACTGCTTCCAATGACAACAAACATCTGATGGATGTCAGCTTTGCTATAGGGGAAAAGATCTCTCCATAATCAATTCCCTCAACTTGGGAAAAACCCTTTGCAACCAGTCATGCCTTATACTTCTCCACACTGCCATCTAGGCCTATCTTCCTTTTGAATATCCACTTACAGCCAACAGGCTTTCGCCCTTTAGGCAGTGGTACCAACTTCCAGGTATCATTCTTTTTCAAGGAATCCATCTCCTCCTTCATGGCTTCCAGCCAAGACTTTGAATCAACCATGCTGATTGCTTCTTTCACAGTCCTAGGCTCATAAGTGTTGGTTATTAAAGCATAAGCACAATTTGAATCTAACATAGAGAAACTATACCTTTTCGGTTGCCTCTTTTCACGTGTAGATCTCCTTATAGGCTGAGGTTGTTCTTCATCATCAGAACTTCTAGAGTTGCTCAAGCTATCCTCAGTCTCAGGTACATTATGCAGCTCTTCCCTTTCTGGATTTTTGGGAATCTCCACTACATCCTTCTTCTTGTCACTCTGATTTGTCTCAAGCTGTTGATCACTTACTAGAGATTTCAGCTCATGAAAAATCACGCTTCTGTTGTACACAACCTTCTTAGTAACAGGGTTCCAAAGCTTGTATCCTTTCACACCAACTCCATAGCCGATGAGAATATATTTCATAACCTTGTTATTTAATTTAAATCTCTTTTCATTTGGCACATGAACATATGCCTCATAGCCAAAGACTCAAACATGACTTAGTGAGGGTTTCTTGCCTGACCATGCTTCCAAGAGTGTTTTGTCAACAAGAGCAGAGCAATGAGATCTATTTATTAGATAACATGTTGTAGCCACAACCTCAACCCAAAACCTCAGCTCCAGACCAGCACCACTCAACATACTCCTTGCCTTTTCCATCAGCGTCCTGTTCAACCTTTCAGCAACTCCATTTTGCTATGGAGTGTAGGGGGTTGTCTTATGCCTTTTAATTCCATGATTAGTGCAATACCTTTCAAAATCTACAGAACAAAACTCACCTCCATTGTCTGTCCTTAAACACTTTATTTTCCTTCCAGTCTGATTTTCTACCAAAGATTTGAACTCTTTAAACTGACTGAACACTTCTGATTTACTTTTAAGAAAGTATACAAATGCCCTTCTCGAATAGTCATCAATAAAAAAAACATAGTATCTAGACTTTGATAATGAAGGAAGATTAACTAGACCAAACACATCAGAATGAACATAATCCAGTATACTAGAAGATTTGTGAGGACTAGAGGAAGGTGTACAACATAAACACCATGCCTGTATCCCAGCACTAACAAGGGTGACGAGGGTCATCAAGACATGTATAACATGATTACGGGGGAACACATCACAACACACACACACATATATCTAATCTAAAGATCAAGAAGAGGGTTTCCCCCTAACATTGGTAAAACAAGAGGTCATCAACTCCCCACTCTAGATCATCGTAGACAGAAGGATGACAAACCTACAATGGTGTAATGTTAAGGGGAGGAGCTTCCAATCCTCCCATGACAATGGCCAAGGAAGAGGGACTAGTGAGGTCTCCGTCGCTCAACTCTTGTGGGTCCAAGGTCAACAACTTCATGAAGATTGATGACAATGTTAGAACTTCATCCACTGAGTTAAACATAAACTTAATGGGAGCACCACGTTTCACCTCGATGGATGGAGGAGTTCACACCCGAGGTTCACCAAGATATTCAGGAGCAGTGACAAACTCAGGGGAGGTAGGAGCTGGTTTCGCCACTAGGACAAAAGAAGTTAATGTGGGGACACCTTTCAGAGGAGGTAGGATCTTCTTACGTCCTCCATTGCTAGAGGGACCATGATCTACCTTCTTCTTCAACGGAGGAGGTGAACTCCCCACAGATGAAGCAAGGAGGGTCGAAGGAGAAGAGAAAATAACCGCAACGGATATGACCAAAGTATTAACCATATCCATGGGCTTTAGGAAAGGTGAGACATTCAGAATGGAAGTCAATAGGGGCGGCTCCACAGAAGGAGTGATAAACACCTAGACCTTTCTAGGCACATGTGCGCTCACAACGGGAGCTGAAAGAGATTTAGAGTTAGTTAGATCAAAGACAGAAGAGGGGAGAGAGGAGGACACATCAAGAGGTTTTTCCTTCTCTTCTTCCTTCTTTTGTGAGAAGGATTGCTCATCCAGGAGAGCCTTTTGCCGGTGCTTGCGCTCGCATGCAAGACAATTTTCATGGCTCTTCGAACTAGAAGTTGGAGCTTGCAAAGGGACGAAAGGATTTTGCTCAGCCATGGGGGTGTCTTCCATAGTTGTTTCCAATGGAAGGACAGACTCCTAGATGGGAGAAGAAGGAGAAGGTTCAGAAATGGCAGGAGGAATCGACCCCACCACCTTAGAGGTGGACCCCTTTCTATTCAGGGGAACGGGAAGAGGTCGAGGGGAAAATTTTCTTCGTGAGCCTCTCTTTCTGCAATACAGATAATACCTGGGTCTAGGGGGTCCATTATAGAGATCCAATATCCTGATTTTGGGTTTTCACCAAGGAGGCATCATTGGAATCAGTGGGTAGAACCTAGGATTTTTCATCCAATATTCTTCCCAAGAGAGGGGAGTAGACGAGTCAACCCGAGAGGGAGTGAGCTTCTCCTTTCCCTTTCGGGAGGAGGAAGCAACTAGCTGCTCAATTACAAGAAGGGGCAACTTTGGCTGTCCCTTGCCTCCAGTCTTATACTTCACATAGTTCTTGTAAAGTAGGTATGTTCTTTGTGGGAGTAGATAGACGAGAGTGGGCCAAAAGTGATCCAATGAGTATCTGCCACCAGATACCACAGGCTGATATCTAGTATCATGCACCACATGGACATCACCCTCATGGGAAAACTTAAGGAATTTATGGATTACAGAGGCAATCCCATTTATGAAAGGTAGCCAAGGCATGCCTAGCTTCACTCTAAATAGGTCTAACTTGGGAATAACATCGAAGACCATGTCTACGTTCATGGGTCCAACTAGGACAAATTGTGTTATTGATCCATAAGGTTTAAGAGAAATTTCATCATGCATACAGATGATGGATTTTTTTTTTTTCATATTCCTCCCTTTGTAGGGGATTTAAGAGTAATGTCTCTTTCGGAAGACATTCAATCTACTCATGGGGTCAACTAAGACCCCTATCACAATGTTACCATATAGGCGAGCGTGAATATAAAGAGGAGAAGGCTTACCATTTTCTAGCACATTTTGTGAAGTAAACATTACATCCGATGAACTGGTCGCAAGACGAGGAGAGGGAGTAATGGTAACCATGTTAACATATGCCTCAGGGCAAGAAATGGATTCAGAGGGGTCGATAATCATGTTAGCATAATGTGTCAGAAATGGGTCCGTGTATATCTGCAAGTCATTGTATGCTTTCACAACTAATTTTTTCATGTTTTTCCTACTTCCATCAAGACATATAGTACTTTCCTCGATGTGATCCTGTATCTCATGATGTAGGCACATGCAATGTTCGATATCATGTCTGTTAACTCGATAGTACTGACAATATGTGTTTTCTTCATACCACTTAGGATACGGTTCTCTAATTGGTTTAGGGTGTGGCAGGGTAAGGATCTTATCTTTCACCAAATTTTGCAAGATGGATGAATAAGATTCTGATAGCTTCATAAAATTTCGGTCGCGTTTGAGGCCGTTTTTATCCATAATGGTTGCTACATTTGCAACAGCTTTATCTCTTCCAGAGATCGATATGATAGATCTTCCTTCAAATCGGGAGTACGGGGGAGGACCCCCGAACTAAAATACCATCTATTAGTACTCTCTTAAAGTCGCACAAAAGTGTGCGAAAGAAGGATACTTAATGAGGGCGAACTTCTCTTTCCAAGGCCTTTGTAAATTCCCTATGAATACCTTTTGTACATCAGAGTCGGGTAACAGATACAAGATCTATGAGAAGAGTGCTTGGTACCATGCTATAAAGTCTGTAATCTTCTCATTGTATCTTTGTTTGCATCGAAAAAGGTCTGAGAAGGTCATATTTGGTTCAATATTGGCTTGGAAATGTTAGAGGAACTGGTACACAAGTTGATCAAACATGAAGATGGAATTATCGGGCAAAGAATAGTACCAATCTAGTGTTGTATCTTTGAGGGATCGAGGAAATAGTTTTTCCATCAACGCATCATGATAGAAAAAGTCTTTGCATAAGGTGTTAAAGGTAGACACATGTGTCTGAGGGTCCCCTTTACCACCATATTTATCAAACTTGGGAATCTCCTGTTGGAGTTGAGAAGATACAACTTCATAGGAGCCCAAAGATCTTTGCAACTAAATAACCTGTTACAAGGAGAAGCAAAGAGAAGCAACAAAAGAAATGCTCAAGAATGTGGAGCAATGTATTCACCTGAAAAAGTAAAATGAATAATGATACAAAAGATAGTTTTCAACCATATATACATGAAAACCCTAAAAAGGAAAACCCTAGGCTTGCACAATAATAATTAATAAAGTAATTAATTATTATGCACCTAATGTTAGCTTAAGTGAAAAAGAGGTAAAAGGGAACTTTACATATTAAAACAAATAATGTTTATTTAATAAAGTAAATGTCCAATTACTCTAACACCCCCCCTTAAGATAGAAATAGGGAGAAGCTAAAACCTAGAAGAAGCTATTGAAAGCAAAAGCAATGGGTCCCAACAACAAGGCAGATCAGGTACCCAAGTACAAAGAAATCTCTATGAAACGGAGAAAAAGGAGGAAACCCAGTGGGAAAAACTCCTCTCCAAAAAGAGATAGAAGAACATGCAGAAAGAAACATGAAGGAAGGAAGGCCTCATAAAGACCCCCCAAGGACAACTTCCTTCACCCCAAGCATAGAGCACAATTGAAGATAGCGCGGAGATGCAAAAGGTTTCGTGAAGATGTCTGCAACCTGCTCGGCAGTGGGAATATACTCCAAGATGAGAGAACCATCTTGAATCAACTGTTTGATGAAATGCATATGGAGCTCAATGTGCTTCGTTTGTTGATGCTCCACCGGGTTGCGTGAAATGTGTATAGCACTCTGATTGTCACACCAAAGAATAGTGGGACTATCAGGAGGAAAACCAAACTCAGTCATCAACTGACGAAGCCATAAAATCTCTTGACTAGTGAGCACAGCAGCTTGGTACTCAGCCTCTATAGATGATAATTCATGAGCAGTCTGCTTCTTGCACGACCATGTGATAGGACCAGAGCCAAGACAGAAAACAAAACCAAAAGTAGACTTTCGACCATTGACATCATCAGCCTAATTTGAGTTAGTGTAGCCAACAATGTGAGGATCCCCTGATGTGTAGTGAATTCCATATGAAGTGGTACCCTAAATGTACCTCAAAATACGCTTGGCAGCTTGCCAATGACTCTCATGAGGATCATGTGAGAATTGAGAGACAAGACCAACCGTAAAGGAAAGACCAGGACGAGTGTGAGTCAGGTACAACAAACTGCCAACCAACTACCTGTAAAGTGTAGAATCTACTAAAGGAGCGGGGCAAGTAGTAGTCAATACAACCCCTGACTGAAAAGGTGTGGGGGCAGGCTTGCAATCAAGCATGCCAAAGCACTGAAGCATATCAAGAGAATACTTCTCCTGGTAAATGGAGATCCCCTCTGAAGACTGAATCACCTGAAGACCAAGAAAATAGTGCAGAAGGCCGAGATCTGTCATCTCAAATTGCTCCATCAAGGCTAGCTGAGAATTCTGAATCATAGAGGATGAGCTACTTGTGATGAGAAGATCATCAACATATAGCACAAGAATCAGGATCTCACCCTCAAGTTGTTGAATATAGACTGTGTGATCAGAATGACAGCGAGTGAAACTAGTGGAGAGCAAAAAGGAGTCCATCTTCTCATACCAAGCCCGGGGGGCCTATTTGAGACCATATAATGAATGCTGAAGTCTGCAAACCAAAGAAGCATCATGAACAAATCCCCGAGGCTGCTCCATATAGATCTCCTCCTGTAGGTCACCATGCAAGAAGACACACTTCACATCCATCTGAAAAATGAGCCATCCTCTAGAAGCTGCAAGTGATAGTACAAAATGAATATAATTCATCTTGGCGATAGGGGAAAATTTCTTGGAGTAATCAATACCCTCAACCTATGAGAAACCCTTCGCAATAAGACATGCTTTGTACTTATCAATAGAACCATCAACATCATACTTGGTGTGATACAACCATCGACACCGAACCATCTTTCTGCCCTTAGGAAGAGGACAAAGATCCCATGTACTATTCCTCATCAAAGAAGAATACTCCTCCTCCATGGTACTATCCCACTCAGGGTGACCTCTCGCCTATGAAAATATTTGAGGATCCTCTGAAAGAGCATGAGTCAAAAGACTAGAACCCGTAGTATGAGAACAGGTGCGACGAGTGTTTGAAGGATAACCGGCCATAGATCCTGTTGCCTCAATAGTAAAGCGAGCCCATTTGGGCCTTTGAGGTGGAGCAAGTGGAGGTGGAGATGGGGGATCATCAATATCCTCAAGATAATCCCGAAGAGCTACAATGGGTGGACTAGGTAGTGAAGTGGACACTGGAGACAAGGTATCAACTGGAGGAAGGCACTCATCAAACTAAACATCCCATCGAAACAGGACCTATCTGGAATCAGGATCAAACAACCTATACGCCTTAACATTCTCATAGTAGCCGACAAAAATGAGGGGTTGACTCTTCTGCTCCATAGCTCTCCTCTGAGCATCAGGGATAAAAACGCATGCCTCACTACCAAATACTCAAAATGATGAAATATCAGGCTTGTCATGAGACCAAGCCTCCTCAGGAGTCATATGTCAAATTGCCTTGTGAGACATCTGATTCTAAATATAGTTGGCACAATTGACTGCCTCAGCCCAAAAAGATGAATCCATGGACCTGGACTGAATCATGCAATTAGCCATCTCCTGTAAAGTCCTGTTCTTTCACTCAGCGATACCATTCTGCTGAGGGGTGTAGTGAACATAATACTGATGTTGCAAACCATGCTTAGTGCAAAAATCTCAAAAGGCATGATTCACATACTCCCCCCCATTATCTATACGTATCCGCTGGATAGAAAGACTAGACTGCTTCTCTACAAATGTCTTGAAGACACGAAAGGAATCAAAGACATCAGACTTGTACTTAAGAAAGTAAAACCATGTGCGTCTGGGGAAGTCATCAATGAATGTGAGTACATACTTGGCCCCTGAAAAAGGAGTGGGAAATGACATGAGGTCACTATGGATCAACTCCAAGGGTGCCAAAGCACGAGTGGTACTTCCCTTCGGAAAGGGATCCCTGTGATGCTTGCCAAGCACACAACCATGACAAATGCCGTCAGTGCAGGAAATTTGTGGAAGACCAAGAACAAGTGCCTATGTACACATTTGATGAAGATATTTGTAATTGACATGACCCAAAAGCTCATGCCAAAACTTGCTCACTGAATCTTCATGTGCTATAAGAGATGAACTTGTACCCTCAGAAGGCTCAAATCCATCAAATCTATAAAGACAAGATGCAGTATCAACACTCCCAGTAGCTACAACTAGATCAGAGTCATGGAGGTCCCGAATAACTACATCATGTGGTGAGAACTCAACTGTCTTACCAGAGCCAGTATGGAAAATTTGATAAATAGACAAGAGGTTCGTTGAGATGTCAGGAACAACTAGAACATCCTCTAGAGTGCCCCCATCCAAAGAGACAGAAACTGAACCCAAGACGGAAAGTTGTGAAGAGTCACTCACTGCAATTTGTGAAGTACCACAGGAGGCAAGAGAAGTGACCAACTGCTGAGTGTGAGTCATATGGTGAGAAGCACCTGAGTCTAAAATCCAAGTGTACCCATAGGTCAATGCTCTAGTAGTGAGAGCATGACCTTTCCCTATGGTGGAGGAAGAAGAAGACTGAGGTGAGGAGATATGTTGCTGTTGCATGGCGTCCTCTAAAGCCTCTAATCGTTTCCAACACCTGGAAACTGGATGACCTTGCTTGCCACAAAAACTGCAAGTGTCTCCTGATTTCTCCTTAGTCTTAGAGGAAGACTCACCAAACTTCGAAGATTTCCCATGTTTTGGATTAAATGGTGGTTTAGAATCAGACTTAGGAGGCGGTTTGGAGGAATGCTCACTACCTGCCAAATATTTCTTGGGCCTTGGTTTCTGCTTTTGTTTCCCCTTCAATGACTGAGCAACCAATTCTTTGCTCTTTGAACCTGAGAGCATATCCATTTGAGAAAGGTGAGACTATTCCCGAGACAAATGCTCACAAAACAAATCAAAGGTAGGCATGGTAAAACTGGCACCCAAACCATCCATGGTGGAGTAGAAGGAGGGAGCAAATATCTGAAATGGACCATGAAGCTTCAAAAGAATCAAGTAAATGCACTATGTGTCTGTCTTGTTCTTTCCACAACCCTGTAAAATAGTGCAGATAGTTTTGAACTTGTTCAAAAAATCTTCAATAGTGGGAAATGAATCAGGTAACAATGAAGTCATCTTTGCCTCAATCTGTAATGCGCGAAACTCATTAATGGCCCCAAAAAGTGTCTCAAACTTTAGCCACATGGCTCGAGGAGTGAGCAAAGCATGAAGGTGAAACAAAAGACTGTCTGAAACATGCATGCATAACAAACCCACAGCCTCATCCATCTTGTTCCTGTGCTACATAATCTCAAAAGGATGCTACAACTAAGGCTGAACCTCATCTAAACAAGACCATAACCCTCATGACCTGAGTAGCCTCATCATACGAGACTTCCAAGTGTGATAGTTATGTGATGTGAGTAGCTCAACTGAAGAGTCTGCCATGAAACCTTGTACCTGTACCTTGTGTTTTTTATTATTATGTGATCTTTCAGAATAGACATAAGATGTATAAGGGTTTGTATTTTTGAGAGTTTTGGTGTTTTGGTTTTCTGATATAAATGACAGAAAGCAAGAGAAAAAACACTCCCCACAAAAGATAAACCCAAACCCTAGTGCAAACTGAGAAGAAGGAAGCAATGCATAAGCAAAAAATACTTCAAAAAAAATTCTCATGTACTTGATGAAAATTCTGATAAAATAAATTACATCATTGAATAGAGCATGTTGAGAGCTTTCCAACGCCTATTCAAGTTTGAAAAACAGAGTCCATTTGCACCTTCTATGACCTCGGAAGTGAAGAAAGAAGGCCTCACTTTGATTGGTAAAAAATATCCAGATTGGTAAAGTTTTTATAAAAATACCTACACCATCAGATCGGTGCCGAAACCAGCTTTCCAACGCTTCTTTCTGTTCGAAAAACGAAGCTAAAACGCCCGAGTTATGTCCGATTTCGTGAGAGAGCAAAAAACATGCCCTATTAGACTCCTTGAGCACCTAGGGGCTTAAAAAAATGGCCCCTAGTCGCCTGGGTGGACCAGGGGGCTGGGGCAGTAGACCTGTGGTCACCCATGTGACCGGGCGGCATGGGTGTTAAGCCCACAAGGGCTGGAGGGGCCGACTCGGGTCAGTGAGCTCGGCGGTGGCGACAGTGGTGGAGCCCGGCGATAGCGACATCGGCAGAGCCTGGCGGTGAGCTTGGCAGTGGCAGCGGCGGAGCCCGGCTGGTCAGTGGGAGCTCAGCAGAGCCTGAGCGGAGCGCGAACAACCGAGCAGGTGCTGGGTAGCGTCAGAGCAGAGCGTAGGTGGCCGCTTGGCGGCAGATGGGCGGCCAACGAAAAATGCAATGGGGCGCATAAAAATTAAAATAAAAACCTAAGGTTTTTATTTTTTTTTAATTTTTTTTTTGTGAATTTTTCTGAGGGGGCCGTACGGCCAAACCCTAAATTGTTTTTTGCAACCTTGGTTGATTGTGACCAAAATCCATGATTTGACAGTCGATTTAGGGGTTTTTGGGTGCTACGAATCCAATGGCACTGTCCGTTTGGGCCCAAAGTGAACCTAAAATTCAGAGTATGCTGAATCCACAAGAAGAAACCTTAGAACCCTAGATTTGCTTCCAATGCAAAAATCTCAAAACAAGAACAAGCAGCTGCAAATCTGAAGCTCTGATACCATGTTGGAGTTGAGAAGATACAACTTCATAGGAGCCCAAAGATCTTTGCAAGCAAATAACCTGTTACAAGGAGAAGCAAAGAGAAACAACAAAGGAAATGCTCAAGAATGTGGAGCAATGTATTCACCTGAAAATGTAAAATGAATAATGATACAATAGATAGTTTTCAACCATATATAGATGAAAACCCTAAAAAGGAAAACCCTAGGCTTGCACAATAATAATTAATAAATTAATTAATTATTATGCACCTAATGTTAGCTTAAGTGAAAAAGAGGTAAAAGGGAACTTTACGTAATTAAACAAATATTGTTTAATTAATAAAGTAAATGTCCAATTACTCTAACATCTCCATCCCTTGCAAGAAAGGAGTGTTTAAAATTGCAATCGAAAACGGGCTATGTTAGAAGAAGGGTTGGAAAATAGGCTAGGTTGAGGCCTCGGAAAGGTTTTCTAGTTGGTTCTACATCTTCCCCATATTCTGAAGAAGGGTGTTTAGAATAGGGTCATTAGAATACATAGGACCACTTGAACCACCACCAAATCCACCGCCTAGATCGCCACCGTGACTACCACTGGAGCCACCACCGATGCCATCGCCATTGATGTGACCTCCACTGGAGCCACTGCCACTTCCAAGGCCACCACCATGACCTCCGTCAGAGCCACTTCCGCCAAGGCCACCATCACTTTTGAAGTTTCCACCACCAAATTCTCCACCACTGGAGGTGGCAAAAGGGGTGAAATGGAAACCTAAAGGGTTTCTAGAGTTTTCGGAAGCAACGGGTACACTAACCGAAGGGACCACATCAACCATGTATATGGATGTAGGAGGCATCAACATATCTAACTGTCTCTCACATTCCTCAAAGAGGCCACCTTGTTCCATGCGACTGTGGCTCAAGGGGGCACATGCTTCGGTTAGACCAATCAGACTAGCTAGGAGCTCTACACTTGTCCATTCTTTTTCCATCTTTGGGTTTCCTTCTAGGTTATTTTCTAATGCACCTAACCCTTTACCAAGGCTAATGATGTATTTGGAAGGGATACAAATTACATCATGCTCATCTATAGATGAGGAGGTCATTGACACAGGAGGGGTAGTGATGTGATCAATTTCATCAAGAAAATTAGATTCACCTCATGATACATGATCCTGTGTGGATAGACGAACCACAAAACCAAAGAAAAGGCTGATAGTGAAGCTAGAGGAGACCTTCATCTTTTACATCAGAAGGTGTCACAAACTTCTTCTAAGAATATGCCTAGAGGCCATACAATGGGTTGTGAAGCTCATAAACCTTCACAACACACAAGGGTACAATGACCAAGAGGTATAAGAGAAAAAGATCAAAACACCGATAAATGGGTAGACGTTGGTTCATGTCGGGTTCACCAAAAATGTAAGAGAGGGGGAGTGACCACTACAAGGCCCCAAGTCACGAAAGGCCAAGAGCGAAAAGGATTCCCTAACTTAGCTCAGTTTCAAGGAAGATTAGGATAGGAGGGATGAGAATGATGAGGAATATGTGTCCTTTGACCTCTATAACCCTGAGAGTTGAAGGGAGACTAGACAAGTCTCTTTTTAAGGTCAACTTTGTGTCTTAGGTATCTTTCTATCAGAGGATAAAAGTGCAGTTCCAAGATGACAACACAACGTGCTGGCATCTCACAAGCGCGCTAGTGTCCGTATGGCTAGAAAACCAAAGAGACGAGGTTAAATTCTCAAGAAAGGATTGATAGCCTAGTTTAGAGGTTTCTTGAACAACAAAATAAGATTAAGAAAAATGAAACATAAATACGAATGTGATAAATGAAATATATTACCACAATGGTGAGGAAGATGATTTTGTACAACAATCCTCTTGCCAGCTTTCTTCAAGATCTCTCCACCTAAACACAACAAAGAGGGAAGATGTTGGGGCTATTTAGGGGATTGCCTTATTCAGACCCCCATTTTGGTGTTTCCACCTCCACAAATAGCCAATGTTTGCAACAATAGGAATAAAGAGAAAGAAGGGAATACAAGCTACGTAAATGAAAGAAACTACAAACAGTATGTGCTTACTCAACCAAAGATGATAGAGAAGATAAGATGACCTTACCACCTCCATCCAAAGTGCTCAAGGCTTGTGGAGGAGAAAATGAGAGGAAATCAAGCCTCTGTTGAAATGGTGTCTATCTTGTGCTTGTACTATCAGAGTGATGGAATAGTGGATTATTGTTATGGAGTGTAAAGTGTTGTTACAAAGCTAGAAGGTGGATGAAGAGGAGAGAATGCTCAAAATGGTCTTTCCAAACTTCTGTCGAAGCCTCCCATTGATGAATGGATGAAGAATATGAAGAAAAGGATGAAAAACGACCATTTTCGGGCTAGCCAACCAAAGAAGGGTGTTACACTTTGAATCCCAATAGGAAGTGTAACATCTCTATAGTCTCCAACCATAGGAATCTGCCAGGGACGTAAGTGCATCGCACAAATGTTTGCACGCCGCACAGGCTTCCTTGATAGAAATGCCCCCACCGACACACAAAATAGGTGCCAATTGGAATGTGAGCAATGGGCTTAAGTGGAATTAAGCCTCTGCCTTAGGTTTTCTAAAGTGCAAGGGGGTAAAAGGGAATTTGCGTTAGGGGTGCAAATTCACGCTTATACAGTTTTGTACATAAAGATTGTTGTAGTTGTTGTGGATGTGCCTGAAGGTCTCTTAGAGTTGTTTAAGTGTCTGGTGAATCATGTTGGGTGATCCATGTGTGATCATCTTGTTGCAGATGTGTGTACTTCAAAGATCATTGGTGTTTTTATTAGGTTTGACCGACCTGGTGTTTACACGTTACATAAAGATTTTGCATCGAATTAAGGAAGCATGTGATTAATCCAAGATGTTGTTTGGGTCCTAATTAAATGTGTAATTGGTCCTCTCTCATTCTTATCCACCGCAGGAATGTTGTTTAGCTGAATTAATTTGAATTTTTAAAATGAAGGATGTATAGCCAACCTTGGAGAATGCTTCTAGGGTTGAAGGTAGTATAAACGAAAGCCAAGATGTTGAAAATTGAGTAGCAAGCAAGGGAAGTGTGTGAACAAGTGCAAAAAGTAGAGTGTGCAAGAGTGAATCAAGGCAACAGTAATTTGATGTGTTAGATTCTTTAAAGTAGTGAGTTGATGGTGTTTGCAATCCTTTGATCAAGCTATGAATGTGTGGAACCTATTGTTGTGGATCTTTACTTATCTTTTCTTTATTTGTAGGCAATGAGCCTCCGTCTGGACAGTGAGTCCTACTGTAGGTAGTGAGCCTTTATGTCTGGGCAATGATCCCTCTACCAGTGAGCCTTTTGTATCTAGTATTGAATTACTACTATATTGTGAGCTAATCCTCACCATGGTTTTTCCCTCATTAGGTTTTCCACGTAAATCTGGTGTTGGTGTTTACTTTCTGTTATCTGCATTTCATGTTTATTCCTAATAATAGATTAAGTAAAGATGAAATTGATTAAGGATAAAAGTTAAAGTAATTTGGTACAATTGATTCACCCCCCCTCTCAATTGTCTCATGCATTTCAACAATTATGAATTTGAGCTCTCTGATCTTGGAATTATCCAACACTATGAAGTGAGAAAAAATAAAAAGAAACCTAAGTAAACTTAAGTTATGAGTGCATGAAAAGGTCAATCCTAAAAAAGTGATTAGCTAACTAGGTGAATAATGACTCTATTTACACTAAAACTATGTAGTCACATGGCTTACATTGAGATCTCATCTCCCACATCATTTTTTGCTACATTTGAATCCAACGTTGATATATCCATGGCTTCTAGTGATTGTTTGCATCATGATATTGTTATCATCTTTCCAAATCCACTAGATTGGGATACATATCTACCAAAAATCACATATTTATTTGTAGAGTCCCACCATATAGATTTAGATGACACTATTGAGGAAATTCATTTCCTTTATGATGTCAACTTCAATGAAGTTGCATCATCATTGCCATTTTTGGATATTGCTCTTTTCTTGCCTACACTAGCTTCTATCATGATAGATTGTGCATATATTCATGATTTGCCCTAGACAACACTCATCATCTATGTTTATTTTCTCTACAATAGTACCGGATTCACATTGGTCCAGTTATCACATACATCCATGGTTCATGTTCTTAAATACTATATGGTACATGGTCCATCTTATCAACATTTTTCACATATCAACATTGTCTTAGAGATATTTAAGTATCACTAGAAAGCATCATTGACATCATTTCAATATTTGGATCATGTGCAGACTTCAAAGACATTGATATTACTTCCTGCATATTCCTATCTGTAATGGGAAGTCATATTGCACATATTTGTGGTGTTGTTTCTTCCCAAGGGGAGAAGAGAAATGTTGTTCAACAATTGTTAATCATGTTTAGCATCTAGTGTAGAGCATATAACAACACTACATGAATAATTTTTAGGGGAGGCTACATGATTTATCTTCTCCTAGTAGTTTTGGGAGGAAGCATTTTCTCACATGGATTTTATCACTTCACAGGTTTTGGGGGGTACCATAGACCACTTCTATTTTCTCTCCTATGGGGGAAAAAATTTCTTGTACTCATATAATGGAAGCATTCCTTGGGGGGTCATAATTATTTTCCTTCTATCTTGTTCACTTGTACATTTTACTTTATTATATTATTTCTTTTTTGGAGAGGGATTTTTTATTTCCTATAATATTTTTCTCATTTACTCCACTTTATGATAAATTTGTATAAGTACCTAACATGGCCTAATATTCGAGACTCATAATTAGTGTATATATTACTCCCTAATTTTCACTTAAGGGGGGTGTTAGTGTGAATAGTGTCTTTATCCATCTAGATAGGATATCAAAAAATTTAGGATTGACCTATTCACACCTAGCTTAACTTTACTTAGGTTATTTCATGTAATTTTGTCTCACTTCATAGAATTGAGACATGTTTCCAAATCACTTGAGACACCTATTGACACTTTCTCACACACTTGTCAAGTGGTCTCACAAGTATTCCATCTTTAGAGGGTTAGTCATATTCAATCATACCTTCCTACCTCATCTACCTTGTCTATACATGCAAAGTTTTGTATTATATTTTACACTCTCATTTGTATATTTATAGACATACTATTGTGCTCATATTTTTTTCACTATTGGAAGGATGTTTCATTCTCTTTGATTGTAGCATTCTCCAACAACAATAACTCCTACTCACATAAATAATATTTTTTAATATAAAATACCTTTTTGTAGATCTATTAGTGCAGTTTTCAAAAATATAATATTTTTAATAGTTTAATTATTGTTTATATTTTATTTTTATGTTTACTAAAACTAGGTCATCATCACCAAAATATAAGGATGATTATCTTGTCAAGATAAATACTAAAATTTATTTAAAATTTTGAAAAAAGTATATGATGCACTATAGAAAATCTTTTATGTAAAGGTCATATATTTATTTATATTTTGGATAAATAGTTAAAACAAAAGATGTTGTCCCATAGAAATAGTTGTTTTTTCAGTACATACAAATTTTAATTGAAAAATAATTATTGAAATTGGAAAAAAATCTATGCACTAAAGTTTCAAGTTACGAATACACAAAAAAATTGAAGGAAAAATGATAAAATTTACTACATAAGGAGTATTGTCCCATTTAATTTATTTTTTCACCATTTTATCAACAACTAAATTATAGTTTCAATTTTATAAAAAAACTATATTCAAATTAATTTTAATTTTAAAAAATACAAATGCAAAATATGCTAAAAATATATATTTCACTAGTTTACATCATTTCAAAATTCAAAATATATATGTCACTTTCTAGTGATTCACATTAAAAATTTGGATCAATGTTGGTCATTTCATTTATAAAAGTGTGACATAATTTTATAATTTTACCTCTTTTAGATTTGGCATGCCTATAACATTCTAGTTTTTTCTAATCTAAGATTCATTCCACTTTTTTCCATATTATTGGTTTGCATTAAATCTCATTATTAATATTCTGTCTTTTTTTTACCAAGCTCAATTCTTTTGTCATTATATAATTTATTATGATACATATTTTATGTCCAATGATATTCACTTAGATACTACTTCATCGTTATATGTGCTTGATAAAACTAGGAATATTAGCCCATATGATGTTCTTTCCAACAAGTAGGGCAAATTTTACTTTTATCCTTCATGTGGGCCTCTCTTGATTGATTATTCCTTGATGAGTCTATTTTTGTGTACTTGAGGGATACACATGTTTCACCTTCACTTGCATATGATATTGAATCACCCTTTATATTACCTAGTGATACATTTATAGATTTGGGATTTTTTAATCTATTTTTAATCCTGGTGGTGAGTTGTATGATGATTCTACTTCTATAATTAGTGATATGTTTATGCATGATACATCTTTTTCACATTCATATGATTTGAGTAGTCCTTCCTTCCTATCTTTTAGTTCATGGTCTATTGATGATTTGTTTAATAATGTGTGCAACACAACTTCCTCATATCCTCATGGTGAATATGATGACTCATTATCTCATTTGTTGAAATATGGGGTGAATGACATAATGAAAATAATGAATAATATTGAGTTTAATTTCATTATGATTTGATTTACCCTAAACACATATCAATGATATAATAGAGTGTCAGGGATTAGGCAGATTGGAGCAATACAAATTAACAATTATATTTAGATTAAATAACCTAAAAATAATAATGAAGAATAACACAAAAGATATCAACACAAAATTTAACGTGGCTCACCCAATATGGGCTACACCCACAAAAAATTAGCTCCATCCAATAATTTTAATATCTAGTGCAAAACATATTACAATCTCGCGAACCCCAACATACTTGACCCAACCACTTATAACAAGATTCTCTAAACCTTCTAGAATTATGGTTTTAAAGGTAGTTTTTTATTTGATGTGTTAATAGGAAAACTTTGACATGTCAACAAGAAAAAACCTTGACGTATCAATGAAAAATTATTTTCGAAGCAATTCCCCAAACCCCATGATACGTTACGAGTGTACAGTATTCACATGACGAGTCACCACATACCAACATAGAGAAGCAATATATAACAAATTAGAAAAATCATAATGCAAACCTTTACACCACATATACATGGAGAAACCCTATCAAAAAACCTCCAGCTTAAAGAGACACAAGCTTTTATTATTCTCAAAAGATGAAGTACAATAGTAGAATCCATTTATCCATCCAATAATATAATGGTTGCATAAGAGTACCTATACAAAGAACTATACAATCCACTATCACATGCATTTAAGATATAGGAAAATTTAAAAACAAGAAACCATCAAGTGGTATCCAAAACCATGAATTAAAACCATGAGCCAATGAAAAATTCAGCATCCCTATGATCATTGTACTTTTAAGAATCCCAATATTTCAAAGGGAATATGAACCCCTTTGGACCCCAAATGGTCGAAGAATTTTCTTTGTTTCTTCTACTTAATCTTTATTGTTGGACTCTAGCACTAGAGATGATTCTAGAAAAGGATTTGGAATAAAAAACTGTTACCAAAGATCAATTTATTTTAGTGGACTATTACACAACAAAATCCTCACCTAAGAAAAATTAAGGAAAAGAGGGTTTCAATTCCCTAACATGTGTTTCATTCCTAACAAAGGAAGAAACAATACACCACCTCCTCTTTCATTATTGTTTTCCATACTTATTCGGGGTAAATATTTTTAGATATTAGAAATATATGAGGTTAGGCATTTTTTATGGACGAATTCATAGAAAGTTGGTCATGTCATATTTTCAATTCACTTAGTTTGGTAACAAGTGATTCCCCAACCTTGTGTGGGAAATATAGGATGAGAGAAATAACTTTTTTTTTGGGATTTGTCATGGATAGCTAATGAGGAATTCAATTCTATATCTAGATCTTTTGGTAGAAAATATAAGTCATGTTAATATTAAGAAACCCTCTCTTCCCCCCTTGCTTATGAGACTAGGATTTCCAAATTTTGGGGAATAAGAAAGAACCTTCATATCATTTATAATTTAAGAATGACCTCAAAATGAACACATTGGTTCCCTGGACAATGCTTCTAAATGAAACTGTTGAGGATGATTTTAGTCACACACAATGTGCTAGGCAATAAGGGTTTATTGCCTCTCTAAAAAGTGGTGAGACTACTCCAAGGTTCCTTAATTGTTAGGTCTTGAATATGTGGATAACACAATTGTAAGATCAATGTAGCTTCACGAGGGGATCTAGATTTTAACTTCTTGGAAATAACATGCAACATAAAATAATAGATCTAACAATTTAATAAATGCATTGCATGTTCAAATCTATAGTAGATTTACAATAATTTGATACTCTTTCAATAGTTCCAAACTTTATTTCAAATAAATGTCAAAAGATAGAAAGGGTAACAAGAAGTAATGCAAAGGAAATTTAAACTAATTAGACAATGACAAGAAACATTACATTCATCATTTTTGTGTGTTTAAACAAGATTTCCAAACCACCATTATAGAAAATAATATTTCACACATTTACCAATAACAAAAATGCAATATTAAAATGAAATAAGTCACCACATAAGATTTTTAGATTTCATACAATCATAACACCATCAAGCATGCACAAATTTGAGACAAAATCCTACTTAAGCCCACAATTACCATTGAAATCTTATTAATTTTTGAAAATTCAGATTGAAATAAAATACTCATACCATCAACATGATACCAAATCAAGATGCATGCGAAATGTGTAACCCTTTGATTGAATCAATAATACACAAAGTCAGTAGGAAATTCCATGTTGATATTGTATTGTTCATTGTAGAAAATTACATCAAAATTGGATCCTTTAAAATGATCTAGAATCAAACATTTATAAAATAAGTTCCTAAAACTATGGATTTGATAAAAAAGCTAATTGGAAGTACCTCCAACACTTGATTTTTTAAATAAAAGAAAACTAAAATTAAATAAAAGCACAATTGGGTGCCTCCGTTGGAGTCGAGTTTCTTGCTAAATTCAAGAAGCATGAAAATAATAACTAAAAGTAAACTGAAGTAAGCGACAATCTTCAAAACTCCCAGCACTAGTAAAATTAGGTGCATTATATGTGCTTCAATTTCTCTAGCAGTTATCACACACATATTTGGACATCTTTAACTTGGGAAACATTGGGAAAATACATCATGCCTAGCATTAGAAACATCGCTTATCACAAAACATGGGTAGATATCAACAATGATCTCCAACCATCTCTAGTTGTTTGAAAAAGTGATCGGATTAGGTTTTCATGATCCGATTAATCCTTTCCATTGGGTGGTATCATTTAAACTGGTACTTTTTTTCCTCAAAATCCTTCAAAATCATATCTTTTAAAAAAACCAGTACCATGCGTTATCATTTTCCCACACCAAGAAGAGAAAACCTGCAAGATAAATCATGTTAGGCCATATATACTCTTATCTCAAAGTTATAATTTTTTCAAGCTTAAGTTATATAATATTTTTGAGAATCGACCTTTGAGTCTCCTGCTTACTCTTTACTATTGGTATATTCAGTTAAGCTTTTATCCTTTCATTATTAAAAAAATTTCAATCCTCGATACCCGATACCTATGAAATGAATTTATGTTGCTAAGTTTCAAAGTGTCTTGGGTATTGAATATAAGAGATATCCTTTACCTTTTGTTCATTCACTAAGTCTCTTTGAGGATATGCTTCATCATTCGATTAGGTTTCGGGGATTAGAGATCCCCTTTACCCTTTACATTCTTGAAAATGGTATTGGTTAAGCGGTATCTCCGATTCGTGAAGTCCAAAAGGACTTTGGGGATCAGAGTTTGGTTTTTTCGATTTATTCCTTGCCCCCTTTTTACAACTAAAAACGATCCTCACTTTATATTTTCAACCTTAGCTTTTGAACATAGAAGTTGCTTCTATTATTTATAATCATTAAAAGAAAATTTTTCTTGTCCATTGGGAGTCGAGGATAACCCTTACCCTTTGCACCTCTATAAGCAAGAGGTAAGAGGGATCAACGATACTCGATGTCTATAGATGATGCTAAGGAAGACATTTTGACTAAATTTTCACTAGTATAATCAGGGGTTGATGTACCCTTTAAGTTCATTAGAGAACTCTCCCAAGGGATACTTGTGTTTGATCAGGTATTAGGGATCAAGGATCCCCTTTACCCCTTTCATTGTTATTTTTGGCATTGTGTAAATGGTACTTCCAACTTGCAAAGTTTGAAAGGACTTCGAGGATCGAGTTGTAGGTTTCATATTTTTTATTTCATGTTTCCCTTAGGTATTACTTAGAATGAAAACTCGATGCCTAAGGCCCAATTCATTTTTGTTGATCTAACTTGACTCATTTGAAATGGGACTCCATGAAGGCACACTTAATCAATCTCATAATGAAAACAATCCTTTGTGATGGTAGATATCGGAGGTTGGGGGTTTTTCATACCTCCTACCTCTATAAGGAAACAAAAAAATGGGATCCCCAACATCAAATATCAGAAACAATAAAATGAAAATGATGATTTCAGCTAGGCATAATGTTACACATGAAATTAAGGATTGGAGGGTAGGGATCCTCAATACCCTTTGCACCTCTATAAGAAGAAATCAAGAAGGATCTTTGAAGTCCAATGTCCAAAATTCATTTATCAAATCAGCTAAGTAAAAGGTAAGGTCATTGGTCAAGGATTAAGGTTTCCCCTTACCCCTTGTAAACATTTTGAGCAAGCAACAAAGGAAAAGTGTGAAGTCTAAAACCTGATTTTTTTTTTAAGTTGTTGAAAATATAAGGAAATAATCCAAGTTAAAACCCAAGGAAATCATAGACTTGTGAGGGGAAGGAAATTTTGGAGACCTATATGCCTTAAAATCTTGAGTAAATATTCTTTTACGGATATCGAGGATCAAACATACCCCTTTTTGCTTCCACCTCTATAAGGAAGATGTTAGAGGATATCCCCAAAGGTCCAAATTTGAAGGTGTTAACACCTCTTCTAAGACATGATTGGGGGTCGACGATTGGAGCTACCTTCTACCTTATGTAAGTGAATTTTAGTAGGGAGTAAGAGGGAATAGTGAAGCCAAAAGCCCGATAGTGATCAAAACTCAAACCATTGAAACGGATAAGGAAAAATCACAGGGGAATCCCATGGTTCAATTCTCGATAATGATATCACAAACATCATTGATCGGTGCGTCAACAAGAGACATGATCTGGCAGGAAAAAGAGCCGATGAAAAAGGTGAGAGAGAAAAACAAATAAGAAAAAATGTAATGAAAAGAAAAGAATAGAGGAATTCCCAAACTATATTGATAAACCAAAAAGAAAAACCAAGCCACAAGGAGAAAACCAACGAGAACATAAAAATGAAACCAAGAAACAAGGAGAAATTAGGGGTTGAGCACGACAAGGAACGTATACCCTTCTTGGGAAGCCCGACGCGCAACCTTCAAAAACAAATAGAGGAAGGAAAGAAGAAAAAACCAAGGAAAAGGAAAGAAGAAAAAGGAAGGAGGGGAAAAACCACAACACCCAAAGCCAAAAAGAGGAGGTCCCCACTTTGCAAAATATAAAAAAGGGGCATAGTTGCAAAGGATCAACAAGTAGAAACCAAAGAAAAAAATGAAGAAGAGAAACCTAGCTCTACTTCTAGTCAGGCATCCATAGCCTTGGTCGAGGTTATTTGAATTACCCTTTCGCAATACTTTGTTTATTTATTTCCAAGCTATCACCTAGTGTTGGGTTTGGAATCATAGTGGTCATTGAGAAAGACAACAACCTTTTGATTTTCTTGAACTCATTGGTCATTATATTTTATTTCTCTTCCAATCCTAATTCCTTAATGCTCATAGGTGTTGAGATCAAAAGAAGGATACTAGAGGAAAGCAGCACAACAAAAGAGAAACCAGAAAAAAAAAAACACCAAAGCAAAAGAAAATACCAACTAATCTAAACCAAAACCTAATTATCCTAATCCTATACCAATTCTACGCTAAGCCCTGAAAACATAAAACTGCAAACAAATGTACATTCCCTTGACTGATTTTCAATATGTGCAAGAGTGTTAACTTACTAGGTAAAGTTCTAGGCCTAGCCAACTCATCTTTATACTAGAAAAAGTAAAGTTCAAATAGAATAAGTTCATTCTAAGAACACGAATCTTGAAAAACTAGAAGTTATGGTTTTTCTCCCTTGTTATGATTGATCCATCGACACGTCTTATTTCCCTTGTGTTATAGTCAAACTAAAAATCATCAAAATATAGAGGATAACAAAAATATACCACCTAATTTAGAAGACTTCTAGTTGCAAAGGCATACTCTTGTTGTACAATTTTATCCTCTCGAGGTCTCAACTCATGATACGCCACTCCATTTCTCTCTAGTATACATACATCAAAAGAAACATATATTAATAATGGACCATGACCACTCAAGGTATCAAAACAAGGTTAAAATAATTTATTAAATCCTTATCATTATCAACACTAGTCTTAAGTAGTAAACCAATATGCTTGATTTCAATGGGACCATCAAATTCAATCATATTTTCTAAAGTATAAATATCATTTGTTAAATCATTATCTTCCTCAACCTGTAAAGTAATTTGTTTAACTTTCACCTTACCTACCATGGAAATCTCCTAGGCTAACAAATAATCAATACAACTTACCTCAAAATGTGAACCAAAAGGATGAATCCTATAGGAATCACATAAAGCAAGTTTTTTTATGCAATTAGAATACCCATGGGCCAACATTGTTGCATTCAACTCAGATACGAGATCGAAGATCCTTTTGATCTCCTTGGATGAACTAAGTTGCAAATCATCCTGTTTGTCAATTTGTGAAGTTTATGAAAATTCTCCCTCATGTGGTAAAGCATTGTTCATATTGTTCCCTTACATATCATCAATAATAATGTGAGAATCAAAATCCATCTCATAACAAGAATTTCCTTCTAACAATTCAGTCAAATGCAAAGAATCAAAATCACGAAGATACTTCCCTATTTTATTTTCCTTGCTATGTTGAAGTGATTTCATTCCCGAGTCGCCTCTTAATGGTTCATCTGATATTATTTGTCTTCATCCATTTAAAACCCACCATAAATTCCTTGCTGCAATAAAACACTAATTTCATCCATATCAATGTTGGCATTAAAATTAGATCCATTCCCTTGACAAGTGTAAGCTTGATCTAATTGATCATTGGGAAGTGTTTGACTAATCTGCACATCCATTTGATGTTCTTCCTCTAAATAATCCATTTGGAATTTTATTTCCTATCCTTCACATCAAGGTTCATTCACAATCATGTTGTTCCCTCTTCAATCTATTCCTCATTCAAATCAACAAGTTCATTTCCTTGTGTCGATTGGTCAAGGAATGTTTCTTCTTTACCGATGATCATAAAATAATTTATGAATACATAAATAAATTTATTTTCTACATCTAACGAATATGAACAATATGGAGAATCTTTACCTATCAACAAGTGTACTTCAAGGCAAGGGTGAGGTCACCAAATGATGGAGATGAGCTAGATATCCTCTCACCATTACTTTCATCCTTTCAGATGGATTCATTATCTTCTTCGTGTATGCTAGTTGTTTCATCTTCCTCATTGAGTGGAAGACTATTCCAATGATCTACTAAAATGAATACCTCTTCAATAGTGATCAACCACTTCAATTATAAATCCATCCTTCCAAGGTAAACATAGAAATCTATCTCACAATGTTGATATGTCCAATGTATCCTACATCCATTTGTCATAGCGAGTTTTGATAGTCTTGGAGCACCTAATTCCTCCAATTTCTCATTTAATTGATTTTGTGTAGAAAAAATATTTACCTTGAATAAATCATGACCTATTGTACCTTCATTATATTAATTTGCATCTTGCTCAGAAGAATCATTCAAAGCGTTGGAAGAAAAATCTTTATTAGTTGATTCCTCAAGGCAACAATCTTGTGTTTTTATGCTTCACCTCTTTCAATGTTGTCATTGGTCTTAACATATTCAACTAAATTATACTCTAGTTTGATCTTTTCATCACACTTAGATTTCAAATCTATTTCATACTCTTTTTGAAACAAACCATCAAAATGATATAACTGTTCATATAATTCTTTGCTTATAATTTCATCATGATTTACTTTATTATATGTTGGATTATGATTAAAATTAGAGGGTAATGTCATAAAAAATTCATTAGAGAATGAAACACTTGCCTCCATGGTCATCTTTTGTAAATCTTGACTCCCAAATTGGTCTTGTATGGGGCTGACCTAATTTGAAGTGTTAGAGAATGAGATTATTGGAAAATTTAGAATGTTGTAGTTGCTTGGTGGAAATGATTGCATCTAGGTAAGAATAATGGGAAAATCGATATGAGGATGTAAATTTTTGCAACTCGCAAGCACAATAGCATTATAATTCTCATTTTGGTGACTCACATTTATAGCAACATCATGTCCATCTTGTGCCAGTAAGAGAAATTTGTTAAATGCATCATGTAGGGTGGTAATATCACCAAAAAATATAATATTCTTTGCCAATGAAGCACCTAAACACAAATAATAATGTCCTCTTAACATAAAATCATTAATAACCATGTTCAAAGATTGAACTCATTGATACATAAACATGAACCTATGATTGACCTGGTAGATTGATTCCTATGTTGTTCTTTTCACAGTTGCAAATTGAAATGATGGGTCTTGAACACCCACATAAGGATCAAATTGAACCAAGAATACAATTTCTAATTTTGGCCATGAACAAATAGAATTTGATGAAATATTAATATGCCATTTCCATACGACACCTTGAAACATTTTGATGAACAAATGACAAAGAATATCATCATGCTCAAGTTTGAGAAAATTCAATAAATCCTTACATACCCTAACATGATCTGAAGCAATTTGTCCACTGTAAGGGAAAAATAAAGGAAGGCTATTGTGTGTGTGATAAGGGATTTCATGAAGAATCCCTGGTATACACAAAGGATTTCCCATCGAAGTTGATTTTTTATAAGATCTAACTCATGCCAAATGTGCATTTAACCAAGAATGTTTTCAGGACCTCCTTCTAGCGATAATTCTATTGAGGGCGATTTTATTCACGCACAACGTATTAGACAATAATGGTTCATTTCCTCTCTTGAAAATTAATAAGGATAATCCAAGGTTCCTTCTTTTTCAAGTCTTGACTATGTGGATAACATAGTTGTATGATCCATATAGTTTCACGAGGGGATCTGGATTTTAACTTGGAAATAACATGCAACTTAAAATAATAGATCTAAAAATTTAATAAATGTATTAATGTTCAGATCTATAGAAAATTTACAATAATTCAATGCTCTTTCAATAATTCCAAACTTGATTTCAAATAAAATTCAAAAGATAGAAAGGGTAACAAGAAGTAATGCAAATGAAATTTAAACTAATTGGACAATGACAAGAAAAATTTCATTCAGCATTTTTGTGCATTTAAGCAAGATTTCCAAACCACCATTACAACAAATAGTGTTTCACACATTTACCAATAATAGCAATGCAATCTTCAAAGGAAATAAGTCACCACATAATATTTTTAGATTTCATACAATTAGAACGTCATCAAGCACACACAGATCTGAGACAAAATCCTACTTAAGCCCCCAATTACCAATTAAATCTAACTAAAAATTTACATTGAAATAAAATACTCATACCATCACCTTGATACCAAATCAAGATGCATGCAAAAAGTGTAACCATTTGATTGAATCAATAATTGACAAATTCAGTAGGAAATTCCAAGCTAAAATCGTATTATTTATTACAAAAAATTACATCAAAATTAGATCCTTCGAAATGATCCAAAATCAAACATTTAAAAAAATAAGTTCTTAAAACTATGGATTTGATAAAAAATATAACTGGAAATACCTTCAACACTTGAGTTATTAACTAAAAGGAAAAAAAAATTTAAATAAAAGTACAACTGGGTGTCCCAGTTGGAGTCAAGTTTCTTGCTAAATTCGAGAAGAACGAAAAAACCAACTAAAACTAAACTGAAGTAAGTGATAGTATTCAAAACTCCCAAAACCAGTAAACTTAGGAACATGATATGTGCTTTGATTTATCTAGAAGTTATCACACACATCTTTGGAAATCTTTAACTTGGGTGACACTAGGAAAACATGTCATGCATAGCATTAGTAGCATTTTTTATCAAAAAACATAGGTAGATATCAACAACAATCTCCACCCATCTCCAGTTGTCTAAAAAAGTGATCAGACCAAGTTGGCACAATTTGATTCATCCTTACCATTGGGTGGTTAAAATAGTACTTTGTTTCCTTAGAATCCTTCAGAAGCATATCTCTTGCAAAAACTAGTACCATGTATTATCATTTTCCCACACCAGGGAGAGAAAACCTGCAAGATAAAACATGTTAGGCCATATATACTCTTATCTCAAAGTTACAATTTTTTCAAGCCAAAGGTATACAACATCTCCACAAATTGGCCTTCAAGCCTCCTGCTTACTCTTTACTGTCGGTATATATAGTTAATCTTTCATGCTTTCATCATTAAAAAAAATCAGCTATCAAGGATCCTTTATCCCTGATACTCTATACCTATGAAATGAATTTATTTTGCTAATTTTAAAAGCATCTTGGGTATCAGATATTGGAGATATCCTTTACCTTTTGTTCATTCATTAAGTCTCTTTGAGGATATGCTTCATAGTTCGATCGGGTATTGGGGATCAGAGATACCATTTACCCTTTACCTTCTTGACAATGTATTGGTTAAACAGTATCTCCAATCTGCAATGTCTGAAAGGACTTCGAGGATCAGAGTTTGGTTTTTTCAATTTACTCCTTGCCACCCTTTTATGACTATTAATCATACTTACTTCATATTTTTAACATAGAAATTTCTTCTATTCTTTATAATTGTTAAAAGAAAATCGTTCTTGGGCATCAGGAGTCAAGGATAACCCTTACCCTTTTCACCTCTATAAGAAAGAGGTAAGAGGTATCAGTGATACCCAATATCCAAAAGATGATGTAAATGAGGATATTTTGTCTAAGTTTTCACTAGTATAATTGAGGGTTGATGTATCCTTTACTCATTGGCGAACACTCCCAAGGGATACTTTTTTTTGATCGAGTATCAGGGATCAGGATCCCCTTTACCCCTTTCATTGTTGTTATCGGAATTGTGTAAATGATACTCCTGACTCACGAAGTCTGAAAGGACTTCAAAGATCAGGCTATGAGTTTTTCCTTTTCTCTTTCATCTTTCCCTTAGGTATTACTTAGAATGGCAACCTGACATCTGAGGTCTAATTCACTTTTTTGATCTAACTTGACTCATTTGAAATGGGACTCCATGAAGGCACACTTAATCAACCTCATGATGAAAACAATCCTTCATGATGGCGAATATCATAGGATGGGGGTTTTTCATACCTCCTACATCTATAAGGAAATGAATAAATAGGATCCCCAATGCTTGGTATCTGAAACACTAAAATGAAATCAAGATTTTAGCTAGGTGTAATGTTACACACAAAATCGAGGATCAGAGGGCGAGGACCCTCGATACCCTTTTCACCTCTATAAGAAGAAAGAAAGAAGGATCTCTGAAGTTTGATGTCTGAAATTCATTGATAAAATTGGCTAAGTAAAAGGTAAGGTCGGTGGTTGGGGATTGGGGTTTCCCCTTACCCCTTACAAACATTTTGAGTAAGCAAAAAAGGAAAGGTGCGAAGTCTGAAACCTGAAAAAGTGTTTCAAGTTTTTGAAAAGCTAAGGAAATATTCTAGGTTAAAACCCAAGGAAATCATACTTGTGTGGGGAAGGCAATTTTTGAGACCTACATGCCTTAAACTATTGTTCAAATATGCCTTGTGAGATATCGGGGATCAAACATACCCCTTTTTGCTTCCATCTCTATAAGGAAGACGTTAAAGGATATCCCCAAAGGCCGACATCTAAAGGTGTTAATGTCTCTTCTAAGACATCATTAGGGGTCGATGATTGGAGCTACCTCCTAACATAAATGTAAACAAATTTTAGTAGGGAGTAAGAGGGAATAGTGAAGCCCGAAGCCTAATAGTGATCAAAACTCAAACCATTGAAATAACCAAGGGAAAATCATAGGGGAATTCCATGGTTCGACACTTGACGATGATTTCACAAAAATCATTGATTGGTGCATCAACAAGACACATGTTTTGGTAGGAAAAAGAGACAAAAAATGATGAGAGAGAAAAACAAACAAGAAAAAATGAAAAGACAAGAAAAGAACATAGGAATTCCAAAACCAAACCAAGAACCTAAAAATAAAAAACCAAGTAACAAGGATAAAACCAATGAGAACACAAAAATGAAACCAAGAAACACGGGGAAATCGAGGGTCAGGCTCGATAAGGAAGGTATACCCTTCCTAGGAATCCTAAATCCCAACCTCCGAAAACAAACAGAGCAAGGAAAGAAGAAAAAACCAAGGAAAAAGGAAGGAGGGGGAAACCATAACACCCAAAGATAAAAAGAGGGGGTCCCCACTTTGCAAAAGAGAAAAAAATGGGCGTGAGTGTGAAGGGACAACAAGAACCCTAGCATGGATAGCGCAAGGGGAATCATTATATCTAATACAGGTTACCTCATGATTCTCTTCTCTTTAGGACTTGGTATTGAATCTAATAATGAAATAGAAGTAGTTATGGATCTCTATGGGATAAAATTATCCCATGATATGGGATTTCCTAATATTTTAGTTGAATGAGACTCTAAACTCATCATTTATACTATAAATGGTTGTTCTAGACCAAGAGGGAATATCAAAAACTACATTAAGTATATTCAAGGGTTTGAAAGTTCTTTCTCTCATTTTGATGCTAAACACATCTATTATGAGGGTAAATATGTAGCTAATGCACTAGAAAATGTTGGAATCAAGTTTTAAAATTGGTGTCATTAGAAAAAAAAATTAGACCTTTTGAGATCTACACACCCTCTTATTGCCCATGATGCGAAAAAAACAAATAACTAGGTTGTTATTGGAATTTTTAAAGGTTAATCCCTTCATGGTCTTTGGTGGTTGATGATTTTCTAAGGATTATTACTCTAATGTTGTGCAGTTAGTTTGGCATTGTAAGTGTTCATTTCTTAGTGATGATTTGGTACCATCTTGGGGCTTTAATATATTTTCATGACATGAAGCTTATGGGGGAGAAATATCATATCATGGACAATAATGGAGGTTGAGTTTTTAGTTATGTAGTGATCATCTAGAGGATTCTCCTTAATTTGTTGGAGTCGATTGTTGAATTCAACAGTTCCCAAAAATCACGTGCAACCAAAACACCTATCACAAAGAGAGATAAAATTAACTAATTTTATATGCAACCCTTGAGAATTATATCCATCCAAAAAAATATTTGAATTATTACAATATACAATAATAAATTTATAATAAGAAAAAGAAAAAAGAAACCCTAGATGAAATCCTAGGTGAGGATTAGGTTAGATCATAACATGTGTCCTCATCTTATGAATTGAGATGAAAAAACCACATGACCTAAGTTTAGCTTATGTACGTTAAAGTAAAAAGGAGACCAAATAACGAATTAACTAGGTGATTTCCTATTTTACTCTAACATCTCCCTTAAGTACAACTTAAGGAGAAGCTAAAAAATCTAATGATGAATAGATGGATGGGTCTTGGCTACAAGGCTTGGGGTAAAAATACAAAGCTTTGTCACACTTTCAACCAACTTATCAGCACAACTGGATTTAAGTATTTCTAACTAAAAATCAATTTTGGTCAAACATATGATCCAGTAAGATTCATTCTAGCTAAGTTAGATACTTCCACAACTTTTTCAACTAAAAATGTTGGCTAAATATATATGGAGCACCACTTTGAGTCCAATTTATATATAAAAAAATTTATTTGAAAAACTTAAATTTTCACTAACTCTTGCTAATATAAATAACATTTAAAAAAAATATAAAAATACCCTTTTGTAAATCCATAAGTGTAGTTTTCAAAAATATATTTATTTTAATATTTTAATTATTATTTATATTTTATTTTTTATTTTTACTAAAATTTGGTTATTAGCATAAAATATTAGGTTGATTACCATGCTAAGAAAAAATACTAAAACTTATTAAAAAATATGATGCACTAGATAAAAGAATCTATTTCAAGATGGTATATTTTTTTTTCATTTTAGATAAATATTTAATATGAAAGTTGACGTCTGATGGAAACAACTATTTTTTTATTCATGCACATTTTAATATTTTTTTAAAAAATATATATTTATTGGAATTGGAAAAAAATAAAATCCATGCACTAAAGTTTCAAGTTATAAATACACATAAAAAAAAATTGAAAGAAAAAAAAAACTACTATAAAAAGTTTGACGTCCCATGCAGTTTCATTTTTCAACATTTTATCAGCAACTAAATTATAGTGTTAATTTATTAAAAACTAGTTTAAAATAATTTTTTAATTTTTGTTTAAAAATACAAACATAAAATATACTAAAAAATACATATTTTACTAGTTTACATCATTTCAAAATTCAAAAACATATATGCCACTTTTTAGTAATTCAAGTTTAAAAGTTGGATCAGCATTGGTCGTTTCCTTTATAAAGTGTGACAAAACTTTGTGCTTTTACCCCTTGATGAGATAACCATGTAAAAATAAATAAATCTATCTTAACCAAAGAAAAGGGTAAAACCTCGTTGGAAAAAAGCTTCTCTCCAAGAGAGAAAAATAAAATAAATGTGTACTAGTGAAAGAAGGAAAGAAGGAGGACTCGATATGACTCCCCAAGGGCTACTTATATCATGTGTACAATTAATGTTCCCCCAATAGGAGAGCAAAGGTGAAACTATTAATCCACTCATAAAGAAGTATCTCATGTGTCGATGATTAAAGCCTGAAGACAAAAATATGACTCACTTCTTATAAAAAGTATTTCTTCCCTTACGAATAAATAGATCCATTGGTGGTTAGAGAATCCATTCCCATAAGATGGATGAATAGGTCATCCAAATCTAAATTTGTGTCTTTAAAGCTATTCAAACATCCACATGATAGATTCAAGTGATACTAATCCATAACCATTTGAAGACTAATTTAGAACAAGATCCAAATATAATGATGATGTAGTTGTCATTGAAGAGGACATGAATTTCCTCAAATGAATCCTATAAATATACAATATGAGACCAAAAACAAGGATGATATGCCTAATATATATGAATCCCAAGTAGTTGTGTCTAGAAGAGGATGAATATCCTGTTGTAATGAATCTATAGAGCTATAAATGTAGCGATACTAATCTCATCAAGAACAATAGAAGATGAAGATACGATCTCACTAGGAGAGGGAGAAATAAGAGAAGTATTTGAACCATCAAAACATGCAAGACCTATGATATACTCAAGATCCTCTAAAGTATCATAATTAAAGAGTACATGTACTATCTACATCATCAATGGGAAGATCCTCTAAAGTATTTGAAGAGGATAATTTATAGCATGCTCATATGAGAATAAAGAGATATGAGGGTCTCAATAGGTCTCCCAAAGTTTATTCCAAAGTGTGTGGGAACAATCAATGTCTGATAAGACACATAGTGTCAAGATCAACACTAGAACAAATCAATCCTACAACATGATCAATAATGCTATCCCATGGTGAGCTATTCCTTAGTGTGTTTGGTTCAAGTATGATTCCATAAATATAAGGCAAAATATTAAGCCACCTAAGATTTGTAAAGACATCTTTTTTCCAAGCCCCATAATTATCCTTTTCTAGGATTACTATAGAATGATGAACAAAACAATCCATGATACCTCCTCAAATGATAAAATTAAAGACCAATAACCTCAATACATATAGACTAGCTGAAATGAAATCATCTCATGCAAATAGACTATTTTCAAGTGCCAAGATGTCTAATTAATTAACCACGATGTGAAATAATGAAAAACCAAACAAAAAATACATGGGAAAATTTATAAAAAAGTGCATAGATAGCTATGAAGAGATCTAAAATATATTTCCAATGCCACAAGAATTGTGAGAATCAAAGATATAGGAAAATGTTTATGATCTTAGGAGCCAAAAATGAAGATCTAATTTTGACAAGTGATAAATGTTCCAAGAGAAAAATATGATAATAAGACCTTCCACTATAAAGCGCTCAAAACCGTATTTTCAAAGATATATTATTTGTAAAAAAATGACTTTGTTTACCCAAGTTATGCAAGAAATTAAAAAATATTTGGCATCATTGAAGGGAGTTTAGTGGTCTCTTGGTGGCCATTGGGAAATTGGTAGCCAAATAAGGCAATGGATTGGGAGTTGGACTAGTGGTAGGTAGCAATGTAGTGGTGAGACCAATGGCAATGAGATTGATGTTGGAACAAAAAAGGTAGAAACTATATTAATGAACACGAGTGACACTAGTTTTGTTTCTCAATGAACATGCTAAGAATATTCCATCGACAACCAAAAAAATATCACCAACTAAATCAAAATGATGCTAGATTATATTGAATTCCACTCATGCATACAAATGAAATTAACCCTATATGCTTGGTACATAACTCTTACATAAACTATTTTTTTTAGAAATATCCTATTTTTATTGCCATAATTAGTATTTATACCTCCGCAATGGCTATGATGATGTAAAGAGAGAGCTTACCCTCATTCGAGAAAAAGCTAAATGATAAACAAGTGATAAATTGACAAAAATTTACAATTCACTACTCAAATATGCATTCCTTTATGGAATGAATTCATATAGTCATCACCTTTAAGGAGAAATTGATGCTTGATTTGAACTCCTCCAAGTGTTAGTACTCACATAAAAAATACACATGAAACATGAACAAACTTACATAAAAACATGATGCATGAATACCATGATGTTTGATTGAGATAAATGTTGTTATAATTTTGCTAATTCTACTCTTGACAACTTTTTAGGGTGTTCAATTTTCTCAATAAAAATGCTAAGATTAAAATGGTGAAAATTATTTATATTTATATCCAATTCTTTAAACTTCCCAAAAATCAAATATTGATAGCTGACAAATGATATATGATTCTAAATGCAACAATGATATTTATTTTTCTTCAAGATGCACTGTTTTGTTCTTAAGACCAAATCTCTCACAAAAGAAGATAGGTAATCATAGATCTAGTGCTCTAATACTATGTTGGAGTTGATTGTTGAAATCCAAAGTTCCCAAAAATCACTTGCAATCAAAACACCTATTACAAAGAGAGAGAAAGGTAACATATTTTCTATACAAACCTTGAGATATTATTGATCCAGAATATAATTTGAATTATTACATTTATAATAATTATTTTTTGTCATAAATGAAAATACAAAAAATAACTTTAGATGAAACTATAGGCAAGGATTAAATTTGATCATTTGACATGAGTTCTCATCCTATGGCTTGAGGAAAAAAATCACATGATTTAAGTCTAGTTTAAGTATGATAAGTAAAAGAATAATCTAATAATTTATTAATTCAATTATTTCATATTTTACTCATTGAATATAATTCACATGTACTACTAAAAAGAGTACAAGATTATTATTCTTTATATATTTGGGAACCTTAATAATTTAGATGATCTAATGTTATTCTCCATGATTGTGTTAATATTTACTCTATGTTAAGGTTTAACTTTGATCTACACCCTATTCTATTTCTTATTTACCTTTGGTTTGAAGTTTTCATTATAATTAGTATGGTTAGTGTAAAAATGAACCCTCCTCCAATGAGGAGATCCATAATAATAATAAAAAAATTGGCCTATTTGCAAGGTGGGGGGAAATCCTCATATCTAGAGGATCTTTGTGACCATGACCAAGTCCTCTTCAATAAATTTACTCATTCTTGGAAGGACAAAAGGTTCTTAGTAGGAGGTGCAAAATTTAAAATATTGAAAGAAAGTATAGGTGCTACAACTATCCTAAGGATCGATGATAGGAAGCTAATGAAATGAGAGAAAAGAAAAGACACATATAGTATGAAGGAATTTCTCAAATAGGAGAGTGGTAACCAAATTTGAAAATAGAATTAAAAGGGAGGAATTATTGAACTTATAGGATGAGGTAAGTTGGATATTGATTAAATAATTCTCACTGGAGGGTCAATTCAAATATATCTTTCACTATCATTTTTTACTTCTAAATCATCTTTTTATAATATGCTGATAAGTTTATTTTTTCCATTCTTACATCCCTTTTGTCTTATGTGATGTAAGTCCTACGTGATAAGGTCAAGGTGTTGATACACCAAGGCATTATCTTTAGGCTATATAAACACCACCTTTCCTTAAGCTCTAATGTATCTATTACCCCTAGTGGTCTTATTGACCTAAATCTCTTATGGGTTCTCCTATCAAAATTTTGGAGGTTGGTGTGAGAGAACCTAGTAAGCCCAATTATGATAAACTAGAGACCAACTAAAAAGGAAAAATAGTTAAAAAAATTCCTTTCCCCAAGAACAAGTTGATGGAAACTACTAAGGTGAATGGTAATCATAAAATTTCTAAGGAGGTCTTTATTTTCAATAATTCTTCCACTATCAAAGAAGTGAATAGCTTTGTTGTTATCTTGATTCCTCTCAAGAACAAGAAACTCAATGAACCTTATAGACACTAACAATAGTCTTTCTTCATAAATTACCTCTTTTCATTAGTGATAACTTTAAGAACCCCCCTAAAAAAAAATAAAAAATCTTGGCAAATATTTTAATTTTTTAGGAAAAAATATTAATTTCTATTGGTGAATCTTTCCCCTTTTTCCATATAAATATTAATTTTATTGGTGAGTTTTTTACATCACTAAAATGTTGTAGAAAATTGTGGTGAATGTTGAAAAATAATAAGAAAATTCGTTAATAATGATGGTGAATCCATCTAATCTAAAAATAATTCTCATGGAAAAGTAGGGGCTCAAGGATGGAAATTATTGATGGGTTTAGGGGGTAGACTATAATATTTACTTGTCACCATTATTTTAAAATATAATATAATGGCCCTCATTGTATTCTACAAGGTAAAATTTACCCACAATTTATAATTCTCATGGGGCTCAGAATTGTTTTTCCATCATTGTTCTAACGACCCCCATTGTACTCTATGAAGTAAATGTACCCGCAATCTATAATGCTCATGAAAACTAAAAGTATGGACCCCGTGAGCATTATAGATCATGGGTACATTTTACCTCATGGAATACAACAAGGTCCATTAGATTATATTGTAAATTAATGGTGGAAACTAAAAACTAGAAATATGGTTCTAAAGAAACTAATAATTATGATATATTCTTGGCCAATTAATATAGATTTCTACTCCAATTTATAAAATTTAGGCAAATTTGATCTAATCATGTATCAAATATTGTGACAAATTTTTGAGTTGATTTTTTTAATAAAGTAAATCCTTTGGCGATTTAAATAAGACAATAATAAAATTTTGTAAAAATCTAACGATTCAAGTCACATTATAGCTTGAACTATTAGCCAATTTTGGATTCCCAAATTTCAACTATTAGCGAATTGATGAATATTAGCCACTAAAAAAATCATTGCTTTTCGTCCCTAATAATTACATAATTTTAATTATTTAATTATTGTATAATATCTTTAGTCTTCTATTAATTAAATAATTTTAATTATTTAATTAATTCATTTCTATCCTTTTATTTCTTCTTTTGATTAATTAAATATTATTTATTTAATTGTGTCACTAATGTCCTTGTCTTCTATAATTAAATAAATTTTGTTTATTTAATTACCTATCACTTTCTACCATAATTAAATATTTATTTTAATTATTTAATTATTCATTAGCCTTTTTTGTTATTAAATAAAATAGATTTTATTTATTTAATTGTCTACTAATTCATCATTTTCTTCCCACTTTTGAATTAAATTGTTATTTAATGAAAAATTCATCCGTCACATGTCCTCTATAATTAAATAATGCTTCCATTATTTAATTATTCATTTCCCACTTTTGAATCAAATTATTATTTAATAAAAAAGTCAACCTGTCACATGTCCTCTACAATTAAATAATGCTTTTATTATTACAATTGTTCATTTCCCTCTCAAATTGAATAATTATATAATTATTTGAATCTCTCCTACAACCTCTTTTCCTGTGTCAACCTTATTATCCATGTTAATCTTATCTCTTGATATCTCATTTAATTTAAGCTCTTAATTTAATCTCATTTTCTCTTATTGTTGGTTTCACATTTTTGTTTTTGCCATCTAACATCGGTATTGCATCATGCACTAATCTTTGGTTTTGTCAAAATTGGTTTTTTTTTTTGTGTTTTTGCAGCTTTAGGTTTTGCGATGCAATTGATTAGGGCATCACCATGTTGAAAAGGATGACTAAGAGGGGGTGAATCAGTTGTAACAAAATTTTAACCTTTAAGAACTTCCACCAGAAAATTAGATCAACACAAATCCTTTCCTCTGCTATTGTGATTAGTCATTAAGTGTGAAAGTAGAAATTGAAAAGGATCACACATACACAATAAATAAAAATTTACGTGGAAAACCCAATAAGGGAAAAACCATATTAAGGATTAGCTCACAATATAGAGAATATCAAAAATGATTAAAAAGGCTCACTACCAAAGAAGGCTCACTGCCAAAAATATGACTCATTGTCTAGATCAGGACTCACTTTCCAACATGGTTAACTACCTAGAGGGCTCACTACCACATAGATACAAAGAAAATAGAAGAATTTATTATAGGGAGAAGACAATCTCAATGTAACAGAGATTTCCACCATAATTCTCCCTAACACTTCCATAAATGCATGAATGATTGAGTACACCTTCAGCTCACTGTATCCAAAAACTTGACAATTAGATTTCACATTGATCTGATCAACCACACATTGGATTTCACATCTATTTTTCTCTATTTATTTGCACACCTTTCACCAATTTCTCATCCTCTATTTATACCATCTTCAACTTTGAAACATATCCAAAGTCGGCCACACACCATTTGCATTTACAAATTCAAATTAGTTGGCACCAAAAATTCTAGGGTGGAAATGGAATGAGGGTGACACAACCACACACTTCAACATGCTTCCATAAGCCTCAAAGGTAGTGTTAAACACAAGGTTGGCCAAAACGGTGTAAAACACATAAATCAATTAGGCACACACAACCTTAACATGATCTAAACTTTCCAGATAACAAAACTAACTTGAAAACATTCCCAACAACTTATCCTCAAAACCACAAGTTATAAGACTCAAATAAGAAGAAATCTAGAGCAACTACATTTCTCTCAGACCTCAACCAGATACACTAAAAAAACACAGTTCACAACTAATGAACACAACTTGCATTGAACAACAATCCAAAACCCCAAAATCTAGATATAGCAACTTACAATAGTCATGATTAACATATCTAAACCACATGAACATAGGAGAAAATCCTAGAGTAAAACTTAGAGAAATCAGTGAATACCTGCAACCTTTCTTCATTACAATTTTTTCAATATCATCGGCATAAAAATCCAATAACCATTATTCATAACATTAATGACAACAAAACCAATAGAAAACTTGTTAACCAGTTGATGTCAATGACAAAACCTTCATAGATGCCTCGTACTTGCAACAATCTCCCCCTTTGTCATTGATGGAAACACATGATGTGAAAAACCATAAAGACAACACACCAGCTCTGAACACACTTCCTCATCATTTTATAATTATGTTTCTCCCCCTTAGTAGATAATATTTTTGATATGATACTCTCTCACACACATCTTTCTCTCCTCATATGACATCAATGGCATAGACAAAGGATATTTTACATTGATTTCCCCTTTGACATTAAGAATAAAATACTCTTTCAATGACAACACATGACACTACCTACTCCCCTGAGAGGTAGCCACCAAAACATCAGTCCAAAAAAAAATCAATCCATAGACCCACCAAACTAATGCATCTCCATATGCATCTAGTTTAAGAAAGGAGGGGGAAGGACTCCTAACTTCTCCTAGAGATTCTCAAAAGTATCTTTAGGAAGAGCCTTCGTAAATATGTCAGCAACTTGATCCTTCATAGGTAAATATTCAAGTTTTACTTCATTATCCATAACGTTCTCTCTCAAAAAGTGATACTTGATAGATATATACTTTTCCCTTGAGTGCATCATCAGATTCTTTAAAGTGTTAATTGCACTTGTATTATCATAGAAGATAGAAATAGGATCATCATACATTACTCTAATATCTTTTAATGTTTGTCTCATCCACAAAGCTTGCGTACAACAAGATGATGCAACAATATACTCAACTTCAATAGTGGATAAGGAAACCAAATCTTTCTTTTTACTTAACCAAGCCACCAATTTGCAACCAAGAAAGAATGTACCACCACTTGTGCTTTTTTTTTCATCTACACAACTAGCCCAATCTGCATTAGTATAAGCACTTAGTGTAAAATCAATATCTATAGGATACCACAAGCCATAATCTAGAGTGCCATTCAAATATTTGAATATTCTTTTAACAACAGCAGCATGTGTTTCTTTAGGATCTTGAAATCTAGCCATAGGACAAAAAACATACATGATATTTGGTCTAGTAATAGTTAAATACAACAATCCTCCAATCATAGATCTATATTTTCTTTGATCAGACTTAGGTGAATCATCATCTTTACTCAATTTGCAACCAATCACCATAGGAGTGGATACTAGTTTGGAACCATCCATCCCAAACTTCAACATTTCTCTTACATATTTTGACTATGAAATATGTAGGAGTTGAGAAAATACAAATTCACAAACCCTGAAGATCACCTGCATGCAAATAATCTGATGGTCATACGATCGTCACAGCAAAAATAATGGCTTAAATTTTATGGCCAAACGACTGTCACCGTAAAAGCGCAATAGGGCTTATTTTAGAAAAAAATGTTTTTTAAATTAAAAAACAATAAAAAAAATATGTTTTTTTATTTAAAAAAAAATGCAGAGGGTCGGCGGTTGTACCGCCATGGCTAGTGTACTGTCGTCGGCAGTACTGACAGACTGCCGGTCAGCAGTAAGGCCGGTGGCGACTGTCAGTACGCCGGTTGGCTTACTGAGGGTCTGCAGGCTTGCGTATGCAAGTACCTGCGGGTACCCCAGTACCAGGGCCGACAAGCCCTTAAACTGCAAAAATTTAAATTATTTTTATTTTTATTTTTATTTTTGATAAAAAAAAACAAAAAAACCTTTACAAATGATTTTTTTTTTTAAAAAATAAAATATTTCGACAAAAATTCAGAAATAAATAAATTTTACCAAGAATTTTTCTCCGATCCACGCGCAGACGACGGCCGTACGACCATACTTGCAAAAAAAAAATTGCCCCAAAATTTGACTTTGTCCAAAATGGACGAATGAACAATCGATTTAGGGGTTTTGGACCGCTACGGACGCAATGGCAAGTTCCGCTTGAGCTGAAAATGCTTTGAAATTACAGGTATACCCTGGATCAAAAAAATAAACCCCAAACCCTTGAAGCTTCAAAAATCTTCAAAACAAGAACAAGAAGCAGCAGGTTTGGAGCTCTGATACCATGTAGGAGTTGAGAAAATACAACTTCACAAACCCTGAAGATCACCTGCATGCAAATAACCTATCACAAAAGAAGAGATGGAGACAAACAAGCAAGGGTTCTCTGAAAATTGAAAATGTATATATCAGAGAGAATGAGAGAATGAATTGATATGAAATACAATGGGATCAATCCTTATAAAAAGGAGATCATGCAAACCCTAATAAAACCCTAATAGGAAAAACCCTAAAAGAAGCCCTAATAGGAAAACATTTAATAATTAATATAATTATTAAATGTCACTTTATGAAAACTAATGTGAAATCTTAAGAAGGGAATAAAGGTAACTTAATCAACATAATTAAGTTAAAACCTTTACTCTAACAAAATAAAGATCCATTTCCCTGTCTGATTGATTTGTAGCCCAATAAAGAAACTCATCTCACCAAACATGGACATTTCAAATTATTTTTGCATCTCTTCAACAAACATGTTGCACATAGTTTCATCTCCTCCAAAGATAATGTCATCAACATATACAACTACTATCAAGATCTTGTCATTTTCAATTTTAAAATAAAAATTACTATATGTTGTGCCTTTGTTGAAACCTTGTTGAATCAAATATATGTCTAACCTTACATACCAAGCTCTAGGAGTTTTCTCAATCCATATAAAGCCTTCTTCAATCTGCAAACCATATCTAGTTAATCTGACAACTAGAATCTTTCTGGTTGTTCCATGTAGACCTCTTCCTCTAATTCGCCATTCAAGAATGAAGACTTAACATCCATCTGATAGACCTTGAGATATTTATGAGCAAAAACTGCTTAAAACATCCCGATAGCTTCCATTCTTGCCATGAGATAAAAATTCCCCTGAAAATTTGTACCTTCTACTTGTGAGTAACCCGTACAGACAAGCCTTGATTTATTTCTAATTACTATGTTCTCATTCACCTTTTTTTTGAAAACCCATTTTGATCCAATTATATTTTTATCTACTGGTCTAGGGACTAGTTCCCAAGTTTGGTTCTTCTCAAATTGCATAGGTTCTTCCATAGCTTTCATCCAATTTTCAGCATTACATGCTTCACTCACAGTCTTCGGTTCAATCTCAGAAAGTAAGCATGGATTTATCTCACCAGTAGTAGCAAATTTTCTTCTTGTCAATACTCCTTTCCTCTTGTCTCCAATGATTTTATCTTCTGAATGATTTTTTTGCATATATTTAGGTGTGTTGGGGATGCCACTAGATCTTCTTCTTCTTCATTTTTCTGCTCCTGTTCTTCCATGAATTCTTTAACTCTTACACAATCAGGTTCATCAAATACATATCCATCAAATTCAATTGAATTCTTCATTGCTTCATCAACCTTGAAATTTATGCTTTCTACAATATTCCTCAGTCTTTTATTGAAACATCTATAATCTTTTCTCTTACTAGAATATCCAAGAAAAATACCTTCATCACTTCTAGCATCAAACTTCCCTAAATTTTATTCATCCTGTCTAATCTATAACATTTTCTTCCAAATATCTTGAAATACTTAACATTAGGAATTCTTCCACACCATAGCTCATAGGGAGTTTTAGTATTGTTTTCTTTTGCTTGAACTCGATTGAATACATAAATAAAAGCGTATAGTTTCTCTCCAATAAAATTCCAGTAGAACAACTTCAATAATCATTGATCTTGCAGCCTTTTGAATGGTTTTGTTCTTTCTTTCAACAACTCCATTCTACTAAGGAGTTCTTAGAGCAGATAACTGTATTTTTACTCCATGTACTTCACAAAACATCTTAAACTCATGGGAGGTGAATTCACCACCTTTGTTAGACCTCAAACATTTTATTCTCAAATTTACTTCATTCTCTACCATAACTTTGAATGTCTTAAATCTCTCTAATGCATTAGATTTTTCTCTAAGAAAGGTAGCCCATGCATACCTAGAATAATCATCAATAATAAGCATAAATTACCTTTCACCTTGTAGACTTCTCACTCTTGTAGGACCATAGAGATATATATGAATCAAATCCAATAGTCCGATTGTAGATTGTTCCTTTGATATGAAGTTGTTTCTCGCTTGCTTTCCAAACTGATAATTCCTACACATAGCATTAATAGGATTTGAAATCCTTGGTAAATCTCTTAAGACTTGCATTGCACTGATCCTCACCAAGTTATCAAAATTCATATGAAACATTCTCCGATACAATAGACAACTGCCATTAATTTGAGTCATAAAGCAACGTCCATCAACACCCTTAAGTTGATATATATTTACTCCAAAATTCTTTCCTGCAAAAATCATTGTTCCAAGTCCTTTCTTGATTTCACATATCCCATCCTCAAATACAAGATTATATCCTTTATTGCACATTTATCCATCACTCAAGAGATTATGCCTTAAACCCTTAACATAGTAAACATCATCAATATTATGCTTGCCATCAAAACTTACTAAATCTATCCCACAAATCTTAGCACCAATATCATCTCCAAACATAACTAATCCTCCATCATATTTTTCAAGTTTAACAAACTTACTCTTATCATCAATCATGGTATGCGAACATCCATTGTGAACAACCCATTAGTTCATTTATTATTTATCATGTATAGAAGATATCACAGTATCTTCATCTTTCTTTGGAGGAAATTCCTTCAACTATCTTTCAGTATTAGTAGAAGTAGATTCATCTTTTATAGCCAAGAACAAGCATTCATTATCATCAAATCTCCATAATCATATTCTTCATCAGAAATAATAGCATCCTCGTTCACATAATATGCTCTGATGATCTTCTTACCTTTTTTTTCTTTATTAAATATTTCTTTGTTCTTCTTATCTCTTCTGAACATCTCGAAGCGTAATGACCTATTCATCCACAACTAAAGCATTTAAAGGGTTACTTACCTTCATACTTACTAGAGCCTTTCCTCATCCTTCTCAAAAAGTTATCTTCTACTTCAACAAGGTTTTATTCATTTGGAATTTTATCTCTTGTAGCCTTGAAAGAAGTTTTTTATTTGGATCCATTTCTCAAATTTGGTTTTCTCATCTCAAAAGATGTTAGAGTTCCCAATAACTGATCTTTGGTATAAGTCTTGTAATCCACATATTCTTCAATAACAAATACCTTATCACTGTATGCATCAAGAAAACTTCTAAGAATCTTCTTCACAATCTTGGGTTCATCTACTATAGCACCAAGTCTTCGCATTCCACCTACCAACTCATCCACTCTATGTACATAGGATTTAATATTCTCATCTTTAGACATATGCAGGATCTCAAATTGTGCATCGAAATTCTGCAACTTTTCTTCTTTGACCTTTTCATCACCTTCATGTGTCTTTTCTAAGGCATCCCAAACTTCTTTAGCAATCTTTAGATTTTGAACTTTAATCAACTCGGAATGTGAAAGACTATTCTTCATAATGAAATTTTCCTTATTGTTTGCTTCATGCACCTTGATTTCATCAATTGTGTTCAGACCATTAGCCAGAGGAGTGTAAGAAGTCATATAAACTTTCTCAACATCATATCCACAATACTCTAGATATCCTTCCATCTATATTTTCCATATAGCATGATTAGTTCCATCAAACCTACAATACTAAAAAGTGATTTTCCCTGTCATCCTAGACCTTTCTTAAGTGGTTAATCTCCTCTCCAAGGAACCAAGCTCTACTACCAATTTTTGAACAAGAAAATTGAGAGGGGGGTGAATCAGTTGTAAAAAAAATTAACCTGTAAGAACTTCCTCCAGAAAATTAGATCAACACAAATCCTTTACTCTGCTAATATGATTAATCATTAAGTGTGAAAGAGGAAATTGAAAAGCATCACAAATACAAAATAACACTATATTTACATGGAAAACCCAATAAGGGAAAAACCATGGTGATGATTAGCTCATAATATAGAAAATATCAAAATCGATTACAAAGGCTCACTGCCAGAGAAGGCTCACTACCAAAAATATGACTCACTCTCTAGATCAGGACTCACTGTCAAACAAGGGTTAACCACTTGGAGGGCTCACTGCCACACATATACAAAGAAGATAGAAGAGATTTTTTATAGAGATAAGACAATCTCAATGCAATAGAGATTTCCACCACAATTCGCTCAAACACTTAAAGACATGCATGAATGATAGAGTACACCTTCAACTCACTGCATCTAAAAACTTGACAATTAGATTTTTCACTGATCTACTCAACCACACATTGGATTTCACATCTATTTTCACATCTATATTTCTCTATTTCTTTGCACACCTTTCACCAATATCTCATCTTGTATTTATACCATCTTCAACTTTGAAATATATCAAAACTCGGCCACACACCATTTTCGTTTACAAATTCAAATTAGGTTGGCACCGAAACATTCTAGGGTGGAAATAGAATGAGGGTGACACAACCATACACTTCAACATGCCTCCATAAGCCTCAAAGGTAGTGTTAAAAACAAGGTCGAACAAACCAATGTAAAACACATAAATCAATTAGGCACGTGCAACCTTAGCACGTTCTAAAATTTTCTGGATAACAAAATTATCTTGAAAACATTCCCAATAGCTTATCCTCAAAACCAGAAGTTCTAAGATGCAAACAAGAAGAAATTCGAAGCAACTAAGTTTCTACCGGACCTCAGCCAGATACACTAAAAATACATACTTCACAATCGGTGAACACGACTCACATTGAACAACGATCCATAACCTAAAAATCTGGATATAGTAACTTCCAACAGACATGATTAACATATTTGAACCACACAAAAATAGGAGAAAATCCCAGAGTAAAATCCATAGCAACCAATGAATACCTGCAACCTTTCTTCATTTCAATTTTCTCAATATCCTCAACATAAAAAACCAATAACCATTATCCATAAAATCAATGACAATAACAACCAGTGGAGAACCAGTTAACCAATTGGCATCATTGAAAACACCTTAATACATGCCTCATACTTGCAACACACCACAACTGTTCAGGATTCAAGGATATCATTTAGTTGCATCTATTTTTGAATTTTCTTATTATTTCTAGTTTTTGGTTTCAAGTTTTATGAACTAACTTCATTTTTACATCATCTTAGTTTATGGTTTTGTTGAGATTGGTCACATTTCTTGTGTTTTTGTAGTTCTAGGTTCGTTCGCTATGACTGATTGGGGCTTCGACGTAATTGTGAGTGACTTCACCACATTCAATCAATGCAGTCGACATTATGGAAACCTTAGTTTCCAGGTCCCACACTGCATCTATCAAAAGCCAGTGAGCAACAAATGTTAGTTACAACAACACAATTTCCTATTTTTTAGAATCTTGCATTTAATTAGAAAATTTTAGTTCAAGTCTTTTGCATTTGGTAGTTTAGGAGTTTTTCATGCTACTGATATTTGATTTGCAGCATGTGGCATAGGTGGAAGGAGGCATTTTCATTTTAATTTTTCCAACTTCTTTATCTTGTCTCATTTTTCAATTTCATTTAGTTCAATCAAACTCATGTGGTTAAAATTAACTTGCATTATACACTCATATAGTTTAAAATTTACAACAACCTGCATTATCTCACTCATGGGTTTAAAACCAACACTACTTGCATATTCACTCATATGGTTTAAAATTTACATCCTACATATCACATTAATTTGGTTTAAAATTAACCTTGCATTTGTACACTCATTGGCTTTAAAATTGACAACTTTGCATTAAGTTTCTTTTCTCACATTTTAATTTGGGGACCTAAAATAAACCATTATCTTCATTGTCTTGTGGTTTTGCAATATTTTTTGGGGTGTGTATGCTCTTCTCTCGCATCATTTGGTGATCTAGAGAATCAAAAACATCCCTTGACACTTGCATCATCACCCAAACATTTGGATTTATTAAGGTTAACGAACACCATGGGAGTGTGAGTTAAACACTGTGTATGGTCTCTCCTTGTGCCTTGAGTGATCTTGAAGATCAAAAACATTGTGTTTGACTTGCTTTTTTTTTACCCTTAGAGGGGCCTACCAATGTGAGACACATTTGTACGATGAATTCCTTGGTGACTCCAACCAATTTTTCCTTCAGGACGATATATAAAAGGATAGGGGAAGTCCCGATTCCAAACAATCTTGTCACCTAGTTGTTTTGCTTGCTAGGAGGTATGTCATCGAGTTGCGACTAATAACCAAACTAGTTAGAGGCCAGCCTTTTGATTGATTTTTGGTGATATTCTTAGTGCAAGGGTGTAGCATCACATCATCAATATTTTTACACCCAACATTTAGCTCCCTTAAGTGAGATGAGAATCCTTGGCTTACAATAAGTTATTTGTTCAAACTTGTAAATCTTCACACAGAGAGTGATTGAGCCATCCTTCCATTCTAGGAGGTCTCTATCCATCCAATTTCATAGAAAAAATGTGATACATAACCCAAAAGTGTATCCCTCCCTTACATCAAAGGAGACTCCTAAAGTGAGTCTAAGAGTATCACCATTGGACATTGACCTTAGGGATATATAAGTGTTTTTTATGTGTGATTTGTATTCGATTTGTGCTAGACCTATGGAAATTTAAGGTAAATAACCTCCAAACATTCACATTATGAACACACATTTTTTACATTTAGACCAACCCAATTGTTTTCAGACTGTTTACAATGTTTTCCATTCAGACTTCACAAAAATCAAATCAAAATTGAGTCAAAATTAGTCAAATTAGGATCAAAATAAATTGTTCACCACAACTGCTACTACTACACCCCAATTTCTAAAAATAGAAGACTACAACTGATTCACCAAAAATTGCATCTGACATTTAGAACACCACAATTGCTAGTTGTTGAAATTTTGAGAAAAATTTGAAACAATCCACTTCTTGATCAATTCTTGACTACAATCTTGTCATCTAAACATAGACTTGCAATCACCAAACCCGCCATTTTAATTCCATCCATTACCTCACCTTTGCATTAGTTAAATTTTATATAGGTCAAACTTTAGGACATCTCTTAGCTTGCATGTACCTTGTTCTAGAATTTGGCTTTGGAAGTTCATCAGATTTTAAAGAAGTGGATAGATACAAAATTATATTTATCTTGAACTTACCTTTCAATAAATTTTCGTTTGTCACTTAGGTTGGCTCCTCAACTCACAAGTCTAGTTTGAGACCACCTTTTCAACTTTTCATTTCAATCTTTTGTCATCCTTGAGGTCTTGATAAATCAGATTTGTCTCCTTGGCTATCTTAGTTTGGTTAGTGGTCCCTTATCCTATGTATCACCATTTCACATTGGAATTACATTTGGAATACCTTAGATTTTGATCATTGTGACATTATCCTATTGACATCTTGACTATTGTCACTTTGACTCTCCATATTGGTATCATCATTAGGAATCCTTTATATAATTTAAAAAATAAAAAAAACATTGTCATATTGCATACCTTAGTCATAAACATACCATATATTTTGATCATTGTGAGATTATCTTTTCAATATCTTGACTATTGTCACTTTGACTCTTTATCTTGGTTCATCCTTTATATGTTGAAAAATCCAAAAAAACATAATTGCATAACCTTAGTCATAGTCATACCTTTGCATTGGAATACCTTAGACATAATATCATATTCCCCCCCTTTTGTAAGTCTTATGGTCAAAACAAGAGCACAAAGGAAAATAAAAGGAAATGGAATTCACTAATGAGGATGATCCTTTCAATCCCAATAGAAACACTAGATTTGGATTTTCTTCTGGAATGAGTCACCAAACACACAAAAATCAAATCCTTTTACAAGGTTCACGAAGCTATACATCCAAACACCATTGAATGAGGAAGATGTTGAAGAAACTTCCCAAAATATTAGTGTGGCATGGTTGGTAGATGAAATAGTGGCACAAGAACCCCAAAGATTTTTAGCCAAAATTTTACATAGTGGGGCAAAAGAAAACTACCTCATGGCTTTTATGTGAATACACTTTGACTAGAACCACCACCAAACAAACAAGTCAAGGACATGACACTTCTACCTCCAAAGTTTCAATCCCACAAATGAATGTCCCCATGCCTTTAGGAGGATTTACATAAGACTCCACCACAATCTATACATCCTTATTTGGAACACAACCAATGACACAATCCATGACACAACCAATGACACAATCAATGTCACAACCTTTTGACACCACATTCAATCCAATTGGAAAATCTCATGCTATGGGTGCCTCATCATCAATTCCTTTTGGAAAGAATAAGAGAAAAATGGTTCATGTTCATGGACCTAAGACACCAATAAACACGTCACCCACCAACACTTCCCAAGGTCCCTTCACACAATATGGTAGCCAAAGTACACAAGGTCAAAACATTCCCAACCCATTTCAAATGTAATCCAATACCAATACCTCACACATTCCACCTCACATCCCTCAAATTCAAACTCAAATTCCAACTTACACCCCACATATTCAAAATAAAACCCCTTCATATACCCATAACATCCCAAATCCAAACATTCCAAACACACCACATGCCAATACCAGCACATCCAACCCACACATTGGATTGCAAAATACAAACATGGGTTCTTATCAAAATGTTGTCAACAATGTCATGGACACATTACTCACACAATATGATTTCCTATCCAATCAAATGCTATCCTTGTAAAAATAAGTGGAAGCCATGACATTATCAAATAAAAAAACCTACTCTACACAAGAGTTATGCCCATATTCATTTGATAGGACATTATATATGCCTCCTTTTCCTCCTCATTATGTCATGCCACAAATACCCAAATATAGAGGAAAAGGAAATCTTGGCATTGATCATGTGAGAGAGTTCCACATGGCCTTGATTGGCATTGCTTTTGAATAGACGTATCTAATGAGACTATTTCCTAGGATTCTTGCAAGACAAGCATTAGAATCGTTTGCCCACCTACCCACAAGAATTCGATCATGGGACGAACTAGATGACAAGTTTATGACCCACTTTTCCTTCGAAATTGAAAGTGACATCACCATTTCCACCTCATGTCACACTAAAAAAGAAGAGGGTGAGTCCTTTATAAAGTTCTTCGAGGGATGGAGGAGCTTGTCTAACCACTGTCCTATTGACATTCCTTAAAAAGAAAAGATTGTCATGTTCATGGAAAATTTGACCTCAAACATAAAGTTTCAACTACAAACACATTGTTGCACCACATTTGTTGACCTTGTGGAAAAAGGCACCATCCTAGAAAAGTCCCTCACCACCAAAGGAGAACTTAAGGCATACAACAAACACAAAATTCCCAAAACACTTCAAATGACAAGAACAAATATTGGGCCCACAAAAAAAATGTCACCAATGATGGAGTTATCGATGTGAATGCAGTACACACTAGTCCTAAAATCACACTTAGGGGACCCAACACATCAAAGAACCCACCACATTCTCCCGATAAAATAGCAAATTCCATTCAAAACACACAAGAACAAAAAGCCCAAAGGAAGTTTCCCACAAGACACAAGTACACTCCCTTAGGGGAGCCAATCGAATCAGACCTCAAACAACTCTTACAACAAAAATTCATTACACTTCTTGATGCAAAACCATATGACCCAAGGCAATTCAAACCTTCATGGTGGGATGAAATTTCCTTTTGCGATTATCATCGAATTAAAGGACACCTAGCTTCACAATGCAAACAATTGAAAAAAATCATTTGGGACCTCATTGAAAATGGTATCATAGAAGCTGATGGAAAAAAAAAATAGACCTCTAACAGTGACCATAAAGTCTTTATAGATGCATTAAATGACCATGGAAAAGGAAAGGCATCCAATTCGGGTTCCACTTGACCAATAGTTCTACCAACTATACCAATGCCAAACATGACTACACTACCATTCATCACATTCGAGCCACACACTATTATGCCAATACCATTACCATCATCAAAATGTGTCATAAATACCCATTGAACCAAGGTAACTATACAAGGTGCTCCCCCAAAGAAACAACAAAAATCTTAGTATAACTTACTAGATCATTTGAGAAAAACACACGTGCAAATCTCTATCCTAGGGTTATTGCATATATCACCAAAGCATAGGTCCATTTTGGATAAGGTTATACAAGACACTACTATTCCCACTAACCTTGATGTCAATCGCTTCTAGGAGATGGTGGGATACTTGGCCAATTAATATATAACATCATTGCATAATCATATAGAATGCATAAACATCATAAAAGCATGATCATCCATGACATAACATGATAAAATAAGACTACATATCATATAAATCACCACCAAAATCATATGTCATATACATCGCTCAAGATGTGTCATGGTACAATGTTAAGATGTGTCCCAAAAATGGAGCTCATAGGCTCGCTGGTCAAAACTATAAAGTGTCATGATACAATGTCACAATATGCTCTAATCCAAACTACCATATTCCCCAAAAGGTGACCATCATGGTGATGGATGTCGTCATAGTGACCCTAAGGACCTATGCTCTAAGGATGGCCTATGACATGGCCTTAACTATTTCGGCCCTGAAACTCCGCCACTGCTCTTTGACCTACTATGGGATCATCTGATGTGAGACCTTCCACTGCTCAAGGCCTCTAAGGTGCTCGATGCTCTCATCTCAGGTGGTATCTCCACCTCATACAAATCTCTATAGTACTGCTCTCATCTATCAATCTTAGGAGCGCTTGACCATGTTTGAACTCAACCCACTAAGGGTAGCGATGAAATATATGACCCACTGGTGTGCCTACTATCTCCTAATCACTATTGTATCTCCCTCTATCACCGTTGAATCCCTCTCTATCCATAATGCCCCTACCTCGATCTCTAATGTCTAGATTTTGGATGTAGCTTGCCCCAACTATGCCTGAAGATCAAATATCCTCTGATCTACTGATCCATATCCTCCCCTGATTGGTATCTCATCCAAAACAACCTCTCTATCCACACCCATGACTATCCTCTCTTAGAGGATTCACTCAACCTCACCCATCACCTCCTCCTCTTGTCTCTCCTCCTCTTAGTGTCCTCCTCCACCTCTTTCTCCCCCATCACCACATCATTTTGTCCCACCTCGAGAAGTGGCACATCCTCCTGAGGCTCCTCCTCTGCCACCCTCTCATCTACAACTCTCCCCCCCTCAACTCTCTCACCCTCACCCTCCTCTAAGATTGATGATAGTGGTCTCCTCCATTGTATCCTCATAATCCTCCTCCTATTGTCTCTCCCTCCTCCTCCTCTCCTTTCCCTCTATCCCCTCGACCATCATCTCCTCTCTATCCCCATCCTCCCCTTTGGCTTCATGGGCCCCTTCCTTGATGCTCTATGAGTGTTAGTTGATCAGGATATATGTAAGGCTCTAGTCTGTGGGTATCCCACCATGCATCATAATATGTGGCTATGCCCGAATCTGCTGCACCACCCCTCTATGCCCACTGCACTGGATGCAACGCATCTATAACCTACTCGAATTTCACCACAGGAATCATCAAACCACATGGATGTACCTCATGTGATGATCGTGTGAACTTGGTTGTCCCCTAAGGCACATCATGTCCCTCTCCAAAATGTTGCCTCATATGATCTGGAAAATATTGCTCGATAATGTGTTGTGATTGGACTATCCATCCAATTAGGAGGTTGGTCTGTCGACACCATGGTAGGTGTTGATCCTCATCTTGCCACTACTGACAATCTTTCTATGACCACCATACGAAGCTTACCAACACATTAATCCCATGCCTCCAATATCATGTATCCCCCACATGATTCTACGTAATGATGCCTCCATACAAATAAACATACAACATACCATCTCCTAGTTGTCGGCCCACTGTAGGATGGAACACTACAATATGCTCCCATGCCCCCATGCATAAACAGTCCCATGCCGCATAATCCTTGCTAGCATCTCTCCCCATCCAACTAGAAATCCATGCCCTTTTTGATCTAGAATGATAATCCCAACGATCAAATTACATAGAACATAGTTATATATCTCATACCACTCTACTAGCATCTCCCACCTAATATCATAACCATCCATGTCGAGCTTTGTGATGTCCTCATAATCATAATGGTCCTGAATGGCTTGTAGTCCTTGCATGGGATCATACCTAACCCACTCTCCTCGAATTGGTATGAGTATCTTGTACACATCCTCCAAGGTCACAGTCGCCTCCTAGGTCAGAAAATGGAACAAACATATCTTGGATTTCCACCTCTCTGCGAGTGTAGTCAGCAAACCTTTGTTCACCCTAATAATGGGAATATAGGTCACGTGGTACAAGCCAAGATGTATTAGCCCATGCTTTTCAACGTCAGATAACTGATCTCGAAGCTAAAAAGTTGATGGTCGCAACTCTCATATATAAATAGGGGCAAGAATAACCTATGGTCACACACAATAATCATTGCATCAATCCAAAACCCTAATCAGACCTATTGGACATAAATTGCATAGCATATTTCATCCTGAAATGGGGCAACCTTTTAACTAGTCAATTGGTTCATTCTACTTGGGAAATGCATCACACAAATTAATTACGTCACTATTTCTACATTTGCATCGCTAAAAGTCACTTGCATCACACACCTCAGCTAATGTGTTGTCATGGTCACTTGTGATCAACCCCCAAGCAATTGCATCAAACTCTTGCACATGCGTCATTTCCCCAAACACATGTGGTTTATTTTGTTGAATGTGTTGACCTGTCCATGGGTGCAGTGCAAGAAGCAAATGCGGTGCACTTTACAGTTGTGTTGCACTACATTTGACCCCTTTCCTACCCTAGAATTTATAGTGTAACATGAAAATTTTGGAAAACCACAGTCACAAGCATCACTTGTGATGGTAAATGAGGCAAGCATCGTTCACCGTAATAGCTTGCTAAATTCCTAAGCCCTAAAAGTGCATGAAAAAATGAAAAAACACAAAGCAAGCAAGGTGTACTTACCGGGTCCCTTACACCCTTTGGCCACCGGAAGGTGCAAACGTGATCCATGGTGTTCAACGTGAAGAACACACAAAATCTTGGCAGCTACTTTCTCTCTAGAGCTCTCCAATCTCCAACTTCAAAATACACAAATGAGCAATCTTCCCACTCCAATCCCTATTTATAGGCAATCAATTATAGTTTGCAGTAGGTTTTTTACTTGATGCACTTTTGAGAGCCTTTGAACCTTAGATTCACCACCTCGAAGGCCCTAAAAATCATTTCTTTCATCACCATTGCATTCCTAGCTATCAATTTGATTTATCAGAACAATTTTTAGTTTTTTTATTTTTTTTGAAAATTTGCAAAAAAATTATGAGGGGGCATAGGTCAACCCTTCTTACATTGGGGCATGTTTTGACTGATTTTCTTTGACACAACACGATAAAAATGCATTGTGTCAAAGAGGGGCAAAATGTAGACACTAAAAATTGTCATAGGCCTACAAACTTTGTTTTCTTCATAAATCCCCCCTTTTCATCCCCAATAATTACATAATTTTAGTTATTTAATTAATTAATTTATATCCTTTTATTTCTTCTTTTGATTAATTAAATAAATTTTATTTATTTAATTATTTATCACTTTCTACTATAATTAAATAGTTATTTTAATTATTTAATTAAATTCATTAGTATTTTGTGTCATTAAATTAAATAAATTCTATTTATTTAATTGTCTACTAATTTTTCATTTTCTTCCCACTTTTGAATTAAATTGCTATTTAATGAAAAATTCAACCTGTCACATGCCCTTTATAACTAAATAATTCTTCCATTATTTAATTATTCATTTCCCACTTTTGAATTAAATTGTTATTTAATGAAAAAGTCAACCTATCACATGTCCTCTACAATTAGATAATTCTTTTATTATTTAATTGTTCATTTCCCTCTCAAATTAAATAATTCTATAATTATTTGATTCTCTCCTACAACCTATTTTTTGTATCAACCTCATTATCTGTGTCAATCTTATCTCTTGATATTTCATTTAATTCAGCCCTTGATTGAAATATCTTATAATTCAACCTTAGCCATTCATTTCTTGTCATTGCCCTAATTTTTACCTAACCCTATTTCATACTACAACTTTAATTCTTGGCTATTGATTGACATGAAATCTCACCCCTTCATTCAAATTTGTCTTTCTATAAAATACACCTATCCTTGTCATTTTTATCAATCTAGCTCATGCACAAGTACATGTTATTAGTGAGACAACTATTATCTTCAATATTTTTCTATCATATACATTAGGCTACTATTGCATATTCAAATATGAGGGCATCAAGTACATTCAAGCAAAATGGAGAAGGTTAATAAAGGTCAAGCAACCATGGCATAGGTAAGATTTACTCTATGTTTATGATTCTTATGTTGGATTGTGCTCTATTGTTGGTTTAGGGGTTTATGGTTATAGTTTTGATGTTCTATTACCTTAACTTGAATTTTACCCTAGATTACAAACCCTATACTAGCAAGGGTTATATTGTGGAGGGTAGTACTTAGAAGAAGAATAGAGGTGGAAAGGATTTACCCAACCCTTAAAAGATAAAGGTTTCTATTAAGAATCCCAATATTAAAAAATGCCCAATGAATAGGATGCTTTGGAAATCATTGTTTTTCTTAGCTTGTACTCACTAGGGAAGTTCAATCTAATAAGAAAAAGGAATTTAATAAATTTGTTAAGAAAATGGAGTTGGTGGTGCCTATGTCGAAGGACCTAGTGAGGAATAGTGAGCTTACTAAACATGGGGATATTGGTGGAGATAAGTGTTTGGATTCTAAGGAGAGAAAGATAAAGTAATCAACTCTACAAAGGTTTTATAAGATAGTGACTAAATTCCCTTATACAACCAACCCCTCTATGGAATCCAATGAGAACAACACCGATATTTTAATTGATTCTAGTGAAGATATGATTTCAAGTGATATGGAGATTTTGGTAAGTTATTTTGAAGAGGAAAGAAATAAAATTTAAGTTATGAGTGTTATGGATACTAAACACAAAGCAGGTTGGGAACCTATGGAGATGGGTGGTGGAACCATTTATTTCAAAGAAATGAGCAAACCCTACTTTACTAATCTAGAAACCGAGGATGACTTTTATGATGTGTTGAATAAGGCCACCATGGTTAATACCTCTACCAATCCAATTGAGAAAAATAAAGTCTTCAACACTAGGACCTCATGTGTCAACCATGAGAATAGTACCAAGATTCTAAATACCCTTCAAGACATGATGGATAATTTAGAGAGAAAATTTTTATTTAATATTTGTAGAGAAGGGGGATTCACTACTCTTGAGTTCTCTTCATTCAGGGAGCCTCATGGGGCAAACTACCCTAAACTACCTCAAAGGACAACGACTAGAGTTCTAGAAACAGAAAGAGAAGATCACAGAGATTCTCTGGACAAACTGACAAGCTCTCGGCCAAAGGACGTCAGTGTAGAATACAAAGGAAAACATAGTGCGCTAGCATCCCCGAGGCGCACTAGCGTCTCGTACAGACCAAAAAGTAGGTTTATCTGGGTGATCCCACAAAGTTAGTTTACAATTTCTGAGAGGAACTGATTTTTGCTGAGATCACATATTTTTAGAAAATATAATGATTTAAGCCTTTAAAAGTTCCATTTTAAGGATTCCAATTGAAGAGGGTTTCATCAAACCACCTTAGATAGAACCTCGCTAGTTTTAAACCATACCTATAAATGAGTCTCCTTTACACCTATCAAAATGCTGATAAAAAATCATTTTTGATTTACCTTTTGGGGGATCAAATGAATTCATTTAAAATTTATTTCAAATGATTATTGGAGTCCTCAAAATGAGCTATCCCACAAATATAGTTTTAATATGTTTTGGTTTTATTATGTATGTGTTTTTTTAGTTTTATTAAACATAGGTTTTTCACCAAAAATGAAGCTCTATGTTTTGCACATGTGAAAAAATAGCAAATTATCAAAATATTTTTAAAAAAATATGTTTGTGCTGGGTATTGATGTCCTTGATCCATTAAAAAAAAATGAATTTTGATACATATAGAAAAATTTATGTTGTATACAGTCTGCCTATGTCTGAATTGCAATTGATTTGACTTCTAAACTCTATTAAGGATAAATTATTCAATACAAAACTATGAGACTAAATGAAAGTGCTAGATATTGTAGTTAAAAATCTAAATTCGAAAAAATTAGAATTTTATCCTTCATACAAAAAAAACTATGTTGTATACAATGAGCATCACTTTTTAAAAATGTTGTTTTCTGAAAAAAAAAACCAGTTTTGTGGGAGATGGAAAAAGAAGTGTAATCTTATTCCAAAAAAAATTTAATTTTTTTTTTTAGAATCTACAGACAAAATGTGATGAGACTTTAGTTTGCATCATCTCCAAATTCATCACGGTTTAGCCGCTATAGGTGCCCAAATGTGAAGATTTAGTTAAAAATAATAATTTCAGTGTTTAGTTTGGCCAAAAATTGTAAACCACTATTGTGGGATCACCCATCTTAGAGAACAACTAAGTGACTAATAGCAATCCAATTACTGAGAACTTCTAGAATGTGATAAAGGAAATAGACTGAAATAGAAAAGATAAAGACAAGGAGAGAAAATGAAAGGAAATGCTTACGACAAGTGATGAAGCTTCTAGTGTGTGAATGTCCTAAATACTTGTACACAAGAAATAGAGAAAGTGTTGGGGTTGTATAGGGGTTTGCCTCAGTCAAACCCCCATTTTGGTGTTCTCACCTCCACAGACAACTAGATAAATAGGAAAGTATGAAATGAAGTAAAGTACACAAAGACACTACAAAACAGTTCTATGCTACTCAACCAAATAATAGAGGAGAGGAGTGAAATATTACCACCTCTGCCCAAAGGGCTCAAGGCTAGTGGGGGAGAAAATGAGAGGAACTCAAGCCTTTGTTGCAATGGTGTTCATTCCACACTTGTTCTACTGAAGTGATGGAGTGTTGATGTTGCTGATATGGAGTGTAAAGTGTTTCTTGATGAAGCTTCTTGGAGCTTGTGGAGAGATGTGAAGGAAGAGAGAGCTAGAAAGGATGGAGAGGTCCAAAAATCCAAGAGATGCAAAATGGAAGCAAGAATAGTGAAAATGAAGGAAAGAGGGAAGAAAACAGCCATATTCTAGTAGGTCGGCCGAAGAGAGCATTACAAATCGACTCCCAATGGGAATGGTAACACCTCTGTAGGCTCCAGACGAAAGAATCTTCCAAGGATGTTAGCGCGGCACGCAAACGTCTATGCACCATGTGAGCATCCTAGACAAAAACACCCCTACCAGCACACAAAGCGAATGCCAAGTGTAACGAAGGCAATGGGCTTATGTGGAATTTTTCCTTCGAGGTTGATTTTCTAAAGTGGAGAAGGGTAAAAGGGGAATTTGCGTTAGGGGTGCAAAATCATGTTCATACAATATGATGCTATAATTCAGCAAACAATTTATGCTTAGATCTATCATTAATCTCTCAATTCTATAATTTGTTAGTTGTGATAAAATAATACATCAGAATGATAAAGCTACTAATAGCTTTAGGAAGAAAAAGGAAAAGAAGAGAAAGAATCTCAAAAATGAATTTCTTAACTTTTTTCTTGGAGGAATACGTGGATGTTTATAGCCCCAAATATTGGTCTTATCCTCTAGTTTTGTTTATTTGTTTTTCATATGTTTTTTATGTTATCTCTTTGGCTAGGACTATGTTTATAGGTTTGTGGTCCTATTTAGTTTTTTTTCTATATATTTTCTTTAGCATTTTTTTCTCTATATTTTTCTTAATAGTAGTGTCTTCAAGATTTCCATGTAATAGGGTTGGGACCCTTATTTCCCACTTTTACTAATAAAAAATATACCAAACATTTCACGAAAAATGACTTCTCCATATGAATAATCACTATGTATGATTGGATACTATCATACACCATTGGTCAAAGTGTTGTTGACCAACTTCATTTAAACATTTACACATCTTCTTACACTATAATTGAACACCAACTATGACATGTGGTAATAGAAACAAACACCTAATTCTTCTATCTTTAAGCGTCCCCTGTAACATGTCCATCCTCCTAGCTATCACCACATGTACCCAACAATATCACATGTGCACTTGCACTATCATACACACTAGTAACTACTCAAACAAATATATGGTAGAGAACTCTTAACTAATTCCTTCTAGTTACAACTACAACAACACTAGACTAAGACAAGCCTCTATGCTAACCAAAACATCTAAAACTCACTAAAAATTACTACATTGTGCTCTATAGACCTATTTACTAACTTGCAATCAAAAACTATCAACATGAATTGAATAATTTTGCATATATTCTAACCCACCAACCCTCTATAGGTCAATACTACACCAAAGTTCTAACAAATTCTTGGAAAATAAAATAATGGTTGAGAAAGAAAGTGTTAGCATAATGCTATTTGCATATCACAATTTGGTATACCTTTCAAAATAGCTCAACTATTGTAAGAAACAAATGGAAAAAATTATGTACATTGAAGTTCAATCTTGATAGAAAGTGACTATAAGAAAAATAAACAAAAATCTAAGAAGAAATTCATGTTTTGGAAGAAACTCATGTGTATGAGAAAATTTAGCAAAATACCAATTTGCATGAAATTATTGCTTTGACAATTGTAAAATCGTTATAGTGAACATTAATTTATAATGATGCATGAGCTGAAAATCATTATGAATAGACTAAAAACCATGTGTAACATAAAAATACCATGGTGAACACATTTGTCCATGGAAAAAGTGTCAAAAATGTCACGATAAATTCACTAAAGCACAAGGTTTAAATATTTTCTACATCGAAAGGAAAAATACAAAAAATATAAGGCAACATAAAGCAGATGACAGTGACTACTAGTGGGTTCTAAACATTGACAAATGGGACCTTACCTTGGAGTGAAAGTTCAATGTTGTGCCACCTTTTGTAAAAGAAATGGCTAATTTGAATCTAGATTTTATATTCTATAAGTGATATATATGTTTTAAATTTTGAGATGATGTAAACTAATGAAATATGATTTTTTTAGTGTAGTTTACGATTATATTTTCTTAAATTAAAAAAATATTGTATTTTTTTTATAAAATTGATCATAATTCAATTACTGATAAAATGTAGAAAAATGTGGTTAACATTGACCTCTATTTTTAACAGTGTTTTATTTTTTTCATAATTTTTTTGTATCGATAACTTGAATCTTTAGTGCATGGATTACTTTTTTTTAAAATTTCATTATACTTTTAATAAATCTCTAGTTTTGTGTACTCAAAACATAACAATTTTGAGGGACCTTCACATTTTATCTTAATTATTTATCTAAACTAGAAAATAGTAATATCATATTGGCATGGAATCTTTAGTCTAGTGCATAATATTTTTTCTATTTTTATAAAGAATGTATTTTTCTTCATCTTGTTAATAATTGGAGTTCACGTCTTGTAGGAAGGAACCTTTATATAAAAATAGATCATTGTAGCCTCAAGTACTTAAAGCATCATGTATCTTCTTCAAAACAACATAAGTGGGTCACAAATTATCGGGCCATGATTACAAAATTATTTACAAAAGGGGAAAGGGAATGTGATGCATATACCCTTTCTCAAAAATTTGAAAAAAAGGGGACACTGTGTTCTTTATCCTTACCAACTCTAGATTGGTTGTAAAAGGTCCACCAAGAATGGCAACATGATGCATAGATTCAAGATCTTATTCATCAACTAAAAATTGATCTTGTAACTAATCCCAAACACACTTAGAATAGCTACTACTTACATTATAAAGGTCAAATTTATCTTTCTACAAATTCTACTCTTTATTCCCAACTATTGCAAAAATCAAATGCCCCTTTTTCCAAATATTCATATTTCTTAAGTATGTGTGAAAGAACAAAACATACTTTTTAGAACTACGTTGGTGTGAAAAATGATATAAAAAAACATTACAAAATGTGACTAAGGAGCCAATACCAATAGGGATAAGTTATCTGGAGTTTGGGCACTCTACAACCATTACCAATTCCAATTGCACTATGGATTTTATTGAAGGGTTGCCTAAGTCAGGAAGCAATTCAAAAAAATAGGGATGGTTTCAATCATCTTTCCATGTATGCCCACTTCTCTTTAATAGTCCATATATATAAAGCATTTATTACTGCCCAAGTCTTCATTGACCAAATCTTCCACCTCCATGGTACACCCACTTCCATTTTGTATGATTGTTAGTTCCACCTTCACTAGTAACTTTAGGCAAGATTATTCAAATTATAAGGAACACAACTAGAAATGAGCTTAGCATATCACCCATAGATTAGTGGTCAAAACAAGATAGTCAATAAATTCTTAGAAACTTATTTACATTGATTTCCTTTAGAAAAAATAATAATTGGAGGTTACCCCTTGCAAAATGGTGGTACAATACCTCCAATCTTTCTTCCAATATGATTCCATATGAATTTTATGGCTAACCTTTACCATCTCTTACTTCCTACTTTTCAAGTAGTTCTAAAGTTTTTCATCAGTTCAATTCTCAACAACTAAGAGTATATATTTTATACTCTCCAAGATAGCTTGGCTATAGCTCAAAATCATGTGAAATGATAAGCATACCAATAATTCTAAGAAAACATTCAATAAAAGGAACATGGTCTTCCAACATCTATAGCCATACAAGAAAACATTAATAAAGCTTAAAAAAAAAATAGTGTCAAAATTTTATGAACTCTTCTAGATACTACACTAACTATGGGAATGGCCTATAATTTGGATCTCCCTTCATCCTCTAAAATCCATCATGTCTTCCATGCCTCTGTCTAAAAAAATCCTTGGCCAAGATGTTCACATTTATTCAACACTTTCCAAATCGAATAATGAAGAATCTATTAACCTTAAGATAAAAGATATTTTGGACAACTGATTGTGCCAGCTCTATAACCACACAACTACAAAAAAATTGGTTTAATGACGAGGATTATAATTAGAAGATGTCACTTGAGAAACTGTTGACAACATATCTTATTTATTTAGTCATATTATATTGTGTGGATTCACCCCACATGAAGTAATAATTTAATAAGTTCATACTAAGCAAGTATATTTATCCCACATTAGTTGTACCTCATAAGTTACTCCTTGTGAATCTTATATTGTTTAAGTAATAAATAGAAGATCACCTTGGATCATATTTTATAATAGATCTAAGCTTTGAAGGAGGTTTCCCTTTGAAGGGGCTCATGTGATAAGTGTTCCCTAGAAGCATATTTGTATGTATTTTCTTAGCACTAGATGTTCTTTTTTGTATATTATTATCTATATCTAATAATATTTTGTAGGTGAGATTCTAACAATAAAAATATTGACCAAAACAACCACCAATAAGATCCCAAAAAATACCTCACTAACTATGTGGCATATAGTTTTATAACAAAAAAACCACTCCTAAGCCTAGTCTAGACTAATTAAATAGAATGCATACACATAAGCATTAGTCAACCTAGATTAATAAATGATAGTTGTGGGGGTAAAAAATTTAGAATTAAATGATAAGATAAGACATTAAATGTGATGGATAACAATACTTAGCTCTAGGAAGATGGGGGAGAAATAATAGATGAAATATGCAACCTGGGTGTCCTCATTGGACATCTCAATTTCTATAGAGTTGTGTCATTTTTTCTTCAAATCTACAATTTTAGACCTATTATGTAATATATAGATCTAATCTTAGTAAATGCATAAATTTACTTCTTGATTCACCATATTCTATGAAGGATTGGTAGTAGTTAAAAATACCTCAAAGACGTTGTTAGAACATGAGGAGACAACTCCTTGCTTACCCCTTGAGAGAGACAAACTTTATGGTCATGCTAAAAATTGACATGCAACAAGTAGGCATGCAAATATCCTAGATGATTATTCTAAATTAAATGTTATTCCTTTTAGTGTATCACGTAAAGTGTTCGTCTGACAAATGCTTGTTATACATGTGAACAAGTCTTTAATGAAAGCTCATGGTCCTTAATTCCCAAAATCAATGTAACTAAATGCCTTTAAATATAAGTACATAGCAATAGAACACACCAAAAAGTGTACCAATTTGGCTCACTGGTGCAGGAGCACCCATAGGTTGTCTAGGAAAACTAAGCAATCTATTTAAGTTCAGTTGTGTGTGAGCCTTAGTGGCATTTTTGTTGTGATTAGATGAAGGTCGTGTTGACCACAGAGTAGGTGCAATAGAGTTGTAGATTAAAAGAGGCTTAGGACTTTTGCAAGATGCAAATAGGGCTAAGAAGTTGTAAAGCCTTCTAATTGATACCAGTTGGATGATGATGTCATCATGATGCCATTTGGGTCAAACTTGGGTTAGAAACATGTTTTGGTCATTAGCCAACAGTTGCAAAAGTGGCATTTTGCAACTTTGCAACAACATTGCCAGTTGGAGCTGAAATGACCAAGAAGAGCCCAAGGGAGAAACTAACTATTTTGTGACCCTATTTATGGGATGCCTTGCCATTGGAGCAAGGTTGGATGTCTATCATACGGTTTAAGTTAATGAATTCAAGAAAAGCATATGTGACTGTGTGTGAAATTTCTTGGTTTTTGTATTGCAGTGATACTTTAATGGATTAGTTTTGGCACTATAACTTGTGCATGATGTAGGGTAGTTGTTCTTTGGATTCTATGTGGATTTAGATAGTTTGTTTGTTTAGATTTAAGCACTTCTTGTAAATATTTTGTGTTCTACACTGTTGCCGGTCTGAACCAGACAGTTTGTAAAGAATGGAGTGTTAGTTCATTTTCCCACTAGACAAATTGTACGACCCTTTGGGATTAGTGACTAGACTCCATGGGTGTACATGTAGTGGGAGTTGGGGCCTTTGAAAGCACAAGAGCTTTTGTTGGAGTCTTGTCCTAGGCGAGCCAGAGAAGAGCCCGACTAGGAAAGACTATAGTGTAGAGCACTTAATTTGCAGAGGTGATAACTTAGAGACAAATTTCCTTTTGGAGAAGGAAGATATGAGTCTTACCAAGATATGGTAAAGAGGAAGAGACTCTACCAATCCATTTGTGAGGGGAGAACTTATCAAGTTGTAGAGGAGCCAGGAAAGGCCTAAAGAGCCTTAATTTTGGCTCATTTTCAGTTAGGGCATTGTACGGCCAGTTGTGGCCCAAGACCCCAAAAATCCTTGAGGGGTGGGAATATGAACTAGGAATCCCAAGAAAAGATTGGGGTTTTCTTTGGAGGGACTTTGGGAAAATCCTTGATTTCTCGGAGAAGGAGACCTAATAGGGCTAGTGGCCTTCTAGGCCTAATGAAGGAGTTTGGTGAAAGCAATTTGCAGATGGAGCTAGGTGGATCCCTAATGCCTCTAGTAGGATGGATTGAAGCTTTTGGAAGTACCTCCACACCTCTATAAACCCATTTCAAGAAATTGGAGGTTAGTAGCCTTTAAGGTAGTTTAAGGGCTAATAGCTAGTGCTACAAGATTGCACCAAGTTTTGACTTGGTAGAAGGAAATTTGTTGATAGTTGGGTTGGCAAGGAGAACCAGGGGATCCTAAGAAGGAAGAGATCCTATAGGTTGCAAGTGGTGGAGAAAGACACTCTAGAGGTCTTCCAAGAAAGACTTAGAGCATGAATCAGTGAATGATTCATCCAACCTCCCTATCAGATTGGTATAAGAGCCCCAAAAAGATTTTGGATTGTTTATTGCATGTCAGATATTGAGTCTAGTGGTTCTACAATCATGGTGATGAATATAGAATTGGCCAAGAAGGTTGATGAACAAAAGGAAGACAATAGGCTATTGAGGGAAATAATAGCCCAACTTGAGCAAGTAATGAGTAACGGATAGACCAAGACTGATCAGGTCATTGATAAATTGGAAGGAAGAGTACCCAAGGGTGAAGAGGTTGCAGAGGAAGACAAGACCCTTGAACCTGACCCTGTTTTGCAAGAAGAGCCTTTCTTGAAGGCATTGAAGGCTATGAGTGGAAAATCACTTGAAGGCATACCACTGTTTAGTGGACAATTGGAAGTAGATCTAGTCATGGACTGGGTAGAGGGAATGGAAAACCATTTTGAGTGTGATGGAGTCACTGAAGCACAGAAGGTAAAAGTGGAAAAATCAAGATTGAGAGGTTCTGCTTTGACATGGTGGAAGTTCATCCAGACAGAGAGAGAAAAGCAAGGCAAGAAACCTATTTCCACTTGGAAGGGAATGGTTGTCAAAGTGAGAGAGGCATACATGACAAATGACTACGAAATTCAATTGCATAAGAAAAGAAAGAGCTTGAGACAAAGAGACCAAGATGTAAATTCCTATATAGAGGAGTTTCAAAAACTTTGCATGAGGTCTAATGTATCTGAGGATGAAAGCTGTAAGGTGGCTAGATACCTTAATGGTTTGAAGTGGAACATACAAGAGGAGATGACTCTTCTAAGTCCCAAAATAGTGCACCAATGTTATCAATTGGCTATAAAGATTGAAGAGAAAAGTAAAAGGAAACAAGATCAAACTTCCAGGAGCAGAGGAAGATGCAGAGATCAAAGAGGACATAGAGGTGGATACCAAGGTAGAGGGATGGAACAAAGAAGTCAAGGAGAGTCTAAACTGACAAAGCATGTAAATGAAACAACTTCTAGAGGAGGTTATGGAAGAGGTAGAGGATCTCAAGGAGGTTCTAACAGACGAAGAGGTGCGGGCAGAAGTAACTCTTACTTTGCTAGCATGAAATGTTATAACTGTGGCCAAGTGGGACATCCTGCTTATAGGTGCCGGGAGAAAGCATCTTCTTCTAACACAAAGAAGAGAATAGCATATGCTCAAGAAGACACTATGAGTGTCAAATCACTAGAGATTAGCCATATTGAGTTAGAAATGGGGGAGAACTTGATGTTTAGAAGGGTTCTAATTAGGCAATCAGTCAAGGAGGAGCCAAAGAAAAGGAGAGCCTTATTCAGAATGAGATGCAAAATACTTGGGAAGGTGTGCAAAGTTATAGTGGATTCAGGGTCCACTGATAACATCATCTCAGAGGAAGCAATAAAGAAGCTAAAATTGGAGAAGATACCCCATACTAATCCTTACAAGGTGACATGGCTGAATAAAGGGCAGAGTGTCCTTGTAAATGAGAAGACATCAGAGGAATTCTCCATTGGAGGATACAAAGACAAATTGGTTTGTGATGTGTTGCCTATGGACGCATGCCATCTTCTAGTGGGCAGGCCATGGCAATATGACAGAGGATCCATCTATGATGGAAAGGAGAACACCATCTCATTCAAGAAGGATGGTAAAACATTTAAGATACAATCACTATTGGATGAAGAAGAAGTACAGTCAAAGACCCCCAGTGTCTTGTTAAGTAGTGGCAAGGAGTTTATTAATACTCTTCAGCAAGGAGGTGAAGGATATGCTATTATGGTGCAACCCAAGGAAGAAGAAAAGACTAAGCATACACCTATACCAAAAGAATTCTAGAAGTTACTTGAGAAGTTCAAGGACATAGTTAGTGATGGGACACCAACAACATTACCTCCAAAGAGAGCTATCAGTCATCAAATTTATTTCATACCAGGGGCTTCATTGCCGAACAAAGCAGCCTATAAACTCACACCAGATCAAAACCTAGAAGTGGCTAGGCAAGTGTAGGATTTATTAGACCAAGGACTAATCAAGAAGAGCATCAATCCATGTGTAGTACCAGTGGTCTTAGCAACCAAGAAAGGTGGTAAGTGGAGACTTTGCACTTAGGGCTATCAATAGGATTACAATCAGATATAGATTTCCTATTCCTAGGATAGAGGATTTGATGGACTGTCTTGGAGGGGCAAAGTACTTCACTAAGTTGGACCTCAAAAGTGGGTACCACCAAATTAAAATCAAAGATGGGGATGAATGGAAGACAAATTTTAAGAAAACTGATGGGTTGTATGAGTGGAGAGTTATGCCATTTGGCCTCTCAAATGCCCCTAGCACATTCATGAGGCTCATGAATGAAGTGCTTAAGGATTTCACAGGAATATTTGTGGTAGTGTATCTAGATGATAAAATCATCTTTAGTAAGACATAAGAGGAACATTTGAAGCATGTGGAGATGGTACTTAAAAGGTTGCAGGAGGAGAGGTTATCCATCAATCTAGGAAAGTGTGAGTTCTTCAAGCAAGAGCTTGTGTATTTAGGGTTTGTAGTATCCCAAGGGTCATTGAAGATGGACCCAATAAAGGTGGAAGCTATTCTAAATTGGCCTACACCTACCACTGGGACAGAGGTAAGGAGTTTTCATGGGTTAGCTCATTTTTACATAAAGTTTATAAGAAACTTCAGTGGCATTTGTGCACCAATGCTTGATACTGTCAAGGGCGGTCTAAACACTAAATTTAAATGGACTCTTGAAGCAAAGAAGGGTTTTGATAAATTGAAGCAAGAAGTGGAAACTCAACCCATCCTTTTGTTACCTAGCTTTGATAAGCTATTCACAGTGGAATGTGATGCCAGTGGAATTGTAGTAGGAGGAGTACTAAGCCAAGAAGGCAGGCCTATAGCATTCTTAAGTGAAAATCTCAATGAGGCTAAAATGAAGTACTCTACTTATGACTTAGAGCTATATGCTCTAGTGCAGACTCTTAGAAAGTGGAGACATTATCTCCTACCTAAGGAGTTTGTAGTGTTTACGGATAACCAGGCACTTAGCTACATCAACACACAAGAAAAGCTAAGTAATAGGCACTTGAAATGCATGGAGTACCTCCAAGCCTTCACCTTTACTATCAAACACAAGAAAGGACAGTTGAACAAGGTGGAAGATTCACTAAGTAGGAGGTTGCTGACAGCGCAAGAGATTCAATTCCACAACATTGGGATAGAGAGTTTCAAGGATCTCTATGGAGAATATGATGACTTCTTTGAAGCATATAAGGTATGTTCTGATTTTGATAATCATTTTCACAGTCAATTCTCAGAGTATACACTGCAGAGTGGACTTTTGTTCAAGGGGAATCAATTATGTGTTCCCAAAGGTTCAATGAGAGAGAATCTCATTCAGGAGAAGCACAATGGTAGTCTCAGTGGCCACTTCGATATCAACAAGACAATTGAGTTGGTACAGAGGTTCTATTATTGGCCCAAGTTGCCAAGGGATGTTAGAAGATATGTGGAGTAGTGTGTAGTTTGTATGAAAGCCAAGGGGAGAGCTAGCAATTCAGGTTTGTATCAACGTCTACCTATTCCCAACAGACCATGGGAATGCATTAGTATAGATTTTGTTGTAGGACTCTCTAAAACTAAGACAGGGTTTGATAGTGTTTATGTGGTGGTAGATAGGTTCAGTAAAATAAGTCATTTTGTTCCTTGGAAGACCACCCATGATGCTATTTATATTTATCATCTCTTCTTCAAAGAGATTGTGAGGATCCATGGATTACCATTGAGCATAGTATCAGACAGAGATGTGAAGTTTATGAGTCATTTTTGGAAAACTCTATGGAGCAGATTGGGTACTAACTTATCTTTTGGTTCAGCTTACCATCCTCAGACAGATGGACAAACTGAGGTGATGAATAGAGTGTTAGGTAACCTTCTAAGATGCCTAACTAAGGAGTATGGTCAGACATGGGACTTGGTCATATCACAAGTTGAATATGCATACAATGACAGTGTGAACAGGACCACAGGTAGGAGTCCTTTTGAGATAGTATATGGTATGCACCCAAGAGGTGTGTGTGAGCTCAGAGATCTAGGAGCTATGGGGCATAGAAGTGGCCATGCAGAGGATTTCTCTTAGACCATGAAGGAGATTCATGAGAAAGTGAAGAAAAAAATCATAGAGGCTACTCATAAGTTGAAAACTAAGGTGGATATGTCTAGGAAAGATATCCAATTTACAATAGGTGACTATGTCATGGTCCATCTCAACAAATCCAGATTGCAGAAAGGAGTACCAACAAAGTTGCAGATGAAGAGAGTGGGACCATGTAAAGTATTAGCTAAGTATGGAAAGAGTGCTTACAAGGTGGAGCTTCCTGAGGAATTAAGTATTTCACCAGTGTTTAATGTAGCTGATTTGATAAAGTATAAAGGACCAGTGACTGATATGAATCTGAATAGTACGGATGTATTGGAGGATGCGAGTATAGTAGTCTTACCTCCTAAGGACAAGCTGCAAGTAGATAAGATCTTGGAATCCAGAGTGAAGAAGTCTACTCGGCACAAGGTGTACATGGAACACCTCATACAGTGGAAAGATAAACCAGAATCTGAGGCTACATGGGTGGAAGAAGCTCGTTTCAAGAAGTATGGAATGTACCTATCTCTGATATCTCCCCACATTCCTTAGTGTTTGTGCAGAGGGGGAGAATGGTGCAAGAGCACCCATAGGTTGTCTAGGAAAACTAAGCAATCTATTTTAGTTCAATTGTTTGTGAGCCTTAGTGGCATTTTTGTTGTGATTAGATGAAGGTCATGTTGACCACAGAGTAGGTGAAATAGAGTTGTAGATCAAAAGAGGCTTAGGAATTTTGCAAGATGCAAATAGGGCTAAGAAGTTGTAAAGCCTTCTAATTGGCACCAGTTGGATGATGATGTCATCATGATGTCATTTGGGTCAAACTTGGGCTAGAAACATGTTTTGGTCATTAGCCAACAGTTGCAAAAGTGGAACTTTGCAACTTTGCAACAACATTGCCAGTTGGAGCTGAAAACACCAAGAAGAGCTTAAGGGAGAAACTAACTGTTTTGTGACCCTATTTATGGGATGCCTCACCATTGGAGCAAGGTTGGATGTCTATTATACTGTTTAAGTTTTTGAATTCAAGAAAAGCATATGTGACTGTGTGTGAAATTTCTTGGTTTTTGTATTACAGTGATACTTTAATGGATTAGTTTTGGCACTGTAACTTATGCATGATGTAGGGTAGTTGTTCTTTGAATTCTATGTGGCTTTAGATAGTTTGTTTGTTTAGCTTTAAGAACTTCTTGTAAATATTTTGTGTTCTACACTGTTGTTGGTCTAAACTAGACAGTTTGTAAAGAATGGAGTGTTAGTTCATTTTCTCACCGTACAAATTGTATGACCCTTTGGGATTAGTGACTAAACTCCATGGGTGTACATCTAGTGGGAGTTGGGGCCTTTGAAAGCACAAGAGATTTTGTTGGAGTCTTGTCCTAGGCGAGCCAAAGAAGAGCCCGGCTAGGAAAGACTATAGTGCAGAGCACTTAATTTGCAAAGGTGATAACTTAGAGACAAATTTCCTTTTGGAGAAGGAAGATATGAGTCTTACCAAGATATGGTAAAGAGGAAGAGACTCTACCAATCCATTTGTGAGGGGAGAACTTAGCAAGTTGCAGAGGAGCCAGGAAATGCCTAAAGAGCCTTAATTTTGGCTCATTTTCAGTTAGGGCATTGTATGGCCAGTTGTGGCCCAAGACCCCAAAAATCCTTGAGGGGTGGGAATATGAACTAGGAATCCCAAGAAAAGATTGGGGTTTTCTTTGGAGGGACTTTGGGAAAATCCCTGATTTCTTGGAGAAGGAGACCTAATAGGGCTAGTGGCCTTCTAGGCCTAATGAATGAGTTTGGTGAAAGCAATTTGCAAATGGAGCTAGGTGGATCCCTAATGCCCCTAGTAGGATGGATTGAAGCTTTTGGAAGCACCTCCACACCTCTGTAAACCCATTTCAAGAAATTGGAGGTTAGTAGCCTTTAAGGTAGTTTAAGGGCTAATGGCTAGTGCTACAAGATTGCACCAAGTTTTGACTTGGTAGAAGGAACTTTGTTGATAGTTGGGTTGGCAAGGAGAACCAGGGGATCCTAAGAAGGAAGAGATCCTATAGGTTGCAAGTGGTGGAGAAAGACGCCCTAGAGGTCTTCCAAGAAAGACTTAGAGCATGAATCAGTGAGTGATTCATCCAACCTCCCTATCACTCAAGGCAGGAAAGGAATGGGTGAGACTCAACCAAATTTTGACTTTAAACCTTCAAATTTCAATGGTCAAATTTGCAATTGTGAGATTGACCTCACACCTATAGGATTGACTTAGGATGAGGGAATAGTTAAAGTCTATGTGGGGAAAGAATGTCCAAGAACAAATAATGTGATACATGTAAAATGCATGGGAGCATGTATCGGGATGGATAAGGTAGGTCAAATTTGTGAGAAAGTATGTAATGTGGATAGGTGAAGGATTAAGGAGTGAACCCAACTTCTCACAAGCTACACCATTTATCTATAAATAATTTCATTAAAATGTTTTCTTGAGATAAATAAAAAAGTAAATGAGTTGTATGAATATACAAACTTCGCCATTACAAGTCTATAAAAAATATAAAACATACAAAATATAACACATCCACACTCAAAAAAAGAATTTTCATTACCTTAACCCCACTATACACACTGGTTAAAGCTAAAGCTCCATTTTAATTTTTTTTAAGATTATGTAGTGAGAATTGATAATGGAAAACCACCCTTACAAACTAGTGAGGTTACTACTTTTATCTAATGCTTTCCTTGTGGGAATACCATCAAGACTTACAATTCTCCTACATGCACTCGTACGAATTGACTACCTCGCCTACTTCTCACTTCAATTCTCCTCTTATGACTCATCCATTTTTATTTATCCATCTTGCATTCCTATAGCTCGAATGCTTTCTTCTTTCCATCTCCTTGTACAAGGAACTACTCTCGTTTTTCCTTGCATTCCTCCTCTATCTTGTATGAACTGTCGAATGCTTTCTTCTTTCCATCTCCTTGTACAAAGAACTACTCTCTTTTTTCCTTGCATTCCTCTGCCATCTTGTACAAACCTACCACCCACCACTACTAGAATAGAAATATTACTCCAACACTAAAATATCCTTAACAAAATTAACCTTTAATCTCTAACACAAAATCCAAATAATCTTGCCCAATTAACCGCAACCCCTTTCTCAATACAATTTCTTATTAAATATAATGTTTGACCAAAAAACTATTATTTTTAAGAAGTGGAGGTTGAAGCACCATATCTCATGATTTCCCACAAAAAAATTAGTAAATGCAGAATGGACGGGCACAAGTGGACAAAAAAAAAGGATATAGTCAAGTCGTAGCACATGATTTTGCATCATAATTTAGGCACACAATTAAAAAGTTTGCCGTTGTTTCTGACCAGCAAAAAATTGTCATGCATTTGTACTTATCCTTTATAAGTTGGTAATCACAGATTTCTACTTAAAAAAAAATGAACGTGACAAGCATTTTCTCTTGCCCGCCTTGAAATCAAGGTTTGAAATCAAGGATATACATTTGAGGAGGAATAAGAACATCCTACATAAATTTAATATAGATCAATATCACATTTAACTAACAAGCTAAGCATAGAAATATGATAACGAGAGTTGTTTCTGGATTAAAATTGTGTCAATTTTTTGTATCAATGTTCCAGATCAAATTCCATGATCCATTATCAGGATGATATGTAAGCACAAAAGAAAGAGAGAGTGAAAAAAAAAAAATTGTGCTTGCGATGATGGATCATTAAATTTGACCTGAAACGTTGATACAAAAAATTGACACAGTTTTAATCCAAAAACAACTCTTGGAATTATCATGAACTGTGGAAACTTTATGATTTTCATAGAAATATATATTCAAATAAATATGAAAATTGATCAAGAAAATGTTAAAAGTGTAGATAATATCACATTTAATTCAAAACAAATCTTCCAAATCCAAAATTCTTAAGAAATGAGAAGTGAAATTCAACTAATATGCAAGACAAATATAAATTTTTACAAAGAAATCAGACCAAAATAAAAAATCTCAGGGAACACAAAACTAATAGAGAAAACTATGAGTGATGGCAGTTTTCCCCTCTGCAATATTATAAAGCTTTAATCTCTTTGACCATGATAGATGTGATGTATCCTTCACTTTAACTCCACTCACTACACTACAAATCATTACACAGTTGCCTGCATGTGGCAACTTGAAACTGCAAGTTGCTCATTCCACAAACTAAGTTGAGAATTTATGGTCAAACTAGTCTATAAAAATGCAGTAGTTTCAGTGCTCTTTATCTCTATCATTCTTGCAGAAAAATTATCTGGTATTCTTCTGTACCAAATGACAACCACTTTGGGTGGATTCAGTGTGAGGCATGGAACCTTGGGACCCAAAAAGTCTGAATACCTGTTTTTGATACTAGTACTCACATGTCTTTTGCTTTTGCCAAATTCGGAGCAACATGATTGTTGTGAGAAAGGGAAATCATATGTTGAAGATGCAGATCTGTTTACAATTTCTTATGAGGACTCTTTTGAAATAGTAGAGAATTTACAACACAACATATCTTATAAGCTTGTGGAGGTAAGCTATTGTCTGATCCATCTGCTCTTCGTTGCTATTATAGAAATTACTTTGGACATTTCACTGATTTGTTTTCCTTTTCCTATGGATATTATAGCAAGACAGCAATGCTTTTTCCTTTAACCAGTGTAACACCACTAGAAGTTTCCACATTCCCTTGAATAACTATACCACAGACAGCACAATTTCAGGTATTGAAAAAAAAATTCTTGTTTATTTAAATATTAAATAGTTCGTATTAGTTTTTCACCGTTCATATAGTATTCAAAAGATTGCTTTTTGAATCAATTTTGTACCTTTTTGAATCGTTGTTTTGGATCACTGAATGTGATCTAAAACAGAGTTTTTCCGATAATAGATCATTGAATGTGATTCAAAATGTCAATTCAAAAAGATACACAATTGCTTCAAAAAACAATCTTTTAAATATCAAATAATTTAACTTTCAAATAGTCAATAATATTTGTATACCTTTTATATAAAGTGGTAAAGAATTGTCATGTTTAACTAATAAAAATAGTTTTTTTGTGTTTCAGTGGCATATTTTGAGGTGGGTTTCCTGCAAATTTGATAACCCGAGGGCAACAGGTAATGAATTCATGAAAATAGATTAATGAAACATACTGAACATTTTGACCTGTAAATTGCAGTTGCTGGGGATCTTGTACAAGATGAAAGGAGTAACCACGGATTACATATCATCTCCCTGTGTATTGAAGTATATAAGGCAGGGTAAAATAAAGCCCATCGATGCCTCAGATCCTGCCCAAACGTCAACTTATGATGGAGTTTTCACGTCGTTAATTCCTAGCAGTGAGACAACTCGTTGCACCAATATTAGCTTTGATTCTACTTTTGATCCTGGCCCTCTCAAGGTGATCAAAAAATCAGTCACAACAGCATAAGTAAATTTTCATATTAAATTTTTAGTTCTAATTAGCCTGTCAAAGTAATCTGTTTAGGCTCTAGGTTTCTCAAAGTTCAGAGTTTTTAGTGGTGAGTAATAGCAAATCACTGATTCAATAAGTGTTTAGAGAATTAGTAGTGATGACTTTTTAGTCTATATTAATTAGTTAGATTGAAGATAGGTTTTAGAAATTTATAATTAATGTTTATATAATTTATTTAGTTTATAATTTAAAAAAATAGATGGTTTCTTCATCAATGTTGATCTATTTTGATTGGTCAATTGGAATCTGTTTATTAAAACTATGAAATTTTCAGATTCTATGATAAATTAGATTGTTGTCTAGCAACATAAAATATGATCTTAAACATCGATGAAAGATAAATTAGATTCTTGTCTAGCAACATAAAATATGATCTTAAACATCGATGAAAAATGTTTACATAATCTAATCTGCCTGTCATTTTTTTCTTCAAAAGATTATGTGAATGATAAGCTCTGCCCCTTTCACAGAGGTGTTTTCCCAGTCTCTGACCTTTTCTTAGTGCTCAATTATGTAACCCTCTGCCATTTTTGTTCAAAATATTAGGTGAAAAATAAACCTTTCTCAGCGCTTCTGAATAGGTGAATGTAAACCTTTTTAGCACTTCTAAGCAGTATACATCTTCAACAGTTAAAGGAAGGGGCCTATGAACTTAAACACTAAGCATAAGATGTAGAAATTTCTATTTGAAGTATTAGTGTATATTGTAGTCAATGTATTCATTGTTTATACGAAAAAAAAAATAAAAAAATTAATGAGACTGATCATGGTTTTATGTAGAGAGCCGAGTGGATAAAATATATAGCAGCCTTTTTCAACTGCGAGAAAAGAGCCACATATGTTTACAAAAAGGTAAGCATGCATAACTTCTATATTTTTTATTTATAATTAATATATTGATTTCATGTACATGAATTGTTTATACACCACTGTGTTTCTCCAGATTAAAGACAATTACAATTGCTTGAAGAAACAAATATCCAATGCTACTAAGAAAAAGCCCAATGTTGCATGGATCTCATATTATCAAGTAAGTTAGAACACATAATTTTGTCTAGATAGTTTTTCCTATATTTGTGATCACTAAGCTCATTTCCTCTGTAAACCTTGTCAGGGCATTTGGTATTTTTCTGGGGCAACTTATAAATTACAGGCAAGATAACATTTTAGAGCTTTTCTGTTTTAATGTGCAATAATGATGGCTATCTTGAAGTAGCAGCCTAACAAAATTGTTTTATTGAGATATCTAACAGTAAAGTGCTGCAGTATATTGTAGACGCTGGAGGTATAGCCTTGAATCCATCCCAAAATACATTCAATATGTCTAAGCAGAAAGATATGGAATTATTTCACAGCTATCTTGAGGTACAAGTAAACTATGACCTAATAATATTCTTTATGTGGGGCCTATATATTATCTATTGAAAGAAATAAAGGATTATAGCTGGTATTAATGAAGTTTGTATAGTAAAAGCTGACTGAAATTGCCTTTGGTCCTCCACCGCATATGAAGTCCATACTTGAAAGTCCCTTTTTCAGTAGAATGTTTCGGACAGACTCCATCCAGTTCACCCTTCACAAGTTTTAATGTGTTCTTCGTTTTGTAATCATGATTTTTTGTGGAGGCTAGAAAAGTTTCAATAGAGGAATGGGGTGCATTAATTTGACAATTAATTGTACAACAAAAGGTAAAAGAGATAACATACTTACTCTCATTTTTAGAAGAATAAGATAGAAATTTAAATGAAATTTGAAAATGTTGTTAATTGTATAGTTGGAAGACTCACCTTAAAAAAAAAACTTGTCAAGTCAAAAATTGGTAAGTCAACAAAAATTTGACAAAAATTCGACAAAAATTTTGGATCGGCAATTTTTTTTGCATTTTGCGCATTCTTTTATGATGTCTTGATTTATGTCATGTTATTGCCTTGTCATCATTAAGGTTCAAACTTTTATGAATTAAACTCACAAGATTTAGACCTTTGTTGGATTATCATGTTCACCAGTTTGAAACACCAAAATAATTGTTACTACCTAGATTCAAGCCCCCACTGGACCACTGCCCTGGCCAATCTAATGTGCCCTCACCAGGCCACTTAACTTGCAGCTCTGAATCTCTAATGTTAATAGACATTAAGGCCAAGAGAGGAGGTACCCCTTCTGACCTCTGCCAGTGCAAGGCCAGTCTAAATAATTTCACTTCAACATCTAAAAAAAATAGTGGACATGGAATTATTCAAATCATTTTAATTTTTCTAAACTAGACATTCTTTAAATATTATTTAAATAATATAAATGGAATTTTTTTATTGTTGATTCTTTTAGCTTATTAAAATATTAGAACCATAAAAAATGTAGCAGAAAAATTAATTTTCTTTTTAACTGTTTTGATTTCAGAGATTGGATGTGTTCATAGACGAAACTTATGCTCCTCTTCCTAGTGATTACACTTTAAATAGCTTCCTAAATGCTGCAGTAATCAATTCATCTCAAACAGCAAGATTTCCATTCTTAAAATACAAAGCACTCTGGCGATATGATAAACGAGTTGGCAATACATATGGACTTGGTAAAACTTCAATCGCCATGCTTAAATTTTTCTTGCTTTCATTAGTTTTAACACTAAATTTCATGGTTTATGTTTACATGGACTAAAGCAATTTCAACTTACTATACAGATTGGTTTGAAGGAGCCATTGCACAGCCACAAGTCGTGCTATGGGATTTCATTCAAGCTTTTAATAGATCTGATCATTACATCACTGTTTACTTTAGAAACATTGCAAAGGTGAGATCATTTTGTACAGTTATTTTGATGATTCAAATTTATATTTCACATATTTTTGTTTCTTTCTAATAGTGTTTGTTTTTTGAACTTTGGCAGGGTGAGAGCATTGTAAATACAAGTACATTGAATTGCTCACACAACATAAAAACTCCCTTACAACCAAAGATTATTCCATGCTATTCTGCCAGTTCCACTTGATCTCTCACTCAAATACAAAAAGTAAAGTAAATTGGCATTAAACTTTGCCAATAAAACATTACTTTTCCATGTATATTGAAAGATAATAAGTGAGCTATAATTGTTTTGGACCAATAAATTGTAATGAATTTTATTTTCTTTAATTAGCTTTTGTATTGTTGGTTTTCTTGTGATTGCTTGGCTAAATGAGTTTCTGATCATATTTATGATTAGAATTTGGTGGATCAGGGTCAACTACCCCCGGATTTGTCTCATCAATTGAATCACTTGGTTGAACTTGATAGGGCTATTTAACGCCCTTGCTTTGTAATGTTTCCTTTTTTTAATAAAATTTGTACCCCTCCTTGATGTTATTGTTGGTTTTCTTGTAAATCTTTGAATCAATTGATTGAAAATAGAGTCATTTGCTTTAGGAAAAAGAAAGTGTCTCAACTTTTGGTTTTTCTTAGCATGTTTATTTATTTAATTGCCTATTTTATTATTTAATTATTTGTGGACTTTATTTGTTAAGATAACTTAAGAGTTGGAAGTGGAAAGTTGTTATTATAGGTGGAGTTGTGCATGAAGACAATTTCTATTGCATGTTGAGTTTGCACGGAATGTGAGTTTTTTGGAGGTATAGTTATATTTTGGCAGGTGTATATTTTACATGTGCAAGTTTAGTGATAATTGGCAGTTGCAATATTGCATGTGTTCACAATTGAAAACTTATTGTTATACATGTGTATGGTTTTGAACCTTTCTATGTTGCATCTTCAGACTAGTGCATTGGATTTTAGAAATGCCTAATTAATGCATTGTAAGCTCCTATATATTGAGAACTTGTATTTTGGAGTTTTCAATGAATAGTTTTGTTGAAGTACCGTTATGTTCTTGGAATTAATCTAGAATCAGGAAGAAGTGTGAAGACTTCTATAAGAGCATAACTTTTCAATTATATTGTAGCTTGTTTGTTATTGAATAATATAATTGAGTTGTGTTTTGGAGCGTGGGGATTTTCTTCACAAAGGGTTTTCACCATGTAAAATTGTGTTATAATTTCATTTTTTTATTTGTTTATGATATGTATGTGCATCTAAATTTGTAACTAAAAATGTGTTTAAGATTTTTTTGCAACTCTCTCCTGCTTAGATTGATGTAGCAAGCATCACACATGCACTCAAATTCCTTCCAGTTGGTATCAGAGCTTGGCCAACATTGATTCCATTGTTGGGTTGAAGGGTTTTTTGAGCTAATCTCTATTTCAATGGGATTTGTGTAGAAGGATCTTTTGTGACATTGTTGCAGGCGAAAGATGGCTAGCTCATCCAGTAGAATTGAAATGGATAAGTTTAATGGTGAAAAAATCAAGTTATGAAAGTTGAAGATGGAGAATATGCTCATGGATAAAGATATGTGGACTACAATATTTGGTGCAAAATCAGTAAGCACAACCCAAGAAGAATGAGATCTAACGGATCAGAAAACCAAGGGTTTGATAAAACTTTGTTTCATTGATTTTGTGCTCCTAAATTTTCATGAAGAGAAAACTGAAAAATCTCTTTAGAAGAAACTTGGAGATGTTTATCAGGCTAAATCCTTGGTGAACAATTTATTCATGTGAAAGTTATTGTATTCTCTAAAGATGGAAGATGGAGGATCTATTACAAATCACCTAAAATATTTTAATATCTTGTTAGCTCAACTAGGTTATGTTGGTGACAAGATTGAAGATGAGGATCATTGCATTCTTATGTGATGTTCTTTATCGAACTCATGGGATCATTTGGTAATGGTCATTGGGTGTACTACAACCAATTTTGTGATGGATGAGGTGACTGCATTGTTGTTATCTAAATGGATGCGAAGGAAATATTTTGATATGGCTAAGGAGGCCCTTGTTTTTCATGGAAAATCTAAAGAGAAACGAAAGAAAAAGGACAAGAATTCAAAATCTAAATCTCTAAGGAGATTTAAGTCTCCTAGTAAGTCCAAGGTGAAATGTTGAAACTGCAGAAAAATTGGTCATTTCCACAAAGAGTGCAAGTTGGAGAAGAAAAAGAAAGGTTAAAAAATTCTCAAATTCTCACTTTGACAAATCCTCTTAGGATGATGCATATGCTTTTGTCGTAGCCCTGGAAAAACATGCATCAAAAGATATGTGGTTAATAGACTCGAGCACTTCTTTCCACATTGAAAGGAAAGCATATTGCAAAATACACCTTCCTAATACTAATCTTCAGGAGAGATACAAAAATTCTTTCAAAAATTGTAATTACAAAACATAAAGATGCACATACATGAATAAAATAATATCTATGTGGGAAAACCATCTTAGGAAAAAAACCACATACCAAAGTAGAGATCTCTTATATTACAACAAAACATAAATTACATACAAGTACAGAGCTATGCTCTTTCAGGAGTTTCTCCGAAATGAATCCGATATCAGTTTGTTACATTCACTTTGAACTTCACTCACTCGATTCTAAGTACCAAACAAATGCACTATGAAATTCAATACAAATTTCTCAAGCGTTACTAGAAAATTGACGTTCCAAATTCCATACTAAACCGAATAGTTATCATCTCTTCTATGAAGTTCAATCAGAATGTTGAAGAGACATGAAACCATATCTCTCTGAATTCTCAATGTCACTCTGATACGCCTATCATTCCATCAGAGTGTCGAAGAGACAATAACAACTCCTTCCGATATGGCAAAGTCTCGCTGATAAAGTCCCATCGGAATTTCAAAGGGACTTCCATTGCTGTCCTACCGATAATGATATGTCTCTTCAATACTAGAACACCAACCTCACAAACATCTATCATAATGTCGAAGAGACAAGCCTCAAGATCTAGCCGATATCGTACTGTCTCCATGATACAACTCCATCAGAATATCGAAGGTACCACATTTTAGGTCCCGCCGATATCCTCATGTCTCCTCGAAACTTCCCTTCCCGCCATTCATCGAAATGTCAAAGAGACTTCCAAGTGACTCCCTTAAACATGGTGAAGTCTCACCGATAAAGCACTTATCAGCATGTCGAAGAGATTGCTCATTCAACCCCATCGACATTCACTTATTTCTTCAATGAAGCTTTGGCTGATGCAAAATCCAAATACACCTAGTGATCGAGATGTCGAGGAGAGCTGTCACTAACGTCAACTTCCTCCTGTCATCCCGATGAACTAAAAACCTAAAGCCTGAAGCACTTATCAGAATGTCGAGGAGACTAGCAACTTCGTCCTGCCAAAATTCACCTGTCAACCCAACGAACCCAAAGTTGATGCCTTTTAAACCAGTAATTTTGAGGCATCTTTTTCTCAACATTCTCCCACTTGACGAAGAAATTACTGGCTCCTTCCAATGCTTGAAGTCAGTGAATATTCTAAGCCCCAAGGCCCATCGAATTGGTGTACCATTTGAACTTATTCGTGCTCATAGGCTTCATCAAAGCATCAGAAGCATTCACTAGACGTATCAAATGTTTCTAGACTAACCTTTCCATCCTCCACCATATCATGAACAAAGTGGTACTGAACATCAATATATGTTTCATCGTAGCATGGAAGGTTGGATTTTTCACAAAACAATTGGCACTCTAACTATCATAGAAAATAACAATATGTTTTGCATTAAAACCGTCGGAACACAATACTCTAAGCCAAATGGCTTCCTTATAGGCGTGAGTTGTTGTCATGTACTCAGCCTTAGTAGTGGATAAAGTGACTATAGCTTGTCACTTTCTCATCCAGCTAACTGCACCACCAAACAATGTGAGTACATATCCACTAGTGGATATTTTGCTATCAATACATTGTACCCTACCTAATTAGAATCCACATATCCATGAATGCTAACTTAACTCTGAGATCTAGTAGAGTAATCATGATAACATAAGGTGTACTCTGAAGTACCCTTCAAATACCTAAAAAATCTCTTCACAACATCCCAATGCAGCCTTAAATGGATTAGCCATAAACCGATTAAGCACTCCCACTGCTTGGGCAATGTTTGGTTTGGTACAAACCATTATTTACATTAGAATACCAACTGCACTTGCATAAGGCACCTTGGACATGTCCTCCATCTTAGTAGGATATTTTGGACAATATTCAACAAAAAATTGCATTCCCTGCAACACTGGAACAACTAACTTCTTCTAATTCATCATATTAAACCTCTCTAGGACAAAATTTATATACTTGCTCTAGTTGAGCAAAAATTTTCTATTTCCCTATCCCTTCTGATTTCCATCCTCAAAATATACCTAGTTGAACCTAGATCCTTCATTTCAAACTATGTTGATAATTGAGAGTTTAATTCAAAAATCATACCCTTACTATTCCCAATGAACAACATATCATCCACATACAAGGCAATAATAAGAAGACCATTTTCAAATTTAAAGTAAACACAATGATCATAATTTGATCTCACAAGCCCCAAAGACAACACATAGGTATCAAACTTCTGGTACGACATTCTAGGTGACTGCTTCAAACCATACAGAGATTTCTTTAATTTCCAAACCATGTCTCCCTTAACTTTTTCAATGAACTGCTCTAGCTAGGACATGCAAATCTCTTCCTTCAAATCACCATGAAGAAATGTTGCCTTCACATCCATTTTCTTGATTTCTAAGTCATATGAAGCTGCAAGTGACAACAAAAATCTAATGGATGTTAGCTTAGCTATAGAGGAAATATTTCTCCATAATCAATTCCCTCCACCTAGGAATATCCTTTCATGACCAACCTTTCTTTATGCTTCTCAACACTACCATCAAGACCTATCTTTTTCTTGAACACCCATTTAAATCAATTAGGCTTTCATCCTTCAGGCAAAAGTACCAAATATATTTTTCATTCTTCTTTAAAGATTTCATTTCCTCATTCATGACTTCCAACTAGGAATCCAAATCAGACATAACCATAGCCTCTCTAACAATCCTAGGCTCATTAGTGTTAGCAATCAAAGTATAGGCACAACTAGAATCTAACATATTAGAATATTCAAAATTTTCAGGTTGCCGCTTAGCATGCATAGGCCTCCTCACAAGCTAAGGTTGAGGTTCTTCATCTTGTTCAGAGCTACTTGAGCTCTCCTCACTAACAAGTCCACTAGGAGTACGTAGTTTATCATTATCTGGAGTAAGAGGAACTTCAACTACCTCCTTTTCTACTTCTTTCACCTCTAGTTGTAGATCAATTACAAAAGGTTTCAATTCACAGAAGATCACACTTTTGATATACAACACCTTCTCTGTAATTGGGTTCCAAAGCTTGTACCCTTTCACACCAATTCCATAACTAAGGAAGATACACTTTACGACCTTGTTCTCCATTTTAGATCTTTTCTCACTAGGCACATATGTGTATGCCTCACAACCAAAGAATCTAATGTGTCTCAACGAGGGCTTCTTAATTACTAGACCACAGTTCCATAGGTGTCTTGTCCATGAGCACCGAAGTGGAAGATATGTTAATCAAATAACATGTTGTAGCTATAGCCTCAACCCAAAACTTTTGTTCCAAACTAGCACTACTCATCATACTTATCACTCTTTCCATCAAAGTTATATTCATCCTTTCTACAACTCCATTTTATTATGGAGTATAAGGAGATTTTTATGCCTCTTAATTTTGTGGTCCTTGCAAAATTTATCAAAATATTTTGAACAAAACTCACCACCATTATCCGTCCTCAAACACTTAATCTTTCTACCAATCTTATTTTTAACCAAGGTTGTAAATTCCTTAAACTGACTTAAAACTTTAGTTTTAGTTCTGAGAAAATAAACAAATGTCCTCAAATAATCATCTATGAATGAAAAAAAATACACAGATTTTGATAACGAGGGAATATTAATTGGACCAAACACATCGGCATGAATATAATCTAGAATATCAGAAGATTTATGAGGACTAGAGTAAAATGAAACACAGTGTTTCTTTCCATATATGCAATGTTCGAAAAAAATCAAACTCAAGGATACAATCATCAAGCCCTTCAACCAAGATTTTATTTTTCAAGGCTTTTAAGCCTTTTTCACCAATGTGGCCAAGACTTTGATGCCACAAGATTATTTTTGTTGTTGGGAGCTTCATCTCCAAATATTTTTTGCCCTCAAGAACAACTCCTCCTTTCTCTACATGATGAGATTTGCTTGACTTTGCAGAAGCACTATTACATTGTACGACACATGCATTTAGCTTATACAAAGTGCTAATTTGTGCACCCTTAGCTAGAACCATAGAGCCTCTAGTCATTCTATAAACACCATTCGAGAAATAGACTTGCACACCAACATCATTAAGCTTACTTACAAAAAGTAAATTTTGTGCTAGACCTGGCATATGCATCACATCATCTATTCCCTTCACTCTTCCATCAAGAAATTGAATTCTAACTCTTCCATGGCCAACAATCTCCAGGTAATAATTATTACCCAGATACACCCTTCCACCAGCATACTTATCATACTTTGAGAACCAACCTCTATGAGAGGTCATGTGAAAGGATGCACTTGAGTCAATCGGCCAAACATCTTCTAATTCTTGAGTCACCAAAGAGCTATGAAGGCATCTTCATCATTCTAAGAAGATTCATTTTTTCAAGAACTATTTTATTTTTCTTCTCCTCCTCTTTACAATCTTTCTGGATGTGTCCAATCTGCCCACAATTCTAGTATTTCACCTTGGAATTTTTACCAAGAGACTTTGATCTCCCCTTTGACTTGGATTTAGAATTATTGTATTTCTTCTTGCCTTTCTCCTTTGATCGAACTCGAACAACAAGGGCCTCCTTGGACACCTCAGAAGATTTCCTTCATATTTCTTCTGATAGCAACGAACCAACCACATCTTCCATCTTGAAAGTGGTTGTTGTACTCCCAATTGTCATTACCAGGTGATCCCATGTGTCAAGAAAAGAATGCAACAAGAGTATGCAATGATCCTTGTCATCTATGTTCACACCAACATACCCCAACTAAGCAATGATCATGTTAAACACATTCAAATGATTTGCAACAAACGCTCCTTCCTCCATCTTCAAAGAATACAAATTCTTCCTCATAAATAACTTATTTACTAGAGATTTCCCTTGATAAATATCACCAAGCTTCTTCCACAAATTTTTTTTGTCTTCTCTTCGTGGACATTTAAGAGAACTAAATCGACCAAGCACAGTTTGATTAGACCCTTGTCTTTCTGTTCCATTACATCCCAGTCATCCTACAAGGTTGTTGATGGTTTGTTAGAGGGCACTACATCCCGTAACTCTCAGTCTAAAATAAAGTCTTCCATTCTGAATTTCCACAACTCAAAATTTCTATCGTTGAACTTCTCAATCTCTATTCTTTTGGATGTACTCACCATCTTAAATCTGCAATAAGTTATAAACTATATCTCTCTACAAAACTCCCACTAAACAAGATCAACACAAAAAACCCGTCTTACCCACAAGGACAACAAAGCTAGCTAAGCCTTGATACCAATTGAAAGGAAAGAAGATTGTGTAATATGCCTTCCTAATACTAATATTCAGGAGAGAGATACAAAAAATATTTCAAACTTGTAATTATAGAACATAAAGATGCCATACATGAATAATATAATAGACAATAAAGAATGAACAAAATATTTACATGGTAAAACCCTCTCGAGAAAAAACCCATACACAAAAGCAAAGATCTCTTGTATTACAACAAAACATAAATTACATACAAGTATAGAGCTATCCTCTTTCGGGTGTTTCTCCAAAATGAATCCAACAACAGTTCACTACATTCACTTTGAACTTCACTCACTCAATTTCGATTACCAAACCAATCTTTCATAAAATTCTCAAGTGTTTCCAAAAAACCAACGTTCCAACTTCCATACCAAATCAAATAGCTATCATCTCTTCTACAAAGTTCAATCAGAATGCCAAAGAGACATGAAACTATGTCTCTCTGAATTCTCACTGTCACCCCAATATGCCTATCATTCCATCAGAGTGTCGAAGAGACAATAACAACTCTTTCCAATATGGCGAAGTCTTGTTGATGAAGTCCCATTGGAATTTCGAAGGGACTTCCATTGTTGTCATGTTGATAACAATATGTCTCTTCGATACCAACACACCAACTTTGAAAACATCTATCATAATGTCAAAGGGACAAGCCTCAAGGTCCACCCGATACCGTATTATCTCCATGATATAGCTCCATCGTAATATTGAAGGGACCACATTCTAGGTCTCGCCAATATCCTCCAGTCTCCTCAAAAATTCCCTTCCCACCATTCATTGGAATTTTGAAGAGACTTCTATGTGACTCCCTCTAACATGGTGAAGTCTCATTGATAAAGCACTTATCAGCATGTTGAAGAGACTACTCATTCAATCCTACTGACATTCACTTGTCTCTTTATTGAATCTTCAACTGATGCAAACTCCAAATACACATAGAGATTGGGATGTTGAGGAGAGTTGTCACTAAGTCTCATCGATTTGTTCCTGTCAGCCTGATGAACTAGAAACCTAAAGCTCAAATTGCTTATTGGAATGTCGAGGAGACTAGCAACTTTGTCCTGCTGAAATTCACCTATCAACATGATGAACTTGAAGTCGATGCCTTTTACATCAATAGGTTTGAGGCATATTTTTCTCAACACACATGACCTCGCACAAGAGTTGGTTCTCAAAGTATGAAGAATACAAAGGTGGAAAAGTGTATTTGGATGATGAATCTCATCTAAATATTTTTTCTATAGTAGAGTCAAGATAAGATTACCTGATGGTAGAGTGAAGGGGACCGATGGTGTCTGGGATATCCTGGGTTTGAGATGGAACCTATTCTCTATGAGTAAATTGAATGATTTGGGTGTGCAAGTTGTTTTTTTGAGTGGAGGATGCAAGTTGATGAGAGGATCTATGGTGTTGGCTTAGGGTGTTTGGATTGGCACCTTGTATAAGTTGGATGCATGCATGGTACACTGTAATAGTTCTTTTGACACACCAAAAAGAAGACCTTCAGATTCTTCATCCTCACCATCAAATCGACTTGATCTAAGTCTATAGCAACTACAATGTACATTTGATGGTCATGCATTTTGGGTATCTAAGGGTGCTCATTCATTGGAAATGAAGCTTCTTTCTCAATGTTATGGCACCAATGACTTGGCACATTGGTGAGAAGGGTCTTAGAGCCATGTAAAATAAAATCCATGTTGAAGGTCTTGATGATTATAATCTCGAGGTTGACTTTTGTGAAAATTGTGTGTATGGGAAACAACACCATGTTTCTTTTTATTCTAGTTCTCATAAGTATTGTATGGTTTTTGACTATCTTCATGCAAATGTGTTTGCTCCTATAAATATTCCTTCATTATCTAAATATATATTTTGTTTCATTCATAGATGATTACAGTACAAGAACAATTATTTATTTCCCCTAGAGTAAATATGAATTCTTTAGTCAATTTTAGGAGTTTAAGGCCTTGGTTGAAAATTAGAATAATAGAAAGATTAAGTGGTTGAGGTTTGAAAATGGTGGTGATTTTTATTCTATAAAATTAGAAAAAATTTGTAAAGAGAACGAGATTGAAAGACATAAAACAACTCTATACACCCCATAGAAAAATGAAGTCATAGAGAGGATGGATAGGACATTGATGGATATGGCTAAGAGTATGTTGAGTGTTGTTGGTCTTGAACAAAATTTCTAGGCTGAATTTGTAGCCACTGCATGTTACTTGGTCAACAAATATCCTACATCAATGCTCATTGAAAAGACACCCATGGAGGCATGGTCTGGTAAAAATCCTTCAATGAGACATCTCAAAGTACTTTGTTGTGAAGCTTACACTCATGTTCTGATTGAGAAGAGGTCTAAGTTAAATAATAAGGTGATTGAATGTATCTTCATCACTTATAGTGTTGGTGTGAATGGATACAAGCTTTGGGATCTAGTGAACTATAAGGTTCTCTACAGAATAAGTATGAATTTTCAAGAGATGAAACCTTCCATTGTTCATGATGAGCCCCATTAATAGCTAGTTTTATCTTATTTGTTTCATATCTTTCAAACACTTTAAGTTGCTTATTTCATATACATTCCTAAACTTATATACCTTTTATATCCTTCATGCAACTTAAACCAAATTTTGATGGATGGAAATATAATTATGATATGTTGATAGTTGCATTGTTAATTATGTAATGTGTATAGAATGAAAAATGGATATTTATGGTTATTAGTAGTGTGTATATGTTATATGAACTAACTCCTTGTAGCCCAAAAGTTAGAGAGAGCATACTATAACCTACAACAACTAGGAAAGTTCAACTTGCAGCCAAAGGATCGCGAGTAGTAGGAGAGAGTCCAGATTGATGAATTCATAATAGTTACAAAATAAATGAAGGTGGTCGAGTTGTGAGTCACCGAGATAATGAATAAACACAATAGAGGAAAAATGGTTCAATGTCATTGGGCTCAATGTGGTAGTTTAACTATGTTTTTTTCAAATTTTTTTGAGAAAGAATATTGCTTCTACTTATGTTCTATTGTTCTCTTTCATTGAAGCTTTTGTTGCAAGAGAATCCTTCACCTCCTATTCATGAGGAGAGTGGACACTAGCATTTAGTTTTTTGTTTCAATTTCGGTTTTGAATCCTTATGCAAACAAATCTAATCCCACATCTATATCTAGGGCTCGATGGTCGAGGAGTAAATATAGTTGGAGATATAGTTATAATTATAGTTAAATTTTATTTGTAGTTTTTATGCGAGTTTACTATTACAATAAATGTGAATTTCTGAATGAGAAATCTATTGGATATTATTGTTTTATCATGAGTGTTCAATTTTCAATGCAATAAAGATATTTTTGGTCTACTTCTATGACTAGTTCATTTAGTATATTTGGTTTATCTCATGGGCACATCAGCTTAAGCAAGGAACAATCAAGGTATTTTCCATCCAGTTCAATTTTTGTTATTATAATAGATGTTTTATGTTGCATTAATTTTAGAATAGATTCATGATTGTATGCATGTTGTAACATTACTTTGATTCAATCCTTGGGGTAGTTAAATATGTTCAAAATGAAGGTAATATTGTAGCTTAAAACTTGTAAAACTATGAGAATGTAGATCTAATTAAGTGTTCTGTCACAATTTTTTGTGTATGATTAATATGTTTAGATCAATTTTACCAATTGTACAAAGTGACAGAAGATTGTAGAAGAATGAAACAAGGAGATAGAAGTGACACAACATATATGTGGAGAAACCCTTTTGTGAGAAAACTCCACCAAAATCAAGTGTTTGTATTATTTAACCTTAGAACAAGATTAGAATAATATTGTATCAATCCTTGATTGATATGCTTCCTTTCCTTCAAAAATCCTTCTTCACAACTTACAATAAACTCTCATTGAACTCTCATACACTTTCTTCAATTAATAGAAAATAATAATGAGCATGTAAACTCCTAATATTTGTACAATACAAGAGAATAAAGCTCCTCACAAAAATCGATGCCTAGATTGGGCAAGTAGAGTTCCACAATGTAATATGAAGTCAAACCAAAGTCTTCCTCAATTTAGGTTTTCCAAAATGAACACTTAATTGAAATTTGGTCAAGAAGATATCATGCAAACTTCACCTCAAAGTTGGCGCCCAAGAATGGGCCCACTTGATTGAGCCTTGTAAATATATTTTCATGTAAAAGGCGTTAACTGAAAGATTCCAACTTGGGCACCCAAGGTGGACCCAAGTCAATCTTAGTTAACTGAAACATATCTCTCCACCAATTCATGCAAAAATTATGCATGATTGATCATCCCTACTTAACTAAAAGTATCCAGCTGTTATTTGTCATGCAACTGAAGTCAACTCAAGCCAACTAACATTCAACACAAAATAACTACATGAAACTAAATATTACTAAACCATAATTGAACTCTTGACTCAACTCAACTAAATTTATATTGAATTGATAGTGCCACTCCACTCATGTAAATATCAATCCCTAATTTGTATGATCAAAACATGCATTACTGAAGTGTTATCAATCCTCCAAATAGTTAACTGAAGCAAGGTGGGTTCCACCTTCTATGTGGGCATCCCATGCACTCCTATCTTGTAGGAGCTCTTCTTGGATGTCCCCACATGTTCCTATTATTTAGGAATAATCATAAATGTCAATTTACATGTTCATTTCATTCGAATTTAATCTCTTTCTAATCCTAGTGGTTGGGAACACTTTCCAAGTACTTAGGAGATACATGAAATATTTTTAGGATTGCAATTAAATGGCATCCTATTCCCAAAATTCTCCCACTTGACATTATACATTGCAATTATTCTAAACAAGGAATCATTATTATAAATCAAGTACAGGACTCAAGGCCAATACCCTTCTTGCACCAAGAGAACTTATCTATAGGAAATGGTTTCGTAAGATAATTTGTAGCATTGATCAAAGTGTCAACCTTCTCAATCAGTACCTTCCCACTCTCAACCATTTATCACACAAAGTGATACTGAACATGAACATGCTTAGTAGAAGCATGAAACATAGGATTTTTGGCTAAAAAAATAACACTTTGACTATCACATTCAAATCTAATTTGCTTGCAATTAAAACCAATACCTTTCCCAAGTCTTTGTAACTAAACTTCCTCTTTAGAGTCATGTGTAACAACCATGTACTCTGCTTTTCCGGTGGACAAATCAACTATGGGCTGCCTCTTACTCATCCAACTAACCGTGGCTCCAAAAAAAGTAAACACATAGCCACTTGTCGACATTTGACTATCCACGTCTCCTACCCAATCTGAATCAAAAAAACCCTTTATGTCCAATGATTTATGCGTAATATCAATATTATTAGCACCATGATAAACCAAAGTGTAATTAGAAGTACCTTCTAAATATCTAAACACCCTCTTAGCATAAGTCCAATGTTCCTTACCAAGGTTAGACATAAACCTACTTAGAACTCCCACTACTTGGGATATATTTGGTCTTGTACAGAACATTACATACATCAAACTACCAACTACACTAGCATATGGAATTTTAAACATTTCCTCATGATCAAATCAGATTTAGGACCCATGTCTAAACTTAACTTCAGGCCAACAGGTAAAGGAATATTAATTGGTTTACTATCATGCATGTTAAACAGTTTTAAAATAGTATCAACATAGTTGATTTGACTTAAGCAAGGATTTATGTTACCTCTATCTTTGTTGATCTCCATACCAAGGATATATTTTGCAGCCCCTAGATCTTTCATCTCAAATGTGCTAGAGAGTTGTTCTTTCATTTCTTTGATCATTAACTTGTTGTTACCAGTAAACAGCATGCCATCAACATACAAGATAATAATTAAAATTTGGTCATCAATAAATTTTATGTAAACACAATGATCTTCCTCACTCCTAACATAACCAATTTTTAATGCAAAAGCATCAAACTTTTGGTACCACATTCTAAGTGACTGTTTCAATCCATATAAAGATATCTTTAACATGCAAACCAATAATTCATTTCCTTTCACAACAAAACCATTAGGTTGCCTCAAATAAATCTCCTCATCAAGATCCCCATGTAAGAAAGTAGTTTTCACATCCATTTGCTCTATCTCAAAATCATAAGCAACAACAATAGATAAAAAGAATTTAATAGAAGTCAATTTAGCAACATGAGAGAATATTTCATTAAAGTCAACTCCCTCTCTTTGGGAATAGCCCTTGGCTAATAATCTAGCCTTGTACCTTTCGAGATTACCATCTACTCCAATTTTTTTTTTAAAGATCCATTTACAACCAATGGCATTTATTCCTTTGGTCAAACTTTCAAGATCCCATGTGTAACAAGTATCCAAGGAAAGCATTTCCTCATCCATAGCTTGTGACCAAAGATTGTTCTCATCTAAAGACAAAGCTTCCTTGTAAGATCTAGGTTCATCATTAGTACTCATCAAAGCAAATATACAACGGAAATCAAGTGGGCTATACCTATAAACAAGATTTTGCTGTCTTGTGGATCTTCTCAAATAAGGTTCTTCTTGTTCCTCAATATGCTCATCATGAGCATCTATCTCAGAACTCTATGAAATCTCCTCATCCAATCCATTTTTTCTTCAACATGTGCATCTTCATGCTTCTCAGTATTTGTCTCAAAATGCACTATTCGAGAAGTATCCTTCTCCTTTGGTCGTTCTTCTCCTATATAATATCTAAATTCCTTGAAAATCACATCTCTAAATAAAGTAATTTTTCATGTTAGAGGATTCCAAAGCTTGTAACCTTTTACATTTTCACCATAGCCCATGAATATGCATTTATGTGCTTTTGGATCCAACTTACAATTATTTTCTTTAGGCACATTAACAAAAGCCTCACAATCAAAGATCCTTAAATGTGCAACACTGGGTTTCCTATCTAACCACATTTCATAAGGGGTTTTATCTTCAACGGATGAACTAGGAGATCTATTGATTAAATAACAATTACTTATAGCCTCGGCCTAAAGGCACCAATATAGCTTAGCACTACTTAACATACTCCTAGCGCTTTCCATTAAGGTTCATTTCATCCTTTCTACTACTCCATTTCATTGAGGTGTATATGGAGTCATTTTTCATCTCACAATTTCTTCATGCTTACAATAATTATCAAATTCCTTCAAACAATATTCACCACCATTATCTAATCTCAACACTTTTATCTTATGATTTGATTATTTCTCAATTAAAGCCTTAAGTTCTTTAAATGTATTGAACACGTCAAATTTGTTATGCATAAAATAGATCCAAGTGTATCTTGACACATCATCAATAAATGTGACATAATATGTAGATTTTCCAATAGAGTCAATATCCATAAGACTCATAACATCTAAATGAATAATCTATAATAATCCTTTAGCTTTATTTGTTCCATTAGGAAATGAAGATCTAGATTACTTTCCAAACACACAATGCTCACAAAAATCATTTTTTCTAATAGTATAATCAGGAATATCATCAACCAATTTCTTATTAATAATGGTCCTAAGACCTTTTTCACCAATGTGGCCCAATCTATGGTGCCACAACATACATGTATTTTCAACTTCAGTTACATTGGCTGGTTTATTCAAATTGGAGGTATTAAGCTTAAACAAAGTCCCAATCTGAGATCCTTTAGCAACCACCATATTCCCTTTCACCAATCTACAACCACCTTTGTCAAATGTCACATTCATTCTAGAATCATTGAACTTAGGTACAAAAAGTATATTTCTAGCAAGTCCCGAAATATGTAAAGCATCATTAAGGGTCTTAACCCTACCATCACTAAAACACAACTTTACCTCTCCTTTTCCCATAATATTTGTTGTGTTATTATCTCCAAAGAAGACATTCCCTCCATCATATGCAGTATACTTAGTGAACCAATCCTTGTTAGGAGTCATATGATAGGAGCAACCCGAATCAATAAGCCATGAGTCATCACTAACAATTTTACATGAAATGATCAATGCATCATTACCATCATCCGAGGATTTCTCTATAGAAGCATCATAACTTTTTTTCTTGTTCTTAAAATCCTTCTTTACATGTCTCGGTTTCCCACAATTCCAACACTTTACCTTACTCTTACCGAGGGTTTTAGACCATCCTTTGTACTTACCCTTTCCTTTATTGTCTCCCTTAGGTTCCTTTTCCTTAGGCCTACCTTTTACAAACAAGGCATCTTGGGATCCCGTTTTAGAATTCCTCCTCATATCCTCTGAGAGGAGAGTGGGAATTATATTTTCCATCCTAGGATCTGCACCACTACCACTAATAGCAACAATTAGATTTTCCCAAGACTCTGGTAAAGAACAAAGTAACAAAATTCATTTATCTTCATCATCTAGCTTTACATCTATAGATGCTAACTGACTTAGAATAAAATTGAAAGTATTTAAGTGATGTGCAATAGAATCACCATATTTCATCTTTAAAGAATACAACTATCTTTTCAGATACAACTTATTAGTAAAACTTTTGGTTTGATAGATATCACCTATCCTCTTCCACAATTTATATGAAGTAGCTTCATCTGAAACATTCAAGAGAACAACATCAACAAAACATAACCTTATGGTCCCTCTTTCCTTTTTATCAAGCTTATCCCAATCCTCATTTGACATCATTGTACATGGATTTCTCTCATTACAAACAACTAACCACTGATATCTCTATTCAAGGAGATTCTCCATTTTTAGTTTCCACATCTCATAACTAGATCCATTGAATATTTCAATATCTAGACAAGAAGTAGAACTCATTGTAACACACTTCTTTTACAAATCTGTGATAACACAATAGTAAAAGCTCCCACTATAGCCAAAAACCTTCAAAATTTTAAGAGAAAGGCGTCTCAAACCCTAACCAACCATTAGCTCTGATACCAAATGATGAAAATGAAGGTAATATTGTAGCTTAAAATTTGTAAAACTATGAGACTGTAGATCTAATTAAGTGTTCTTTGTCACAATTCTTTGTGTATGATTAATTTGTTTAGATCAATTTTACCAATTGTAGAAAAAGACATAAGATTGTACAATAATTAGACAAGGAGATAGAAGTGACACAACATATATGTGGAGAAACCCTTTCGGGAAAAAACTCCACCAAAATCAATAGTGTTGTATTATTCAACCTTAGAAAAAGATTACAATAATACTGTATCAATTCTTGATTGATATGCTTCCTTTCCTTCAACAATCCTTCTTCACAACCTGCAATAAACTCTCATACACTTGTTGCAATTAATAGATAATAATAATGAGAATGTAAACTCCTAAGAGTTGTACAATATAAGAGCATAAAGCTCCTCACAAAATATATGCCTAGATTGGGCAAGAAGAGTTCCACAATGTAATCTGAAGTCAAACCAAAGTATTCCTCAATTTAGGCACCCCAAAATGAACACTTAATTGAACTTTGGCCAAGAAGATATCATGCAAACCTCACCTCAAACTTGGCACCCAAGAATGGGCCCACTTGATTGAGTCTTGTAAATATCTTTTCATGCAAAAGGTGTTAACTAAAAGATGCCAACTTGGGAACCCAAGGTGGACCCAAGTCAATCTTCGTTAATTAAAACATATCTCTCCACCAATTCATGCGAACATTATGCATCATTGATCATCCCCACTTAACTGAAAGCATCCACTTGTTATCTATCATGCAACTGAAGTCAACTTAGGTCAACTAGCATTCAACTCAAAATAACTACATGCAACTGAAGATAACTGAACCTTAACTGAACTAAACTAAACTAAACTAAACTGATAGTGAACAATTAGTGCCACTCCACTCATGTAAATATTAATCCATAATTTGTAGGATCAAAACATGCATTACTGAAGTGTTATCAATCCTCCAAATAGTTAACTAGAGCAAGGTGGGTTCCACCCTCCATGTGGGTGCCCCATGTTCTCCTATATTGTAGGATCTCTTCTTGGGCATCTCCACATGTTCCTATTATTTAGGAATAATCATAAATGTCAATTTACATGTTCATTTCATTCAAATTTTATCTCTTTCTAATCCTAGTGTTGGGGAACACTTTCCAAGGACTTAGGAGATACATGAAATGTGTTTAAGATTGTAATTAAATGGCATCCTATTTTTAAAAAAATAGTTGAGTTGTGAAGACTCAATAGTTAGTGGTATAGTTTATTGCAGAGCTTAGTTTAGCAGTTAATTAGTTATAGTACTAAGCTGACAATACCCATAGCATTAGGTGCCAGATTAAGCTACTTACTCTATTTTTCAATTTAAGCTTTATTTCCTTTTCAAGTATTTCATTTTTTCATACACATGTGTCAACCACCTATAACTAATGATATAGGAAATATAGAATCTTTGGATGCACATATAGTGGCAACATCATCAAAAGTTTACATAGCCCTGGTTGATAATTAAATTGATTCTTGCTAGGGTTTAGTGGATTGTTTGGCTAGGAACCACCTCTGAATTATGTGTCTAACACCAAGTTGACTGAGCATTAGTGGGGCCTTACATTTTTGGTTTCATTACTAGGGATGGTGCTACATTCAATATTCTTTTGTGTTATTTTAAAGATTTGATAGTTTAGTGTGTTTCTTTTAGCATTAGAACAATTAGGTTTTAATCCATCAATACTATAACATTTTGATAACATTTTGTAGGAGTCGTTGAGACAAAAATTCATGGCTATTATATGTAGAGGTAGCAAGATGCTTTGGGAAGATTTATCCCCTCAACAAATGAAGCTACAAAGGATATTGGTGATCAAATTGAACAGAGCAAGGGTATTCCTGAAGAAGAAATTTCCCTAACACTAACATCCACTACAGATACAAAGGAGAACTTCCAAACAATGGGTGATGCAGTGGTGGATGATCTACCATAGCATGTAACCTTTGAGTTCCCCAATACCAACCAGGAGAGAGGAACTACCTTGAAGAATATACCTCATTCAGTATTGTCTATCTTCTATGGGTTGGTCATTGAGGACCCAAATACCTTCTTGTTTGAGTTTGATGTGCTTTGTAGAAGTTATGACTACACAAAATATCCACATAGGCCGAAACTATTTCTAGAAACATTGAAGGATGTTGCTTTAAGATGGTTCATGGGTCTAGGAAGAGATGTTGTTCCTAATTAGAATTCCATGAAGGCAAAGATCTTAGAGAAATACCTAGACTACTATAGAGGAATTGATATAAAAATACATGACACTTTTAGGATGTCACAAAAGGAGGATGAATCTTTGGAAGATTGCATGGAAAGGTTCCAGATTTTCCTTAAGAAATTTTACCAAAATAGACTCTCTAATGAGTCTTTAAAGATAATATTCTTGCAGGGAATTAATTAGGATTGTGTGGATGCACTTAACCTCATTGGGGAAGGAGGTATTTCTCAAGAACCATTTGAGGATATTTGCAAGGCATGCAGGAATTATTCGAGGTCTTTCATAAAGAAGGCTAGAGGAGATAGGACATCGTCCGTTAGAAAATATTCCAATGGAGTATCTAGATTTGAATTGACTAATATTATGTCTAACATGAAAGAGGATATTATCAACCATTTGGTTAACAATTGGATACTCTGCATATAAATAAAAAGAAAGAAGAAGAAAAGGAAAACCTTATAGAATATTGCCCAAATTTAAGACAGAGGAAAGGTAATTGCAAATGAAAAAGAGTGGTAAGTATTTATGAGGACAAACAAGAGAAACTAAAATTTCATGCACTAGAATATGAAGATGGAAAAGTATTCTACATTGCTTAGAGGAAACCATGGAAGCCAAGAAAAGGTATGCCTTCAGACCTTTGAATTAATACATGTCATTTCCTAATATAAATTCAGATATCTCTAGTTGGAACCCTCAGCCCCAATGGATATACCCACAAAACCAATGGAAAAATCCTCAACCAAATTGGAACCAACAACAACAAAAAACCTGACCACAATAAAACTTCCAAGGACCCAACTATAATTCTCAACGGTCACCTCAATAGAACCAATAGAAGACCTAGTGGAAAAGAGGCTAGCAATGGCAAAACCAAAACATGAATTACTAGCATCCACAATAGCCCTTGTAGCCACAACAACAAGCCATTATTCCAAAACCAACAAATCCATCACCACAACCACCTAGAGAACCTCAACTTCCAACCTAACCTGCACCTAACCCAAATAACAAGCCTATTCAATAGGCCTATACAAAAAAATCTATTCAATACCCTACTTATGGGGTAGAGGTGATTAATATCCACCTTAGATTAGGAAAAACATTTCCTAGACCCTCATCTTCTCAAATCACTGAGTTGGTCGATGAGGAACCCTTAGCAGAGACCTCAGTTAATCCACCTTTGGATTTTATGTCAAATTAAGTTAACCAAATCAACTCAAGTCCAAAGCCTCTGTTTCCTAAGAGATTATTTTTTCAAAGGCATCAAACATAAGCTAAAAGATGTTTACATCAAAATTCCCCTCATTCAAGCCATTAAGGAGGTACCTATTTACACTAAAGAAGTGAGAGAAATGTGCCTAAAGAAGCCAAGTAGAAAATGAAAGGACCCTAAAACTGTGCATGTCTTAGGGAAACTTGTAGACATTATGTTAGGGAACATAACTATCCCTAAGTATGCAGATCATGGGAGTTCTATAGTAGATGTCAAGATAAATGGCACTCTCATAAAGAACAAGTTGATTGAATTAGGAGCAACTATTAATGTGATGACTAAGGAAACAATGAAAATATTACAGTTTATAGAGCTCAGAATTACCCCCACTATCCTATAATTGGTAGATAGGTGAATAGTTAAACCTTAGGGCATCATTGAGGACTTAGTCATAACACTAGATTCATGGGAGTACCCTACAGATTTCATGGTGTTACAACCTAAAGCTAATCTTGCAAGATATCCCCTCATCCTAGGAAGACCATGCCTAGCAACAACAAATGTATTCATAGGTTGCATGTTTGGGAATATGATTATCTCTAATGGGAATGTGACTAATAAGTTGCTCCTTTATCCACCAACTTACCCACATATAGATCTAGAAAAAACCATTTGGCCTACCCTAGATGAAGAAGACCAATATTCCTTGAAAACCCTCATGACTATAGAACACAACCCCTTGTTAAAAAACTAAGATGAGAATGGCTTAATAGAAAACATCATATAGAATAATTGTGGTAGGTACCCGGAAAAACATGACTTCCTAACATGTTTGCAAGATCCTCTATAGAATGTTATCCCTGCAAATTCATCTGATTCAATCTCCAAAATTTTCCATACTTTTCTACCACAACAATGTGTCCCAAACATAGTAGGACTTGACCTCTCCTCAAATCAAATAGCATCTAAGACTTTAGAAATTATGCCAGGTAAAATGTTGAATGTTAACAGTCAATTAACTGTTGCACACATAGTAGCCTTTGCATAGGATTACCATGACATTAAGGGGATCGAACCAACCTTGTGTATGCATAGGATATACATCAATGATGGTTTTAAACCCATAAGGCAACCGCAAAGGAGGATGAACCCCTCACTTATAGATATAGTTAAAAATAGAAATGCAAAAAATGCTTCATGTAGGTTTCATCTATTGTATTTATAACATTCTATGGGTGTCACCTTTAGTTATTGTACCAAAAAAATGATGAAAGTGGAGAGTGTGTGGATTATAGAGAGTTGAATGTTGCCATTAGAAAGGACCACTTTCAACTACCATTTATTGACCAGGTACTTGATTCACTAGTAGGAAAAAAGTACTTCTCTTTTCTAGATGGATTGAGTGGTTATAACCATAGTAAGATAGCTCCAAAGGACCAGAATAAGAAAAATTTCACATGCCCTTGGGGAACATATGCTTATTATGTCCTACCATTTGGTCTATGTAATGGTCTAACCACTTTCCAAAGGGTAATGTTGAGTATCTTCTTAGATTTTGTACATGATTCCATGGAAGTATACATGGATCATTTAATAAATTATTGGGAGATATATGATGAAGCACTTGGTAACCTAGAGAAGGTCCTAAAAGGTTTCAAGAAAACAATCTATCACCAAGTCATGAAAATTGTTTCATGATGATGGCAGAACGAATTGTACTAGGGAATTTTGTGTCAAAAGATGGAATTCATGTGGATCCCCAAAAAATTGAAGTAATCTCAACACTCCTTGTGCCTCAAAGACAAAAATATGTTTGAAGTTTTCTAGGACATGCTGGGTACTATAGAAGATTCATTCAAGACTTTAGAAAACTTGCAACCCGCTATTTTTTTTACTCACAAAAGATGCAAAATTTGAGTGGACAACTATTCACTTACACTCTTTTAAAACACTCAAGGTAGCATTAACCATCACACCTTTCTTGAGAGGGCCAAATTGGACCTTACCTTTCCACATCCATACAGATGCTTTTGATTTTTCTAGAGGTGCAGTACTTGGACAAAAGGAAGGCAACAAAGATTATGCCATATTATCAACAAGAATCTACAAGTGGAAAAACTCAATTATATAGTGATAGAGAAAGAGATGTTGGTAGTTGTTTATTCAATAAATACATTTAGACATTACATCATAGTATATCCTCTATTCATACACACTGATCATACAAGAATCAGATATTTAATGAATAAACCAGTGGTGGATGGAATGATTGTCAAATTGTTGTTATTACTCCAAGAATTTGACATCACCATAGTGGATAAGCTAGGTAAAGAAAATTTAGTGGAAGATTTTCAATCCAGGCTACCTACTCAATCAAAAGAATATGTCGATGAATCCTTTCTAGATGAGAATTTATTTTCTCTATCTCTACATACACCTTGATTTGTTGATATTGCCAACTATCTAGTAGCAAGACAAAAACCACCTCATTTCTCACCTAGAGAAAAGAGACAATTGGTTCACAAAAGTTTTCCCTACTCATGGATAGATGGTTACTTATTCTACACATGCCCAGATAATATAATGAGAAGATGTATTAAAAATGATGAGGTCTATGATATCCTCAAAGAATTCCATGATGAAACCTTTGGGGGACACTTTGTAGTAAAAAGGACAACACTAAAGATTCTCAATACTGGCTATGATTGGTCAACTCTTTAAGGATGTAATAAATTACACTAGGGGTTGTGATAGGTGTCAAAGAATGGGAAGGCCAACAAAGACAAATGAAATTCCATTGCAGCCATAGTTGGCAATAGAAGAATTTGATAAATGGGGGTTAGAATTCATTGGTCCCATCTCACCAACATCAAACAATAAGGATTATATACTGGTATGCATAGATTATATTACAAAGTGGGTTGAATTTAAGGTTTTGTAATTTACAAGAGATGGGAATGTATCAAAATTTCAATATGAAGACATATTCACAAGGTATGGAGTACCAAGGGAAAGTATCACAAATCAAGGTCCTCAGTTTACATCTGAGCTGATCACCAAATTTGTCAAAGAGTATGAGATCAAACACAAAAATTCCACACCCTACCACCCTCAAGCTAATGGGTAGGTAGAAGTGACAAAAAGAGAAATTAAGAACATCTTGACCAAGACAATATAAATTCATAGGATGGAATGGATAGCCAAACTGTCAAAAGTAGTTTGGTCCTATAGAACAACTTGGAAAACTACTACAAGGTTTGCAACATATAAGTTGGTATATGGAAAGAAAGTAGTTCTCCCTATATAATTTGAGTACGAGACATTGAGGAAAATAGTAACACTAGGCATGGACTTGACATCAGCATAAGAGGAGAGATTATATAATATAAATGAGCTTCATAAAATTAGAATGGAAGTTATTCACCATAGTGAAATGATTCAAAATCAAATAAATAAATGGCATGATCAATTTATCAAAATAAAATAATTCAATTTGTGAGATTGGGCTTTTTTTATGCTTCTAGATATAAGGACAACAAGGGAAAGTTACAAACAAGGTGGCTTGGCCCATATGAGATCTAATAGGTATTCCAAAATGGGGCAATCCAATTGTAGACACTTGATGCAATTAGATTCTCATTATTGGTTAATGGACACATGCTTAAGCTTTACAAGAAGCCAATACAAAAGGAGAGATTTCATTCTTTCATTAATTCAAAAATATGTACCTCACAATGACAATGAATTTTACATGGAGAAATGACCTAATAACAAAATTTCAACACCAAACAATACAAGTTCAAAAACTAAATCAGTTGGTAAGCTAAACAGATCACCCATTGATATTTCACAAGAATAATCTCACATGCAAACATCACATTCACACACTACACAGGTGACAGCAATAAACCCATTCATTTTTGACAATCAAAGCAGTGGAGATTTGTAGCTTCACACCTAAAAGTGGCAAATTGCATAAAGAGACTTGTTACTGAAGGAACTTGTAGCAATTATTTGTCAGTCATTTCAAAATTCCCCATCGAATTAATTGCATCATATACTTTCCACTACCATTTTCCACACATGCAACCTATCCATCACCTCACACCTAGCATTCATATTACATTTCTTGACTTACATGAACTATACAACTCATTTCATATCCCATCACCTATACATCTGGTAGCATTTCTCCACCATCATTTACCATGTTCCATACATTCATTTCATTCATTTCTAATCACAATTAAGAATACTCAAATCATACCTAGCTACAGGCAATACTTATCAACTTCACACGAGTAAAATTTTAGTTCATTGTGATTCTAAAGGCACTCATATTAATTTTTCATAATTATTATAGATTACATTTACTTTTATACATGTTTACATATAAAATATTGCATGCTCCATATCAATTTTTGATATTTACACTACATATAATCACCCCCTGTACCAAGAAATGTACAATTAAGTGCAGAAACTTAATACCTTTAGTGGGGGGGAGAGGTAATTTTTATCTTCTTGATTTTCAAAACCAAAGTCATTCTACAACCTTTTTCTATTTGTTTTCCCTATTTTCAAATAACATAAGCTTAGAGGGAAGAGAAGGGTAAAAACCAACTACATTGTGAAGATACAATATACTAAAAGTGGTATAATGAGAATAATAAGTAGAGTCAGAATTGGAACAAAGTAGAATTGAGAAGGATTAAAACATAATTGAAGGATTGAATATACTACAAAGAGTAGAGCATCACCATGGGTGGTGATATTATTCGAAGGAACCAACAACTCATACCCAACTCTTGGAGGACAAACTAGTGTTACCTATTTTTCAACATGTTGGTTGGATGGACTACTTCTTGAAGCTCTCAAAAAAGTTATGAAACATCAATTTGTTGATACCTTGCACAATGATGAGGTGACTGTAAGAGGTTTGAAGGTGGATGCTTTAGAGGCCACCATTGTTGAGATGTCAGGACTACCAAGGAAAGGGGAAGAATTTCCAGTAAGGACATATGTCATAGCTGCTAGGAACAAATTCAAATAACATGGAGAAAATCTGGATAGTTCTTCTCAAGGTACAAAAATATTGTCCTTACCCTGGGTATGGGCCTTAGTAGCCTCTTATATAATCAAGTACTTAACTTGTGATGTTAGGAAGTCCATGTTATAACTGATCCATTTTAAAATTTTAAGCCATATTCACCATAATAGGCATGTAAATGTTCCCAATTTTCTTTACAATCTATTGAAAAGAATGATTTTTGAATATAAAAGGAAGAGAAACAACACTGCATTGTCACATGAATGCTTAGTTACCCTATTGATAAAATAAATTTTGAGGGTTTAGTTTTCACATGTTTTATGGGAGAGTTTCTTAAATTGTAATCATATCAATAACATTCTTGAGGAACTTGCTATTTCAAAAAATGTAGAATCGCATGTTGTATCAGGATGGGAAATACCCTTTGGATCCCTTGCTACTTCACCTACCTGCAAAAGAGGAGAACCAAAGGAGTAGAGCTTGCAAGGCTCAAAACCTATAGCCTTTGAGCAACCCACAATAGAAGATGTCCATGAAACCCCTACCTCTAGAAAAACACCATGAACTAAGAAAAGGATAGGTGAATCTTCTTCTACACCTATAAGGATGTACAAGAAATCCACATAGTCTAGGCGTTCACACTGCTTGAAGAAGAAAGGTGTTATGAGAGGGTCAATTAAGAAATAGGTGAAGGAAGATGTTGTGATAGTGGAGATAGATTCAAAATTAAAGGGGGGTGCCCATAGAAATGTACATACACTAGTTAAACAAGCATGGTATTTCACAAGAACCTCTAAATATGATTCAGGCGATGCATTTGTGACAAGAAAAATGAGAAAAATAACCCATAAAAGTCTTGATAGTGAGGGTTGTGAACATGCCATGAGAGATTATGATCAATTTTTAGGAAAGGATGAATAATTTTATATATAGGAAAGGAATGTTAGAAAATAATTGTAAGAAGCACTTGAGAGGACTAAACAACTAGAATAATTGGTAAATATGTACCAGGAAAAGATAGTCAAAGGGACATAAAATTAAATGAATTAGAGGAGAAACTATGTACCTTTGGGCATGGGTCTAAATTAGACATGCTTTCACAACTTTCCATTGTTAAGAAAAGTAATAAGGAAATTGTATCTACAAGAAGACCTCCTTGAGTTAGAACTCCAACTAGTCCCATTGTAATGTCCTTAGGGTATGATTTGTGGAAAAGAACCAAGGAATTCTCTCAACAAAGGAAGAATTGGGACAAGGAAAAGTAGACATGATAGTTGACCACTCCAAGACCCTTGAGAAACAAGAAATAGAAGTAAAGAGATTGATACTAAAGATTGGGGAAATAGCAGCTAAAGTTGCACAAATATTGAAATGTAGACCTCCTACTAGGGTGTATGCATTATTTTATAAGAAAAGTACTTATGCTTCCAATTAATCAGTCCTTTACCAATTGCTATGAACATAAAATTGAATTTTATAAATTAATTTGTTGATTCTACACCAGATGTGTAAGATCAACTTTGTGAGTTTTCCTTGCATAATCTTGTTTTTCTAGATGTGAAAAAATGGAACGCATTAATGTTTGTAGGAGATTTGAAAGTTAGAGCATTGACCTCTTATTTAAAAAATGAACAACAAAGAGGTGAGATAATGCAAGAATATATTGAAAGAGAAAAATCTATATCTTTGCATAATCATAAGGAGTCAAAAGATACCAATGTAATTGTAGAAGAATGGAGAAATCTCCTAAATTATAAGGGTCCTGACAGAAAAATTATGAACATTAGAGAAAATGACTATGCCAGGATGCAATGACTAGCTACAAGACTCATACATTGCACCTTCAAGTTTGTACAAGAAATATGGGCAAAGTTAACTCTTAAATTACAGAAGAAGGAACCACACTCCTTATACAATTTTGTATCCATGCTTGAAAGATCTCACTGATACGTAGAAATTTCCAGAGAAAAGGGACTCACATGGCTACCTCTGACCTTTCATCCACCCATGCTCATTTATCTAGTGCCGCATTGGACAAGGGAGAAAAAATGCAAAACAGGAAGAGTTGAAACATTTCAAATGGGCAAGGCTTTCATGTTATGGGGGCTACTACTTGAAGCAGATAAAAGGAGTGGATGCAGTTGGAGATTTTAGGGAGATGAATTTACAGTACAACCTCCCCCTTGAAAGATTGCTTGAGGACAAGAAATTTATCTAGTTGGGGGGAATGATGAGCCCCATTAATAGCTAGGTTTCTCTTGTTTAGCCCATATCTTTTAGAAATTTTAAGCTGCTTATTTCATATACATTCCTAAACTTATATACCTTTTATATCATTCCTACAACTTAAACTAGACTTAAACTAGATTTTGATGGATGGAAATATGATTATGATATGTTTATAATTGCATGGTTAATTATGTGAATGTTTATGGAATGCAATATGGATCTATGTTTAATTTATGGTTATTAGTAGTGTGTATATGCTAGATGAACTAACTCCTTGCATCTCAGAAGTTAGAGCAAGCATATTATAACCTGCAACAACTAGGGAAGTTTAACTTGTAGTGAAAGGATCATGAGTAGCAAGGGAGAGTCCAGCATGATGAACATGCAACAGTTCTAGAATAAATAAAGGTGGTTGATGAAGGGGTTAAATTGTGATTCACTAGGATAATGAATAAAGAAGATAGAGGAAGAAGGGGTCAATATCATTGGGCTCAATGTGGCAATTTGACTATGTCTCTATCAAAACTGTTTGGGCAAGAGTCATGTTTCTACTTCTCTTTTTTTGTTCTTTTTAATTAAATTTTTGTTGCAAAAGACTTGTTCACCTCCTGTTCATGAGGAGAGTGGACACTAACATTTAGTTTTTAGTTTCACTTTCTATTTGAATCCTTAAGCAAATAAATCTCCTCCCACACTTATATTTGGGGCTTGAAGGTCGAGGGTAAATCTAGTTGGAGATATAGTTAGAATTACAATTAAAGTGTATTCTTAGTTTTTATGCAAGTTTACAATTACAATGAATGTGAATTTTTGAATGAGAAATCTATTGTAGATTCTTGTTATATTGTGAGTGTTCAATTTTCAATGCAATAAAGATTTATTTAGTCTACTTCTATGACTAATTGATTCAATAGATTTGGTTTATCCCATGGGCACAATAGCTTGAGAAAATACCACTCAAGGTACTATCCACCCACTTCAAATTTTGTTATTATAATAGATGTTTTATGTTGCATTAAAATTTCATAATAGATTCATGATTGTATGCATGTTGGAACATTTCTTTTATTCAAGCCCTGGGGTAGTTAACTAGTTGAGTTGTGAAGAGTCAATAGTTAGTGGTATAGTTTATTGTAGAGCTCAGTTTAACAGTTAACTGGTTACAGTACTAAGTTGAGAATACTCGTAGCATAAGTGTTAGATTAAGATACATACTCTATTTTGTAGTTTAAGATTTATTTCCTTTTCAAGTATTTATTGTTTTCATACACGTGTGTAAACCACCTACACTTAATGATATAGGAAGTATAGAATCTTTGGATGCACATATAGTTCCAACATCATCAAAAGATTATGTAGCCTTGGTTGATAATTAAATGGAGTCTTTCTAGGGTTTAGTAGACTGTTCAACTAGGAACCACCTTTGCATTATATGTCTTACACCAAGTTGACTAAGCACTAGTTGGGCCTTACATATGAGTTGTAGCCAAAGAAAGAGGATAAACAAAAGGAGGTAGTTCATATGAAAACTACTCTTATGAAATAATAACTACATACTCCTATTGGACCTAATGATGAGGAGAGTTTGAAAAGCTCCAAAATCTATGAAGAAGAAGAAGAACCTCAACCTCAGTAATTAAAGAGGTCTAGTAGATATAGGCGGCAACCTAATAGGTTTTGATATTCACCTGGAAGGTTTGGTTATTCATTGTCAGATTATAGTTGCATTTTTTTTATTGCTAACATTGATGAGTTTGGGACTATTAGAGAGGCTATGTGTATGAATGATTCATATTCCTAGATGAAAGCCATGGATGAAGAGATGATTGCATTAAATAAAAATAATGCATAGATCCGGTTCCCTTTCCTAAAGGATGAAAACCTGCTGGATGTAAATGGATGTTCAAGATAAAACTTGGTCTTGAGGTAGTTTTGATAAGAATAAGGCATGGTTGGTCGCTAAGGGTTATTCTCAAGTGGAGGGAATCGGCTATGGTAAGATTTTCTCTCTTGTTACGAAGATGACATCTATTTGGTTTCTATTATCACTTGCAATAGTGTATGATCTAGATGTGGAACATATGGATGTGAAGACAATGTTCCTTCACAATAACTTGGAGGAATAAATTTATATGTCATAACTAGAGCATTTCATGGCTAAAATTAAAGAACATTTGGTATGAAAGTTGAAAAAGTCTTTTTAATGGTCTTAAGAAGTCTCCTAGGATATGTTACCCGAAATTTGACACCTTTGTGTTGTCTTTGAGATTTCTAAGATCTAAATTAGACCATTGTGATTATTACAAATCTGATAATGGTTGCATTCTCATAATTATATTGTACATAGATGATATGTTATTTTTTAGTAATCGTAAAAGTTTGATTTCAGATTTTAAGTCTTAGTTGTCAATATAGTTTGAGATTAAGGATCTAGGTGTAATGAGGTATATTTTTGGGATGGATATAAAAAGAGACAGAGCTAACACATTTTTTTGGTTAATCAAGAGAAATTATGTGATTTTAGTGTCAGAGAGATTCGACGTGACAACTTGCAAACAATTATTTGTTCATGTAATGCAGAGGGCAAAGATTAATTGTCCAAAATATCCTACTAAGATGGAGGACATGACCAAAGTACCATATACAAGTGTTTTTGGAAGTCTTATGTATGTTATGGTCTATACAAGGCCATAAATTGCCCAAGCAATGGGAATCCTTAGTCGATTTATGGCTAGTCCTAGATGAGTACATTGGAATGCAATGAAGAGAGTGTTCAAATATTTATGGGGTACTTCCAACTATTCCCTATTATTTCATGGCTATCCTACTAGACCTAAATACTTAGTGAGTATTTGTGGATACAAAAATTTAGATTTGGCAGGTGACATTGATAGAAAAATATCCACCAATGGTTATGTGTTCACAATGTTTGGTGGTGCTCTCAGTTGGATGAGTACATGACAAGATGTAGTCACATTATCCACTATAGAAGTAGAGTACATGGCATCTACTCACACTTGCAAGGAATCCATTTAGATTAAGAGATTATGTTTTGATATTCATTTTGATGCAGGAAAAATTACAATTTTCTGTGACAACCAAAGTGTCATTTTCTTAACAAAGAATACTACTTTCCATGCTAGAAAACAGCACATTTATGCTTAATTTCATTTTTTTCATGATATGGTGAAAGATGAAATGGTGAACTGGGAGAAGGTTGATATGTTGGTGAATTTCGCAGATGCATTAAAAAAGCTAGTGAACACTAATAAGTTCATATGGTGTTTAGATTCTATGGGCATCACAACCTCTAGCAGTTAAATATTGTTACTTATATTAGATCTTCAAAGGTGTTAAACAAGTGGGAGAATGTTAGAAAAAATAAGGTGTCTCAACCTTTGATTTCTCTTAGCATGTTTATTTATTTATTTGCTTATTTTATTATTTGTGGGATTTATTTGTTGAAGATAACTCAAGAAAGAGTTGGAAGTGGAAATTTTCTATTATAGGTGAAGTTGTGCATGAAGATAATTTATATTTCATGTTGAATTTGCATAGAATGTGAGATTTTTGGAGATGCAGTTATATTTTGGCAAGTGCATATTTGCATGTGTGGTTTTAATGACAATTGGTAGTTACAATTTTGCATCTGTTGACTATTGGAAACTTATTGTTATGCACGTGTAGTGGTTTTGGAATTTTGTATGTTGCATATTTAAACTAGTTCATTGAATTTTAGAAATATCTAATTAATGGATTGTAAGCTCCTATATAATGAGCACTTATATTTTGGAGTTGTCAATTTAAGTTGTTTAGTTGAAGTACCATTATGCTGTCAAAATTAGTCCAAAATTAAGAAGTGTGAAGACAATGGATTGTAAGCTCCTATATAATGAGCACTTGTATTTTGGAGTTGTCAATTTAAGTTGTTTTGTTGAAGTACCATTATGTTGTCAAAATTAGTCCAAAATTAAGAAGTGTGAAGACTTCTGCAAGAGCATAGCTTTGTAATTATATTGTAGCTTATTTTTTGTTGTCAAATAATATAATTGAGTTGTGTTTTGGAATGATATTTTTCTCTCGAAAGGGTTTTCCCCACATAAAAAATTTGTAAGGTCCTTTCAAAACCCTCTTATAGTTTATAGCTCTATCCAAAAGTATTTATCTAATAAAAACAAAAGGATTGATTTTATTGTTCGAGGAATTCAATCTTAGATGTCCTGGTTGAAGTATCATGATATTATTTCTAGTTTTTCTAAAGTTAAGTTTGGATTTTTACATTCATAAAAACATGGATTATATTATTATAAAATACAATGCTTCAAAGAGTATCTTAAATTAACAATTATAGAAATATTTCTTTATAAATGAAGGTTTGTGTGGTTAAACTATCAGTGAGGTTATAAATTGGAACCTCATTTTTATGAGGAGAAAATAATATTCAATGTCACTACAACATACAATCTTGTATTAATTATAGAAATAAAATTAATATATTCATTAACGAGAAATGAATGATTGATTACTATTTTTAAAATTAAAAAGAAAAGGAATAATTATATTATTTTTTATTAAAATAAAATAATTTTGAAGGGATCATAACCCTATACATTAGAAATTATAGCTAAAAGAAAACAAAACCACCTCCCAAATGGGAGTAAGACATAACTACAACAAAACTACCAAGCACAAACCAATAAGATTCAATGGTGTAGAAGGAATAGGACTCATCAAATTCTTGCCAATTGTCGATGTAAATAGGTGTTTTACCTATCTAGGTCCTATTTACATGTTAAGTCCACTTAGGTCCTATGAAGGAATCTTTCTACTTAAGCATTAGTTGTCACTTATCTAGTTGACTTTTATCTAATGATTGTGTCCTAAGTAGTTATGAGTTAGTTGTCTCATGTGAAAAGATCAAGACACTTGTCATGATCATGTTTAATCCTATTTCACACCTTGCCTATATAAGCAAGGCTTCACATATACATTACAAATTCATTTTGATATTCTTTCATCCATAGTCTTAGCATGATATTTTTTCCATTTCTCTCTTGTGAAAGTTATTTTGTCTAGCAAGTGATCCTAGGGTGTTGAGTTCACCATAAAATCCTACACCAATGACATGATAAACCCCCTCAAGAACCATTGGGGAATGGAAAGAAAAGTTTTAACATGTTGAGTGTAACATGCCCTTTTTCTACCTATTTTTTTTTACTATGTTTTACTCACAAGTGAAAGTTTATGCTACTAACGTTATGAACATTTTTTTTTCCTTTTTATAAGAATATCAAGATGCACATTTGAAACATAACCATTTCAAACTTTCCCATGTTGCATAACAAATAAT
>CM021106.1:90913487-90932812 GCA_007115665.2 Sequoiadendron giganteum | reverse complement strand
AAATTTGTAGCAACATTTTTTGATCAACTATTTTTGCATTTTAGATTATTTTTTCATGTCAAAATGGTTTTGTGATAGTCAAGATCATTTACAAAGGGTATATCATTGATTTGCAAATTTTCTATGCCAATCTAAATTTTGAGATCTTCATCAAATTGAGGCACTTAGTTTTTTGATAGTGACAAATTATCTTGGAACAAAATCAACACTATTTATACATCATCAATCCTAAAGCTAATTATATCTATCCTCCTTTTTTTGGGGTGAGGGGGATAAAAATTTATTCAAAGAAAATTTATCACATATTACCAAAAGGACATCTAGATAGTTATAGCCATCAAAATAGACAACATGAGAGAGACCCATTGGGGGTTCTTGTAATACCACCCAATATTACATTTGATAAAATCTAAACTCCTATCAAGATTATGATTTTATTTAATCATCAACCCAAATTTATCCCACCTAATCATTCCAATTATGCATCACTTCAAAAGCCCATTGAACCAAACAATTGTCCACCTTATTCCATTCCCTAGGAATGTGAACAAATTATATTGTTTCAAAGTCTGTGGCTAGACTTAGAATTTTCTTAATCACCGAAGCCAATCTCTAGGAAGATTCTTGGGGATTTCTTTTATTCAACAAAGAAACCAAGATCATAAAATTTATTTCATATATGACCTTCCTCTAGCCCAACTCATAGACTCTCTCCAAAGCCTTGAATGGCCCACGTCTCCAACTGATTATTTGAGTGTAATTCCATTTAACTAGAGAAGAAAATTTGTACCAATCCTTTGCAATCTCGATTAATTCCACCAATTATCGCTAAACCTAGATTAACTTGAGCAGAGCCATCAAAATTAATTTTTAAAAAACCACTAAGAGGAGACGACCTGCGAGACTTATTAACTTTCCTCAAAGGCAACACTGTATGGCTAGGCCAAACCTGTAAGGCACCAAAAGGGGATAACTCCAAGAGTTTTGTAATCCATACGTGCATGAAGAAGAAAGAGGATCACCAATTTTAAACTTAGCCTCAATAGTCTCCTTGAGCATACTCCTAATCTTATGCCAAACGTGCATGACTATGCTTTGGCACCCTTGGAAGATAAACTAGTTCCACTCTAACTGAATTTGCTAGAGGAGAAAAGGACCAATAGCCCAAGTAGCCATAAGAAAGGACATATAATTTGGAGGTCAACCAATATTAGCCTAGAAATCAAACAAGGAGGCATCATGGATACTAGATTGGTTCCAAATATTCTACCATAAGCCCTAGATCACAATAAAGAAAGAGCACTAAAAGATGTGATTAGTTTATTCTTCACTGTTGCTACCAAGGATGTAAATGGAAAGCCCATGGGATCCTCTCTTTCTAATATTCTCTTAGGTGAGATATTTGTTCTTTTGTATCAACCATATAAATAGGGTTACACTTTGGCTGGCTAAATTTATGGTATATGAGCTGGTCACTATTGTACGTGTGATGTATGTGTGAATTAGTCACCCTGTGTATAAGTGTTGTATACTTGAGCCAATCACTATGTGAACTTAGGATTGTGGAATGATATGAACCCTACATGTATTTGTGTGTTTGTACACTAATGATTGGTATAGAACCAACACTTGACAAGATGTGTTATTACCATTCTAGTGTAATTGGACTAATTTAAAAGAATAATATTAGTTATTTATCATGATTTAAAAGAGAGATTGAAGATCTCATATGATTTAACTAGATGAACTCTCTCTATCATTGGTGTATGAACTATAAAGCCTCTAATTCCCAAAAAGGATACATAGGAAAGGTCATCATGAATGGACCCACAAGGTTTAGGTTTGGGTCTAGGGATGACCATAACATTGGGAGCTTATCACATTGAGTGTTAGCATATGAGTGGTGGCATTGAGTTGTTGCCACCATGACGATTGGAGAATTTATGAAGTCAATACTTCTCAGATAGAAGGATAATGCTTGGTCAATTAGGTTTGTAATTGTTGAGAATTGAATTAAAAAATAGTAGTAACTGAGGGACAATTTTTACATGTTGGTTCTTGTGGTTGAATTATTTCAGGCCTTCCTTCTGTCAATGTTGATGGCCATGGTGCTTAGATATGCTTAACCTTAATAGTTTTGAAAGTGGAGTTTCCATTCCTATTGTTTCTCTAGTTGCTTCACCAGGTGTTGGTGCAAGTGGTTCTTTTTCTTAGTCAGATTTGGGTGCCTTTGGTGTGGGTTTCATGCTTCCTTTAATCATGGAATTTAAAAAGTATTCTTTTCCACCCCTACTTTTTCCAATTTAGGTGACAAAATTGCATCTAATCTCCATGCTTAGATTGGTGTTGGTTTCTATGGATGCTAGTGGTGCCACAAACCTATAGGTTTTTATTTTGATGATTGAGAATTCTCCTAGTAGCCATGTTGATTATTTTGTGAAGTTTGTAGCTTCAAAATCTGGTCATTAGTGGTTCTATGCAACTATTGTGGGTTTCAGGGGTGTTGCATGCCCTTTGTGGGACAAATTATGGCCCCTTCCCATACACAATCTCCCATTGTGGTGGTTCGTGGATAAGATTTTCTTGAAAATGAAGATTTTTATTTATGTAGGGGTTTGGTTTGCAAAATAATTTTTGGCCTTCTAATATCCTCGATTTACACAATTGGTCTTGGATTCATGGAAACATCTTATCAAGAGAAAGATTGATATTTGCCCTTGTGCTAAGGGCTTGTTCATAGCATATTTCACCTCTTCAAAGGATAGGGATTTGACACTTGACAATAGGTTATGGATGTGTAGAGAGCACTCGTTCTTGGTCAAGCTTTAGTCTTTATCCTTTAACCCACTCTCTGAACTTTTTAATGTTAGATGTATATGGATTCAACTTCTATATCTTCCTCTCCAATTCTAGGAAGATTCTTCTTATGAGGCCATTGGTAATTCTATTGGTTATTTCTTGAGGGTTGACTATACTACTTTGTACATGGATCACTCTATATTTGTATTCTATTGGACATTGATATCTCCATGAATCTTCATGGGGATATTATTTTGATGGTGGGGAATAGGTCTTGAATTCAGCCACTTGACTATAAGGATCTACCTTTTAGATGTAGATGACGTTTTACCATTGATCACTTTAGTTTAGATTATCCACTCTCTTGACACAATGGCACAATGATATGGATGAGTGCTAATGAAGGTCACTCGACTATTAATTTTAATTTCTAGTTGATGCTTCCTTTACATAACGAAGCTTTCTTAAGATGTTAAACTTTTTCTTTCCATTCCCATAATGGTTCTTGATGGGGGTTTCATGTCATTGGTTTAGAGTTTATGATGAATGCCTCAACACTTAGGATCACTTTACAAGACAAAATAATTTTCACAAGAGAGAAATGGAGAAAATATCATGCTAAGACTATGGATGCAAGAATGTCAAAATAAATCTGTAATGTGACATATGAAGCTCCTTGCTTATATAGGGTAAGGTGATAGGATTAGACAATATCATGACAAGGTCTTAACTTCTATCACATGAGACAACTAACTCTATTAACTAGTTAGGACACAAGCATTAGATAAAATCCAACTAGAAAATATAAGTGACACTATCGCTTAGTTCTAGAAAGATTCCCTTTCCTAGAACTTTGAGGGACTTAACATGCAAATAGGTCTAGATAGGTAAAACACCTACAATCATAAGACTGTGAGTCCCATTCCCTTCCCACAATCACTGACTCATTGGCTTGTGCTCTGGTAGTCTTTGTTGTAGCTGGTCCTCACTCCCATCTTTGGGAGGTGGTTTTATTTGTTTTGAGCTATCGCTTCTAATTTATAGGGTTTATTTATCCCTTCAAAACCAAATTATTGTAATTAAAAATAATATATTTATTCCTTTTTTTTTAATTTAAAAATATTAATCAATCATTCATTTCTCCTTAATGAATATATTAATGATTTTATTATTAATACATGACTGCATGTTGCCCAGTGACATTGAATATCGGCTCTCATAAAAATGAGGTTCAATTTTTTACCTCACTAATTGTTTAACCACACAAACCTTCATTAATAAAGAAATATTTTTATAATTGTTAATTTAAAATACTCTTTGAAGCATTAGATTGCGCAATAATATAATCCAAGTTTTTGTGAATGTAAAACTCCAAAATAAAACTTTATAAAAACTAGAAATACTATCATGATACTTCGATCGAGACATCTAAAATTGAAGTCCTTGAACAATAAAATCAATCCTTTTGTTTTTATTAGATAAATACTTTTGGATAGAGCTATAAACTATAAGAGGGTTTTGAGAGGACCCTAAAACTTTTTGCATCAAAATAAAACATTAACAACAAAAAGAAGAAAAAAACTATGAAGAAACATACTTTTAAACCCAATAAAGGCCTCAAGAAACAAATCATGGAAAATAACCAAAAGGACAAAAAGAACCATTACACCATGGGGTTGGAATCTAACCTCTCCAAAGAACCTCAATCGTAACAAAAGCCCCGGACTTATATGAGAAATCCATCTCATTTTTTTTAAAGAATATCCAAATCATTCAACCAAAGGAAATTTTATAGGTTCTACAAATTGGAAGGAAGTCATAGCACAAAAGATGCTTCCTACACCAATATAAACAAGAGATATTTTCAAAAAAAATCTTAAACACCTTTACAATTATATATTTAGATACACATATATATCATAAACAATATAAAAAATGAAACATAACACAAAATTTTAATGGGGAAAACCCTTTTGGGAGAAAAACCCCACACTCCAAAACACAACTCAATTATATTATTCTAAATAAAAAAAAGTTACAATATAATTTCAAAGTTATGCTCTTGTAGAAGTCTTCACACTTCTTAATTTTGGACTAATTCCAACAGCATAATGGTACTTCAAAAAAATAACTTATTGACAAATCCAAAATACAAGTGCTCAATATATAGGAGCTTACAATGCATTAATTAAAAATTTCTAAAATCCAATGCACTATTTTGAATATGCAACATAGAAAATGCCAAAACCACTACACATGCATAACAATAAGTTTCAAATTTTAAACACATGCAATATTTTCATTGCCAATTATCATTAAAAACACACATGAAAAATGTGCACCTAGCAAAATATAACCATATCTCAGAAAATCTCACATTTCATGCAAACTCAACATGAAATATAAATTTCCTTCATGCACAACTTCACCTATAATAGAAAATTTCCACTTCCAACTCTTTCTTGAGTTATCTTCAACAAATAAAGCCCACAAATAATAAAATAAGTTCAACTAAATAAATAAACATGCTAAGAAAAATCAAAGGTTGAGACACCTTATTTTTCCTAAAATTCTCCCACTTGTTGAATAACTTTGAAGATCCAATGGAAGTAACATGATTTAATGCAGAGGATGTGATGCCCATATAATTTGAGCACCATCTAAACTTATCAGTGATCACTAGCTTTGTCAATGCATCTGTAACATTCATCTACGTGCTTTCAATTTTTCTCTTTCTTCTTGGGTTGCATGTCTCTGTCCCCTCTCTTTCCACAATCTCTCTCTTTTTATTTTTAAGCAAGTTGGATCTGCAACAAACCATAGTGAATCTCCTTGAGCTCTCTTTCATCCTGATGATGGATCACTCAGTGTGATTCGAAATGTTATACAAAAACTAGCACACAATCACAATATAGAAATAGAAAAATTAAAAGCATTATGGATTGTGGAAATCACATAGCACAATTCACCAACATTATCCAACTTCATTTCATATTCCACCATATCATGAACACAATGAAATTGAACATCAATGTTCTTTGTTCTAGCATGGAAAGTAGGATTCTTTGCTAAGAAAATGGTACTTTGGCTGCCACAACAAATAGTAATTTTTCCTGCACCAAACCAATATCAAATAGAATCTCTTAAGACAAATGGATTCCTTGCAATCATGAGTAGATGCCATGTACTCTACTTCTACAATGGATAAAGTGACTACATCTTGTCATGTACTCATCCAATCGATAACACCACCAAACATCCTGAACACATAGCCACTGGTGGATCTTTTGCTGTCTGCCAAATTTGAATCCACATATCCATAAATACTCACTGAGTGCTGAGGTCTAGTAGGATAACCATGAAATCATAGGGAATAGTTGGAAGTACCCCACAAAAATTTGAACACTCTCTTCATTGCATTCCAATGTACTCATCTAAGATTAGCCATAAATCAACTAAGGTTCCCACTGCTTGGGAATTTTTGACCTTGTATAGACCATATCATACATAAGACTTCCAACAACACTTGCATTTGGTACTTTGGTCATGTTCTCCATCTTAGTAGGAGATTTTGGATAATTAATCTTCATCCCCTACATTATATGAACAACTAATTGTTTGCAAGTTGTCATGTTGAATCTCTCCAACACTAAATTCACATAATTTCTCTTGATTAACCATTTGTTAGCTCTGTCTCTTCTGATCTCCATCCCCAGAATATACCTCATTACACCTAGATCCTTCATCTCAAACTATGTTGGCAACTGAGACTTCACACCTGAAGCCAAAAAATTTTGATTCCTAAAGAATAACATATCATCTACATACAATATAATTATGAGAATGCAACCATTATCAGATTAATAATAATCACAATGGCCTAATTTAGATCTCATAAATCTCAAAGATAACACAAAGGTGTCAACTTTCTAGTACCATATTCTAGGAGACTTCTTAAGACCATAAAAAGACTTTGTCAACTTGCATACTAGATTTTCTTTACTTTTAACCATGAAATAATCCAAGGCTATGACATCTAAATTTCTTCCTCCAAGTCATTGTGAATGAACACTATCTTGAAATCCATATGTTCTACTTCTAGATCATGCACTATTGCAAGTGATAATAGAAACCAAATAAATGTCAGCTTTGTAACAAGAGAGAAAATCTCACCATAGTCAATTCCCTCCACCCGAGAACAACCCTTAGCGACCAAACATGGCTTATGCTTATCAACTCTACCTCAATGATAGGTTTTCTCTTGAACATCCATTTACAACCAATGGGTTTTCATCCTTTAGGGAAGGGTACCAGATCTATGTAAATTATTTTTCTCTAATACAACCATATCTTCTCCATGGATTTCATCTAGTAATTTTGATCACTCATACCCATAGCCTCTCTAATAGTCCCAAGCTCATCAATTTTAGCAATCAAAGAAAAAACGCAACTAGAATCTAACAATGAATAACCAAACCTTTCAGATGAATATATCCAAACTTATTAGGTTTTCGCCTATCTCTAGTAGACCTCCTAAATTATTGAGGTTGATGTTCAACTTCTTCTCCAAAATTTTTGGAGCTTCTCAAAATCTCCTTATCATTAGGTCCATAGGAGTATGCAGTTCTTCTTTCATAGGAGTAGGTTGCAACCATGTCAATGGTATTAGAGAATGTGAAATCTTATGACATGCTCTTGAGATCTGAAAACACAATCACATAACATAATGAATTATAATGTCTATGTAGATAGATGCTAGATGAATGAACTACATGTATTGATCTCAAACAATAAAAAATGATAGTTTTCAATCATAAAGAATACATTGTCATCAAAGACAAAGCTATAAGATAGAAAAATTAATATGTGAAAGGGTTTGAGATTGAAAGGAAAGTGAAAACGATAAGTTCAAAGCCAAAATATATGATGCATTATTTAGAAGACTACTGAATTATCCTACACCCATCACTTTAAAGAACCTAGAACTATCTAAGTTCATCTAGTTTCAAGCATTATTTTAGATTTGTACACACAAAATTACCAAAACTAGCTAACATTGTTTTACAACACCATTAATGAATAAAGGTTACCTGAGTGAAAGTTGTTGGAGGCCATGAATAGTGAGGTGTCGAGTTCGAAGGTCCACCAACAAACTGTTTGACATCCAAAGCGTGTTATGAGACAATCATTCAAATAACATTAAACTATTCACATGCAATAATTCTTTCTTTAATACTAGTTGCATACCTATGGACTTAATGTCAAAAATGAATAAGAGTTTGTAGGAATGGTGCATGTATCATGAACACTCTAACCCAAAATTTTCATCATATTGATTCTACTAATTTAGTTATTCTTACATTTCAAAATAGAATTTAATAAACAAAATTAAATGAACTTGCTAAAATTCACTTGAGTATCAATGCCAAATATTTCATTCAACAATGCATCTATCATAACCATTTGCTCTATAGGTGATGCATGCTGTGTAGTTGCATCCCGAGCACATACGTGAAAATAACACTGCAAGAGCCACAATGGCGGGGTGGGACTTTGGGCCTAGAAGTCTCATCCACATCCAGCTCTACTAGAGGCTTCACACACTGTACAATGTGTTGAGTGAGTGAGATAATCGAGTCCAATGTGTCCACCTCGATACTGCCCTTCACAATGGAAGGAACAAGGATGTGCTCCACAATGGGTTTGGCCAAGGGTCTCGGTTCCAATTGTGGATTACGTTGTGCACTAGGTCTATCATGTGTGGAGCCCCCACCTCTACCTTGAAAGTCTAAAATGTCAAAATAATTTGGCACCTTATTGAGGACAAACTCACAATAGAGTTTCCTCAAAAAACACTGTGGTACCTCGTAGTTATTGCATGGAGGTTGGTCAAAAACCATCCATCACCACTCCCAAAACTTATTTTTTATTAATTCATGGTGGCACTAGTGGATGAGGAAACTCCTGCATGCATGCGATAAATGTGTGTTCATTCTTGGGTTTGTAAAAAGGGCACACAAGTCGGCTTTGCTAATTTTTTATTTTTTCACTTGTGCATATGAAAGTCATCAACATAAAATTGTTTTAATTCATCCCTCTTATTCGACCAAAAAATGATTTTCTCACTCATTTCTCCTACATGTGATACAATTGATTTGAGTGACTCAACAATGCCTCTCCTATAAGAGTGGGTTGCAGAATTCTCATTTAATCTTCCAATCAAAAGTTCAAGCTCTTTTTTGTTATTTTCAATTTCATTTAAAATATTTTCTTATGTTCCTTGTGGATGCCTATGAATTGAGGGAAGGGTTTGAGGTTCTTCTTGTTTAGGAAGGTCTTTGTGATGGGGTGATTGTGAATTGTCAATGTTTAGAGGTGGAGATTGATTTCCTAGAAATTAAAATAAAGTTTATTTAAAAAACCTATTTCAATCTACATTTTAATTCAAATTTGAAACTAAAGTAATAGAAATACATACCTCTTCAATCTCTTTGACCTCTTTGACATCTTGGCAACATCCTCATGAAGAATCACAAGAAAAAAATGATCTAATTTTGGCGAGTGTGAGTTGGAAGGGCACAAAATGAGAGAAATGGTCGCAAGTTGCAGAAAGATGAGGTAAAAATAGCCTTTTTTTAATGTAACTGTACATTTGGCGAGCACCAAATTTGGTGCTTTCCAAATGCATAATTTCACTTTTTTACCCAATGTGGCACCATTTTTGTGTCACAGATTGGTGCACATATCCATAAGGATTCACCATCTATTTTCACATAAATTTTGCAAACATAGAAAAAAATTCCAAGAATTATTTTACACATCAAAACAAAGATCTGATAAGGGGTTTAGACCTTACCATAAAAATTGATTTCCAAGTTGAAGAAGACTAACAAAACCCTCTCTTTCATCTTTCTTTCCTCTACCCTTCTTCTCTTCCTTCATCCAACTAGCATTTTCCTCTATTAAATAAAAAATTAAAGAGCTCAAGAATAATTCAAAAAGGAAAAAACCCCTTCTCCACTAAAGGATAAATAATAAATAGAAGGGGAAAAGAAACTACCTTTCCTTAGCCACCTAAACTACCCAACCAACTCTATTTTTTGCTACTTTTCAAAAGTGGGTTCTAAACTCCAAAAACAAAGCTTTAAACATCAAATGTGTAAATGAAAACATGACACTTTTCAAGCCATCATTTTTAAAAATGACAACGTATGATGCCATGTGAGCGTCTGCTGGAAATGGCATGAGGCTAAATGTTTGTCTGTCTAACTTCTCTCCTAATCTCTCGTCATCATGCCATCATATGAGGGATGTGGCATAATGTTATGATGTCTAAGACATGTCATTTTGTAGGGAGAATAGCTTGAGCCATCTTATGACGTCTTACATGGCTAATTTCGTGGAGTTTTCTTAAATAGTTAGTTTCGTATTATAAATACATTTGAAAGATGTTTTTTAAAATGTAACTAATATTTTCTTATCTTAGTCGATGGTTACGAATATTTAAAGAAACAAATGAAATATTAGATTTCTAATTAAACTAGCAACCACACCTTGGTATGCAATGGGTACACCGAAGAGGTGTGAAAGGTCAATTAGGAAAAAAATGTTTTATTTTTCATATATTTGTGTAGTACATGAGGTCAATGTGTATCCCATTTAACTTGTGGAGTAAATATTTTGATGGAGAAGGGATAGATTCAAATAAACTATCCATCTAGTTAAAAGGATCAAAAAATGATTGAAACAAAACCTTTCGAATTAGGAAGATAATTGGGCTCCATTATCAACATGCTCATGTTAAGTTGGCAGCTAAGAGGGATGGAGGTAAAGGAAGAGATAGGGATATAAAGAGGGAGAGATGAGGGGGGAAGAGAGAGAGGGATAAGGAGATAGAGATAGGGGATAAATACAAGGAGGAAGATGGAGACAAAGATGGAGATAAAAGAATAAATATGGATATATAGAGATAGAGAGGAAAAATGCTATAGGTATAGAGGTATATGGAGAGAGAGAGGGAGAGGGAGAGAGGGTGAGATATGAATGGATAGAGAGAGAGACATGCATATAGATAGAGGAGGAGAGATGAAGATAGAGGTAGAGTTGAATATAAAGGCAGAGAGGAAGAGGGAGATCAATAGATAAAGAGATAGAGAGAGATGGGATAGATAAAGATGGAGAGAAATAAGGAGATAGAGAGGGAGAGATAGAGAGATATAAAGGAATCTGAGAGAGAGGGAGATACCGAGAGAGATATAGATGTTGAGATAGAGTGATAGAAAGATAGAGAGATAAGGATATATATAGAGAATGAGATAGATAGATAGAGATACATACAAACAACAAGAAATAAATATTGAGAGAGGGAGAGAGAAATCAAGGAAGGTAGAAAGAGGGAGAGGGAAAGAGGGAGAAAGAGAGAAAGTTAGATATATATGAAAGCATAAATTGAGAGAGAGGTTGAGATAGAGAGGGAGAGAAAGGAAGAGAGATAGATAGAGGAGGGAGAGAAAAGAAGTGGATAGGGAGAGAGCTCAATAAATAGAGAGGGATAGAGAGAGTAATATAGATAGAGGGAGATACAAAGAGGTAGAGAGATATAGGGAGATAGAGGTAGAGAGATATGAATAGAAAGAGATAGAGAGAGTAATAGATAGAGATACATAGCAAGAGAGATGGAGTGAATAAGAGAGAGGTGTAGAGATAATGAGATATAGATAGAGAGGGAGAGGGAGAGATAAGGAGATAGAGATAAAATGAGAAAGAGTGAGAGAGAAAGAAGTTGACAGAGACAAGTTAATATATATAGAGAGAGGGAGAGAGAGATAGAGAGGGGGAAAGATAGAGAGATAGAGATAAAGATAGAGATAAGGAGGGAGAAACAAGGAGTGTGTGTATATGAGTGATAGAGAGAGATAAGATATATATACATATATACACATATATATACACACACACACATATATAGAGAGAGAGAGATAGAGAGAGAGATGAAGTGAAAAGAGAGAGATAGAGAGGGAGAAGGAGAGATTATAAAGTAGAGATAGATGGGGAGAGTGAGAGATAAAGGAGGTGATAAAGACAAGTAATATATATATATATATATAGGGGGTAAGAGTAGAGATGGAGAGGTAGAAACAATGAATGTGTGTGTGTGAGTGAGACAAAGATATGGAGATAGAGATACATATAGAAATAGAGAGGAGGATATATATATATATATATATAGAGAGAGAGAGAGAGAGAGAGTTCTCTCTTTATATCACCTCATTTTTTTCCTTTTTATCACACAAAATGAGATTCTATTAATATGTATACTTCTACTTCAACTGTTTGCTTCTACTTAATAATTCACTTAATATTTAGGTAGATTTTTTATTGTCTAATCTATTATCTTGGCAACTAGTTTTTAGAAACAATTTTAGAGAGCTTCCACATTATGGAGTTACAATTTTTTCTAGAACAAACCGAAAAGAATACTCTACAATTGTACAAATGATAAAAATATTAAGAAGCTAGGTAGATTTTTTATTGTCTAATCTATTATCTTGGCAACTAGTTTTTAGAAACAATTTTAGAGAGCTTCCACATTATGGAGTTACAATTTTTTCTAGAACAAACCCAAAAGAATACTCTACAATTGTACAAATGATAAAAATATTAAGAAGCTAGGTAGATTTTTTATTGTCTAATCTATTATCTTGGCAACTAGTTTTTAGAAACAATTTTAGAGAGCTTCCACATTATGGAGTTACAATTTTTTCTAGAACAAACCCAAAAGAATACTCTACAATTGTACAAATGATAAAAATATTAAGAAGCTTCGACAATATTTTCTTCATATTAAAAAATGATAATATGCAATTGAACGCCTTTAGATATGCAAGTACACAACAATTAACCACATAAACATAAGTGTGTTTAATTAGACTAGACATGAAAAGTGCATTTTCCTAGACACTAAAATGATAAAATCAAAGTAGATTTGCAAATGTATGAATACATATAAATAGAAACAATAAATGCATAACATCTATGAAAAGAAAACCTAATTTCAAACAAAACTATTTCATGTTCAATATAGAAATGTTTGAAACCATTATTTGCAAAGATACAACCAAATAAAATATATTAGGAATATACAAATATCACCCTTAAATAGTTTAGTATGATATTTATAATTATTTACAAATTTAACTTTAACTAAAATGAAGATTATTTCTACAATAACAAATTAATATTAAATCATATATAAATTATTATGTGTTATTGAGTAGAATTCAAATGATACTTATTATGGATTACTAATTTAAGTATAATATAATTATATAATAAATAATATTTAATTAATGACTAAATTATAATATAATATTTAATAAGATTTAAATAATATTGAATATCAATTATAAATTTAAATATAATATAATTATGAATATAAATATAAATATAGGCTTCACACTTTTCTGTTTGACAGCATAAATCATGAGAGCGTTTTTTTCTCGATTTAACTGTGTATAATTTATTTGCATCAACATTTCGGATCACACTCCACGATCCATTATCAAAATGAAGAGAACTGTAAGAAAAAAATGAATGAATACAGACCAAGCCTGAATATAAATAGGAGATTAATATGCATAAACCATTAAAAAACTGCACACATAGAAAACTAATATCGAGATACACAAGGCAGAATGCTTCTTCCACTGTTGACATAAGAAAAACAAATCACATAGATGTCATGTACTTTGTGGATTAAAATAGACACAGGACTCCTACAAAGATATAAAAATGCAGATGGTAACAAGAAATATATTATTTTTATTTTTGGAGTGTAGAAGAGTAGATAGGCTTAAGGATAATTTACTCAAGCATTGTATGAATATTTATATCCATCGACGATGTTTAAGTCCAGTACCATATAATGTTTACCCTTATTCATACATTTGAAGCTTATTTTCCAAAACAAAACATGGAAGATTTCCCCCCTTTTCAAATTTCTGAACAAGGTGGCATCTCATAGAAAATGCACTTTTCACCAGATCAGACACAGCAGCAAGTTACAAAAGATTCTCAGTTCTTTAGTGTCCTTTCCAACTTTCAAGCTCTGCTGCCTACAAGACTAGAATAGCCTATGGACATTACAGACGAGAAAACTTACAATACCCTGCTTCATTTTTTTCTCCAAACAGACAATAAATTATTGCCAATCTCAGTGAGTAACTATAAATTGTTGCAGCATGTTTGTCAAAGAAAGACCCCATGACAGTCACTGCTTATTGCATACACTGCTGAAGAAATTCTAGAACCAAGACAAATTCAAGGCTATGGATGTATAGCAAAAGCTAATATCAATTATGGGCAGTGAAAAAGAAGTCTGAATAAAACAAGCACTCAATTATAAATCATTGCAGCATCCTTGTCAAAGAAAGATACCATTGCCATTGACTGTTTATTGCAGATACTGCTGAACAAATTCCAGACCAATTCAAGGCTGTGGATGTATAGCAAACAGTAATATCGATAAGGGGCAGTGTAAAAGAATTGTGAATAAAAACACACACCCACATATGTAAATTGGATGGGACCTTTTGCAGTTTGAAGATCCAACAAATTTGGAGAGCTTATCAACCCTGCACATTTTTATCAACTGTGCTTTTCTCTGCTAAGGGAGATGAACTTACCAGTTTAATGCCAAATTCTTCATTTGTCAGAATATTGGTTCCTGAACAACACCAACAGAAATAAGAGTCAGGAAATAGAAAACATAATGGGAAGCGATCAATAAGCCCTGCTCTAAATGCGGAATCGCACAAACGATAAAGCTTGTTTTTTTTTTCATAAAGAATGAACTTAAATATACTTTATTGCAGCCCAAGCCAAGAAATATGAGAGGGAAACACATAGTTTCACCGCATGAATCTATGGGGATTTCCAGAGTAAGAGTAATAGTAAGAGCGTCTAAAGTTTGAAGTTTATATGAACATATAGAAAGATTTTACATTTCTATCCAATTAATTGATATTAAACAAAGCACAATGAACATGTGTAGTCATTCAACGTTTTCTTCTCGAACTCCATGGTATTTAATGCATAGTTACCCTATGTCATTTAATGCATTAACTATACATTCAGTGATTCTATACCCCCAGCCGCTAGCAAAGCTCTCACATTTTGCATTTAATGTCAAAATATCTGTTTTATTTATTTATGTCATCCTATTTCCTAATTTTCTTAAAGAAAAATGAATTATAGAACTACTCACACCAATAGAAAAAGAAATAAATGTCAATTTTTAAATATAAAAAATAAATAAAATTCAAACTATACAAATAATAATTCTCAAGAATCGAGAGCCTAAACATTAATGATCAAAAAATTATAATTACATATGTATATAAAACACTAGAGCTAATGCACGGATAAAAAATAAAACTAGAGTGGAAAAATCATAAAAGCCACAAAATCCATTGAAAGGGGATGTGTGGAAAGGGTATGATGGGGACGAGGCATGAAAGTGCAGAGGGAAATGATCAAAAAAAGAAAAAGAAAGGTCCTTTTTAGTCCACGATACAAGACGATCTATTTTGGGCAGTGTTGGGGACGAGGCATAAAAGTGCAGAGGGAAATGATCGAAAAAAGAAAAGGAAAGATCCTTTTATAGTGCATGATACAAGGTGATCTATTTTGGGTCTACATATGGCTTAAAGTATATGTGACAACCTCATACTTCCAATATGTAGAGGTACTTAACTTGTGCTCCACAATATGAAATGTATATACCCTACTTCGAATGGTTTGAACTTGTGACCTCTCTTTCAGAAATACAAATTCTCCACCACCAAATCAACTTGAATGCACTAGTTCAAAAAAGACGCAGACGATGGGTCCCATGTCTATCATTCCTCTCCTCTAGTATTCTGATCTATATGTATTCTGGGCCCAGGAGGTGGTCAGAGGTCGTACAATACAATTATTGTTGACTGCAAAAGACAGCGTAGACTGTAGTACCAATTAGTAGTACAAGATCAAAGACAGGTTAAAAAACAGAGACCCAGTTATTTAACTTTTGGCATTGCTAGCTACTCTTCTACAATCATTCTATACTTGAAAGTGGACATAATATCTTTGATTTGGTGATGTATAAAGTTTCCTGTGTTTCGCGTTTGCCTGCTGTTCTATGACAGTTTGAACATGGCTGAGTAGTACAGGGAAATATTGTGTGATCTCACTTTTTCCTCTTTTTGGCACTTTAAATCATACTGGTTAATTTGTTTTCTTTCCCTTTAGGTTGTGAAGTCTCTCCAATGATAAAATTGCTAACAGTTTGTGATAAGTTAATCTTTTTGTGGAGGGACTTTTTTTCGAGAAATAAATCTATCTATATTATAAGCGATTTTTAAAGAATCGTTTTTATAGTTTTATTCACGTTTGCTTTATTCACCAATGACCTCCTTTATTCCCGATCATTATCTGCGACTGTAGACGCCTTCTCTCGGCGTAGTAAATATTTGAAAATTAAATATCTATAAATAGATGTTCATTGACAGGCAATTCAATTCAATTCAATTGTTGTAGATCCACTTTTGACTTGTGCAATTCTATTGTATTTTGTATACTTAGGAAACTTTTGAGGTGCGAATGAGGGAGAAATTTGTAGCTGTGAAAAAGTTGTCTTGCAGTTTTCAGAACATGTCTCTTCAATCATCTCCATGAGAGTTCCAGGTCCTGTCATTTCTGGATTGCATGTCACAACTAATTTCTCTAGTTGCATATCTAGTTGCATGACATACATGATTGAGGAGACATGTTCTGAAACTGCAAGTCAACTTTGTTTCAACTTTCAGCCTGAAGAGCCATAGGCCTTGACAGAAGTGAAAAATTTCATAGTTACTGTAAGTCTTTCTTCATTGGAGTTTGGTTTTCACTCTACCAGTTCTTTACACATGATTTTTATGTATATTCTAAGAATTAGAGGGATAAAATTAAAACTGGTGAATATGTTAATTCTTAGAGAGATTTTAAGGTGGATATTAAATTTAAGGGTGGGGTTTTATGGGGAGCTTCAGGGTCTATCTTTAAAGAGCAAAAGGTCTCACAAAGTCAAAAAAAATTGCTACAGGATTAATTGGAATCTTTCCCTTAAGAATAGCAGCTCCTACCTTTTAAGACTGCAAATTTGAGAAGGTGAAAATGGAGTGGGGCTCGAGATTGCCCCTATAGTTTAAAATTTTTATTTGCCATTTGTCAAGCATCTTAACTTTTAAGTTTCCTTAAATTTTGGAGCTTAAATTTTAAGCTGAACTGTACAACTAATAAGTTCATGAGACCACCAGCTTCCTTAAAATTTGGAGCTTAATATTTTAAGTTGAGCTGCATTAATAAGTTCATGGGATCACCACCTTTGAATTTAAAAAAAAAATGTTCAACAGCACCCATTGAAACTTTTCGGGAAGCCCCCCTCAATGGAACCCTACCCTTATTACCTTCACAAAAGTTGGACCATTTAGTGGAAACTGACAAAGGTGTGTAGTGCCCTTGTTTTGTACTCCTCTATTTTGGTTTGAATAAATTTTTACCTCTTTTTTTAATTAAAAAGATGGATATTATCAACTCCTATGCAATCTATTTTGAATTGAATAAATTTTTACCCTATTTTAACTAGGTGAATATTATCATCTCCTATGCAATTTATTATTGGTTGGTGCTTTTATACTGGTGCATATAAAGCTATACGTAATGGCTCCGCCAACATGGATGTTTTGATTGTTTTGGTTTACTTTGTAACTATGTGTTGTACCTTGGTACCGTATATGTAGGTTATTGCAATTCCTTTTACCACCTGGCTAGCACGGTTTGTAGCAGGAAAGATTGGTTCATACACTCGGTCTTCGATCCCGTCGAAAAATGTATGAGTTTGAGCTTGCTCTTCAATTTGGCTTATCTGTCATGGGTATAGCTTGTCCCTGTGCTTTAGGTCTTGCAACACCTACTGCAGTCATGGTGGGTACTGGAGTAGGGGCCAGCCAAGGTGTCCTCATCAAAGGGGGAGGAGCACTTGAGAGTGCACATAAAGTAAGCGATGTATTTAATTGAGTTTTTTCTCATTAAATTTAAGTTACTAAATTCGGGGAAGATAAAGAGTGATGTCTAAAATGTGTTAAAAATGTTTAGTTGATGACTTTGAGGTTTGGTTGTGTGCAGGTAAACTGCATTGTTTTTGGTAAGACAGGAACACTCACTGTTGTAAAACCTGTTGTTGTTAACACGCAGCTCCTAAGAACCATGTTCTTACTTGATTTCTATGCATTGGTTGCTGCGGCTGAGGTAGGGCCTCCGATGGAACCTGCTTTCTTAAACACCAACCTTCTCTGATTACTGCTTGTTTGTTCGGTATCCTTTCTTGTGCAAACAAATGTCTTTTTCATTCAATATCTCTTTATTCAATTCATAAATGTGACTGGCTCTTGTAGCATAGATTATGGTTTGGCGGGGGAAAGAAGTATTCCTCTGTATTGGTTTTTGCAAATATAACATCATTTGAATCATTAACTTCGATTTGCATTGAATTGATTTGTTTCACTTAAAGATTCGAAAGGGCTTTTCTGATTGATTAGTTGAATATTGCATTGTTTCAAGGCAAACAGTGAGCATCCTTTGGCCAAGGCTGTTGTTGAGTATGCTAAAAAATTTAGACCAGCAAGTTTAGCTCTGAGATGGTTGCCTGAAGTTCAAGATTTCGTTTCCATAAGTGGCCATGGTTTTAGGGATTTAGTGGAGAACAAGACTATTCTTGTATGAACACAAAGCTCATGGTACATTCTGAAATCACTATTTCTGAAGATGCATATGAAATTTTGAGGGAGGCTGAAGAGATGGCTCGAACAATAAATTTCGATTTCTTTTGATGGAGAATTAATTGGGATAATTGAAATATCGGACCCAGTTAAGCCAGAGGCACGAGATGTACTATCCATCTTGAATTCGATGAACATTAAGAGTATAGTGGTCACTGGAGACAACTGGGGTACAACAAAGGCCATCACCAAAGACGTTGGAATTGAGACTGTCAAGGCAGAAACATTACCTGAGGATAAAGCAGAAAAAGTGAAAGAGTTGCAGGTACTTTTGTCCCAAGCACCCTTTTTTAAGTTTTGAAAGCTTTAGCCAATCATTAGTCCCCCTGGAGTATTTTAGATGAACTACCCAAAAGGGGTAGAAACTTCTTTTTAGGTCATTAACGGTTTGCAATGAGGATTATAGTTTTTACTTTTAAGTACCTGTCCATGTAATTGCAAAAGTGTGTTTAATATTGATGTTGAGTTCATGTCCTCTCTTGGATCTGCAGATGTCTGGTATGACAGTGGAAATGGTGGGTAATGGTATCAATGATTCACCAACACTTTTGGCTGCTGATGTGGGTATGGCGATTGGGGCAGGTACAGATATAGAGATTGAAGCCGCAGACGTTGTATTGATGAGGAGTAACTTAGAAGACTTGATTAGTGCCATTGATCTTTCAAAGG
>CM021106.1:90220902-90237439 GCA_007115665.2 Sequoiadendron giganteum | reverse complement strand
TTCTTACCAAATATAAAACCTCTTGAGTTTTTCCACTTCTCCATTGCCATTTTCTCATTCCACATACTACACAGGCACCTTCCTTGAAACTTCGGAATAATCTCTTCATTCAATACATTATATATCTCATTCACTTTGGTTTGCTTCTTTTCAAGTGTTTTTAGAGAAGATTCATTTTTTATTTTGTACATTATAGTACTTGCTACGTCTAGTTTTGCATTGTCATTTACACATTGCACATACTACACACGCACCTTCATCATCTTCTCAAGAGCAGATTCCTTTTTTCATTTCATGCATTCTACTAGTTTTTTGTCCAATTATGCATTGTCATTTGCACATTGTCCGGCTATGAAGGGTGGTTATTGATATTTGGATATGGGAGGTTGTGAGGATGATATGTGTTCATATTGATAAGAGGGAGAAATGGAAATTTTGATAACAAGTATCAGGATCCAAATAGACTCTTGAAAATATTGATTTTGATAAGATATAATATTGATTATGATTGGGTGATGATATAGGATGAAAGATTATAAAGATTGGATATGATATGATAGTATATAGACTGGATAGGGAGATAAGGATGATCAATGATGAAAGAAATGATGATGAAAATGATAAGATGATAAGGGTAGGCTAATGGCCAAAAGGACCAAGGTCTAAGGATTATGGTTGTGATGACTAGATTATGATAATGGATGAAAATGCTAAGATGAGGGAAAGATGGTTGAGGAAGGGTCTCCCAAGTCTAATCTAGGGATGCAAAAGTCAAGTTTTCAAATTGAGGTCTCCAAATGGTCAAATGGTGAAACCATAAATATGCATATAATCTACCCAATATTCACTGTATATGTGTAAAAATGTAGCAACAAAAAAAGATAAATATATGTAAACTTGGAACCAAAAATATGTAAGCTTGAAATATAGAAATGAAATGTCTAACTATCAACTACAATACATTAATATCAATAACATGACATCTACAGAATCAATGTGCATACTTACAAATTAATCCAACAAACCATCTGGGTCTGCTTTACTCTTTATTGTGTCAAGTATTACCTCATGGTCAAACTCACGCACCTTCCAAAAGGTCTTGTTCAAAGGTCTACCCCCATATTATATCAAATGAACATTGGATGCCAGAACAAGGTTCGAGTAATGAAGAATCTGAAGATGTGTGTCAAAGTCCTAAAAGGGCCAAAAATTAACACTCTTATGTGGGTACCTTCTAAGCCATGTTCCAGTAACAACCACTGAGTCTGTAGGGTATTTGATGTTTTCTCCATCTATAACTGAAGCCTCCAATTTCTTTTTTCCCTCAACACAGAAGCACAACTAATAATTTGTTCCCTCTTCATTGTCTTCATCTGCAATAACTACATAAACATGCCATACATTGATATGAGCAGCAAATTAGATGGAATTAGTCAGCATTACAAAAACACTACAAAGTAAGATAACATTAGGAATTTCAAAAACTATGCAAGTAGATATATTACCTAGTTGAACTAGATCTTATTTATGATCAAATTCAACCAATGATTCCATCTGTGTCAATTTGAGTGTCATCAAGAGTCGATACGTGTCAAGTGGGCTAAGAAAACTTAAACACCATTCGTCAACCCACTCCTTTGACTCACACTCATTCCAGGCTCCCATTATACATTAAGAACAAAAGCATGCCATCTTTTGTGTATGGATACTCCATGAACCTGCATTTGAGCTTTTGGAAGAGTGTAGCTCACTTGATCCTATTAGTGTACAACAATCCTCATATGGTGCAATGTTAGTATCATCTATCAACCAAAAATATCTATGAACTAAAGACTTAAACCTTCATTACCTAGACCCATCAAAGCATTACACCACTCGACAATTGATTTTGCATCTATCAACTTTGCATTGTCTTCATACTTTAACTCTTCTCATGTTATGGCTCTTTTGATACATGCTCCTGTACCAACATGCTCCCCCTTTCCATGCTCAACCTCACAAAAGTTCCACAGATGTTGAACACCTATAGTAGTATGCATCCTACTCAACCAATAAAACATCCAAAAGTTCTTGAATTGTGATGCACAATTATTTGACCATATTATGTGTTGATTGTATGATATGCCCCTTCTATCCAAATCATGGTAGAACAACTGAAAGAAACCTTGCATGAACTTTGTAGAATGTGTGTGATCATCACTGATGTAAAAGTGGTAGTCCCTCAATATCTTCCTCTTATCCTTTGTACTATCAGTTGCATGAATGAATGTTATGTGCACAAATATAGAAACATGTGAGAAGTTGTAATATTGTGATTGCACCTCACACTATGGTTGTAGACTATAGTTCTCTACAAATTCAATGACTGAAACAATGCTACCAAGTGGAATGTGTCCTTACATAGCTTGAATTGTAATTCCAACCATTGATCTCTATGGGTATGTCTTGTATACTCATATGCTATACTATCATGAAATGTATACATAAATTGATACACTGGAATCTTTTGAATAACCAAATCACACATTTTTTCTTCTTTACCATCTTTTATATTGTAGGCCACTATTTTATACTTTTCAAACTCTACTAGTTCATTTCCAACCCCATGTGTGATTCCCACATGTTCACATATTGGCATACATTGCAAGCCACCACAATGCTAACATGTGTCATCCAAGCATAATTTCCTATAGAATATTTGACCTTCCTCTTTTTCACATAAAATTGTTGATATGAAGTATCTTGAAGATGTTGGTGGGGCATGTATGCCACAATCCTGCACAATATTGTTAGTACGCAAATATAAACATATAGATTGATAAACATCAAAATGGTTAGAAAATTCAATATGTAATTTAAAACAACAAGTAGTGCATGTGTGATTTATTTTGATATAAAAATGTTTTAGCATTTCAAAATATCTTTAACAAATTTTAATTTGAGGATACATCTCTAGAAATTTACCAAAAACTTGTGTTTGAGTCATATCCAAAAAATTCTTTGGATGTGTCTCACGGTTTCGACTACCCATTCTCCTTCTTACCACATCCATTTGATTTGGAGATACCCTTGTGTAATTCTTCCAAAATTCTTCAATTAGTGATCTCAATGCTTCAACAATTGGTTTATCTTTTCAAGGTAGTCTTCCCAAGAATTCTCATAATTTATTGGCATCAATATCCTCGATTCTTTGGTGTCTTCCAACAGCTTTTGATAAAAAAAAATTATATTAATTCTCAATACTTGACTTGTATTTCTAATGAGATGAGATTCTCTCATTTGATTACTTACTATTGTTGATGCATTGACACATTGTGTGACATTACTATCTTTTATGTGTGAGGTGTTACCCACACTCTCATATGCACTCATTAGATTCTTCACAATAGATTTTTCACTTGAAGCCTCCAATGTTTTCAACCCAAGAATCTTCATGATGGACATGTACTTTATACTTCACATCATTTCAACAAATAGTTGACCTCTTGCGGTCTTATTTAAATTTTCAAAGAACACTCTCCAAATCTTATGAGCATATCTTCTACAAGTGCATTTCAGAATCTTATCTTCTATTGGCTGCAAAATATTCTCATCAATATCAATCAAATGCTTTGGCTTTCTATGCAAAATTCTACATGGTGTTCTTAAAGGTAAATTCATCTCAACATTCAATGGAATTTCTTTAATATTTAAATTAAATGAGATAGATGGCGCACCTTCGATAAAAGATGGAATAGATGGCTACCTGAAGTTGAGATTAGAAAGATGGTGTACAGGTCCTTCTTCACATGTGAGTGATGATGTACTTTCAACTCGAGATGTGGTAGATGGTGTTCCTCCACCTTGACTTGTAGTAGAGGACGTTTCTCCAACAATGGTATTCAAATTTCTTATAGCATGAAGGTTTTGCATTCATTCCCTTTGTGCCACCAAATCCATATCTCCCATTGATGGTTGAGGTTCCTCTTCCTCTATCGGGTCCAATCTCCTTTTCTCACAAATTTCCCTCATATGTTCTAATTTATTTGCATTCTTAGCTTCTTTCTCTTCCTGTGTTGGTTTATTCCTTGACCGTTTCCTTGGCATGACGAAGAATTTTATCTGTAGAATAGGGCATGATGATACAAACAATATATTAGTTCAACCATAGGGTGGAAAAAAAAGCATAAGTGCACTTGGACACACCATGAGAACAATAAAACATGCATGGTATTGGACAATTTCAACATAAAATCCTTATAATCAATTACACATGTAGTTAATGTCATGAATCCAAATGCATAATAACACTAGTTATTGTCATCAATCCTTTCAACTATAGCCACCAAAATTGCTATATATCCACCATATGAGATTCCTACAATATATGGCAGCTATTTATTTTTTATTTCTAAACAAAACTTGAATATTATAGGTCTAAAAATGTGCATATCAATCAATTTAAGCTGCTCCAACATGTAAAAATCACTTATTTCCAATCCTATCATATCCAAGGGTCTTAAGTTGGTTGCATATTTCATATCAGACCTTAACCATCATTTTCATTTAGATTATTTGTCATCTATATAAGTGAATTTCACTAGTTTGGGGTGAAGTTGAAGATCTTTCCTAGCCATAGAGGGTTTGACAACAAGTTTGTAGCAATAAAAGTGGCAGCAATTTTTGGTAGGAGAGATGACTATGAAAGAGTACTTGGAGGAGTATTACAAACCAATAACTAGTTTATGACATCATGAGTAAGAGTATTTTTAGTTTCTATAGAGAAGGGGGATTCTTTACTCATGATTTATCTTCATTCAAAGAGCCTCATGGGGAAAACTGCCCTAAACTACCTCAAAGGATAGCGATAAGAGTTTTAGAATCCGAAAGAGCGGGTCACGAAGATCCCTTGGACAAACTAACAAGCTCTCGGCCAAAGGACAACAATGCAGAATACAGACGACAGTGCAGCGTGTTAGTGTCTCGTACGGACCAGAAAGAGATTTTATCATAGAAAATGGCAAAGTGAATGCTTCTACTCTAATTTCTGAGAACTTCTAGAATGTGAGAAAGCTGAAATAGACTAAAATAGAGATAATAAAGACAAGGAGAAGAAGGGAAAAGAAATTCTTACAACCGTACGAGTGATGAAGCTTCCAACTCATGAATGTCTTCAATTCCTGCACGAGAGAGAGAGAGAGAGAGAGAGAGAGAGAGAGAGAGAGAGAGAGAGAGAGATTGTTGGGGCTGAGGCAAACCCCCGTTTTGGTGTTCCCACCTCCATAGACAGCCAAGATAGATAGAGAGAAAAGTAGGAAGTGAAGTAAAGACAAAAGCACTACAAAATAGTGTTATGCTACTCAACCAAGTAATAGAAGAGAGGAGTGAAATATTACCACCTCCACCCAAAGAGCTCAAGGCTAGTGGGGGAGAAAATGAGAGGAAATCAAGCCTCTGCTGCAATGGTGTTTCGTTCCACACTTGCTCTACTGAAGTGATGGAGTGTTGATGTTGCTACTATGAAGTGTAAAGTGTTTTAAGAGATGGTGAAGAAGCTTCCTAGAGCTTGTGAGGGATTGGAGAGATCAAGTGAATGGAGAAGAACCCAAGAGATCCAAAATGGAAGCCAAAATAGTGAATATGAAGAAGGAAAATGAAGAAATAACCATATTCGATTTGGTGGGCTGAAGAGAGCGTTACAATCCGACTCCCAATGGGAAATATAACGCCTCTACAGGATCCAAATGTTGGAATCTATTAGGGACATGAGAGCACTGCACAGATGTCTACGCACCGCGTGGGCGTCCTCGACAAAAATGCCTCCATTGACACTCAAAATGGGCACCAAGTGTGATGTGAACAACGGGCTTATGTGGAATTAAGCCTCTGCCATTGGTTTTCTAAAGTGGAAGGGGAAAAAAAGGGAATTTTCATTAGGGGTGCAAATTCACGCCTATACATTTTTCCCCCACTTTAGTGAGCACAAGTACAGATGAGTGCTTCGGTAAAGTAGATTAGAGAAGTAACAGAGTTAGAAATGTATACCTGAATTATCGAAGAAGCAAAGCATGATCTGGCGAACCCGAGAGTGCGGGACAAGTGAAGGAAGGAAAAGCATATACTCAAGATGAAGAAGATGTAGATCTTCAATCCGATATATGCAATTGAGAAGAGAAAGATAGAAATGAATGCAAGAGTGATAAAGCAATCCCCGCTCAAGGAGGAAGACCAATATCACTGAGTAAAAGTGATAAAAGCAATCCTCGCTTGAGGAGGAAGACCCGTATCACTAAGTAAAAGTGATAAAAGCAATCCCCACTCGAGGAGGAAAACCTATATCACCGAGTAAAGATGTAAAGGATCTCTACAGATTCTCGGTCTTACAAAGCAAGAGAAATTAGAGAGGTCTATGGCTACTGCAAGCTGCATTGCAAGATAATCACATAAAAGATATTTCTAGTCAGGTTGCCCCCAAGCTAGACAAAAAGATAGGTCTAGATGGGTTGGCCTCGAGCTAGATGCACGAATGCGAGAAAGGTCTAGTCAAGCTGCCCCCAAGCTAGACGTCATGGAATTTGTTAAAGATAGAAACTTTTGAAGGGGGTCCCTCGGGAACCCTTCAAAAGAAGAGGGTCCACTCAAGGGACGCTTCATTCAAAATTCATAGGGAAGAAAAGGCAAATGCATCAGCGAATAAATGAGTGATGGCACCTGAATCACGAAGTTCTTGTATATTGTCCTTCAAGGCCTTAAATTCACTAGTGGAATGGCCAATCACTCGATGGTATGCACAAAAAGAATATTTTTCTTTATCATGTTTGTGAAATTTCTTGCGTGTAGGAGATGGAAGAGTAATTAAGCGGTATTTTAGAAGCCGCAACAAAATATGCTCGTGCTTAGATAAAGGATGAGGAGCAAGAAGCAACCCTTACTCTTGCAGAGAAAAGCTTGAATTCTCACAAAAAGAAGATACGAAGATAGAAGACAAAGGAGGATAGACCAATCCGCGAGAACGAGGTTGAGCAGACTTCATGTCAGAATTCAACCGCGATTTTCGTTCAGATTGTTCATTTGAGAAACCAAGCCCCAAGTTACGCTCACGAGGCACAAATCCTATAGGGACCTATATGTCTTGTTCATTATGCCCACAACCTTTACGCTCATAGCCATACTTAGAGATGAGCTTAAATTTGGGGCCATAACATGTTTGTAAATCACGAGAAGAGGGGGGATCCTCATAGAGAGCATTATTCCAGCAAGGGGGAACATACTCCTCTACGGGATCGTCATCATCCTTCTTGATAGGACTGACAACATTATCCTCTTTATCAGAGGCGTAATCATCTTCCTCAGAAGGAAGATCAACACTAAGAACATTACAATTCACATTCACATTATCCCACAATACAGAAGGACCATCGTCTTTGATAACGGGTGTGAATGATGTTGTCGGAAGGTCTAAGCGGATCGAGTTGACTTTATATTCTTGAATGAAGGAATCTGTAAATTCTGAAGGACCCTAATCATCACCAAGACATGCATTCCTTTGAGAAGAGGTAGAAGGAGTAGACTTAAGATTTCTCGCTTCAGAAGGATCTTCTTTAGGGACATCTACCTCGAGAGTATCCTTTGTAGCAGATATTGTTGGAGTAAACATTGACACATTGGAAGACACTGAAGGAATAACAGTAGGCACAACCGAAGCCTAATCGACAGCTTCCATCTCACATAAGTGCATGGCATCAAGGTCAGCTTTAACTGTGACTACTTTATTATTGTAAATGAGCTTAATTGATTTGTGCAAGGTAGATAGGACTGCACCCATAGCATGAATCCACGGTCTACCAAGGAGAAGGTTATAAGGTATTTTTTCAAACATAACATATACAAGAGTGGGTACAATAACTGGTCCCAACCTTAAAGGCAAGACTATTGTGCCTAAAGGTTGTCGACCAACATTATCGAACCCATGAATGTCAACGAAAGAAGTATTAAGAGAAGATGGATTAATATTAATCTTAAGCAATAGATCAATGCTACATACATTGAGCACCAAAATAGCATCAATGAGAGTACATCTAATACCAATCTTATTAATATTAACTATAATCATTAAAGGATCTGCTTGCTTCTGTACTTTCAGAGGCGGGAGTTCTTGTGGATAGAACATAATATTCAGCAAATCCACACAAATATGAGCTATCAACGCATCAGCATCTACCAACCTAGCAGAAGAAGGCAAGAGGATATTTTGCAAGGCTCCTTGAAGCATACCTTGGTAAACTGGAGTAGACTAAAGAAAGTCCCATAGTGAGATCTTAGCCAGGGTAGCTTGAAGTTTCTCGACAAGATCATACTCACCAGGTGCTTTAGTCGTAGGTTTAGGAGCTTGAGGAAGGCTTAGTTGTTTATTCATTCTAGTATCATAGGTACGAGCTACCGCTCTATAAGAGGGATCCATAGAAGGATCAAGGGAATCACTATCAAATGGAACACCATCAATAGAACAAACTCTTTCAAAAGAAGCACTAGCTGGAGTCACATAAATTACTGGTCTCTTAGGCCTTTGAGGGGCAACAGAGACATAGATTACATTTACATAATCATCACAACTAGTATAATGATTATTCGAAGACATATTCACAATATCGATCCAAATAGGATCAAATGTGGAAGGAGATTCATCATGCACTAATGCATCATCTCTAGAGGAGAGTGCATTAGAATAGATAAGAAAATCACCATTCACAAATGCAACATCCCTAGAAGAGAGTGCATTGGAATGAGTAGGAGATTTCATCATTCACAAATGCATCATCTCTAGAAGAGAGTGCATTGGAATGAATAGAAGGTAGAGTAATATTAAGAAAAGTATCAATGATTCAATCTTCTTGTAACAAGATATCCTTCAAAGCGAGAAGAATATCATGAGAAGGATCAAAGATATCAAGTGACATAGGTAAATCCAAGTCACCATTACATGCATGAAATGGAATATCATTAACATTTTGAATAAAATTAGATGTAGAACTAATAAAAGAAGAAATTAAATTCATTACGATTTTTTCGATATTTTCTATGTTCTAGTAAATTGCATTTTCGGAGGTCTTCGGAGCGGAATTTGAGGTTGGAACTTGCGTCGGTCCTTAAAATTGAATTGTCGAAGGCACTAGTATTATAGGGATTGAACTAGTTCTCTAGGATACCTTTCCAATGGTGCAAATGGTTCTGAAATCCGAGCATCGAGTCAAAAGTTATGACCCCACCAAGTAGGAGTAAATAAATTACTAGTTTTTTGAAGAACACTGTTCACATCAGGTTCACCAAAATGTAGAGAAGGGGGATTTGCTACTCACGAGTTCTCTTCATTCAAAGAGCCTCATAGGGAAAACTTCCCTAAACCACCTCAAAGGACAGTGACGAGAGTTCTAGAATCCAAAAGAGCAGCTCACGAAGATCCTTTGGACAAACTGACAAGCTCTTGACCAAAGGACGATAGCGCATAATACAAACGATAGTGTGGCACGCTAGTGTCCCTGAGGCACGTTGGTGTCTCGTATAGACTAGAAAGAGAGTTTATCATATAAAATGGAAAAGTGAATTCTTCTACTCTAATTTTTACTTCTAGAATGTGAGAAAGCTGAAATAGACTGAAATAGAGATAATAAAGACAAGGAGAAGAAGGGAAAGGAAATGCCTACAACTGTACGAGTGATGAAGCTTCTAGCTCGTGAATGTATTCAATACCTGCACACACAAGAGAGAGAGAGAGAGAGAGAGAGAGAGAGAGAGAGAGAGAGAGAGAGAGAGAGAGAGAGAGTTGGGGCTGTATAGGGGTTTGCCTTAGTCAAACCCCTGTTTTGGTGTTCCCATCTCCGCAGACAACTAGATAGATAGAGAGAAAATTAGGAAATGAAGTAAACACAAAAGCACTACAAAACAGTGTTATGCTACTCAACCAAATAATAAAGGAGAGGAGTGAAAGCTTACCACCTCCACCCAAAGTGCTCAAGGCTAGTGGGGGAGAAAAATGAGAGGAATTCAAGCCTCTATTGCTGTGGTGTTTCATTCCACACTTGCTCTAGTAAAGTGATGGAGTGTTGATGTTGTTGCTGTGAAGTGTAAAGTGTTGCTTGATATTGAAGATATGGGAAGAAGTTGCTTAGAGCTTGTGAAGGAGTTGTAGAAGTTGTGGAAGAGATGTGAAGTGCTAAGAGAGGGCTCTGAGAGAGCTAGAGGATGGAGAGGTCCAAAGATGAAAATGGAAGGAATGAATAGTGAATATGAAGGAAAGAGGGAAGAAAATGACCATATTTGGGTCAGTCGGCCGAAGAGGGCGTTACAAGTCGACTCCCAATGGGAATGGTAATGCCTCTATAGGCTCTAGATGCAGGAATATTTCTGGGATGTAAGCGTGTCGTACAGATGTCTACACGTCGCGTGGGTGTCCTCAACAATAACTTGTTTGTCGACGCACAAAATGAATGCCAAGTGGAACGAAGGCAGTGAGCTTATGTGGATTTTCGCCTTCAGACTTGGTTTTCTAAAGTGAGGAAGGGTGAAAGGGGGATTTGCCTAAGGGGTGAAAATTCGCTCCTATACTGTTCCCAAGCTTCTTTATATTAATGAAAGAAATATATTACATGATTATATTTACAAACTTATTTACATATCACTTTCTAATCATATTTACAAACTTATTTATAAGTTAGCATTCAATTTTATGATTGTTCTATCCCTAAATAAAATCCAATGGTGTCAAGATTCTTGTAAGTTTTTAGGTATGGTTGTTAATAATGGTGTGTTGGAAGTCTAGCTACACATCAAAGAAAAGATCTTGGAATTTAAGACCCCCTTTTATAAGAGGACTTTTCAAGCCTTCTTGGGAATCTTAAACTATGTAAATAATTTTTATCCAAATGAAAGTTTTGATAGAGAACCTCTCTAATAGCTCTTGAAGAATTTTTTTTCCAATGGTCTCCAAAACATATTGTTGTTGTAAAAAAATACATAAAAAGATAAGTAATCTCCCTATTCTCCATGTGCCCAGTACTGATGAATCTATATTATATACAAATGCTTTTGATGTAGCATGGAGAGGATATTTGGTTTTTTTCAAACAAGGAAAATAATACGTTTTATAATATGTCAGTGGAGTATTCCCTGATGATGTTAAAAAATGGATTTCCTTAGACAATTTTTTTTATAGTATTATAAAATGCCTTAAGAAATTTTGTTTGAAATTAATGCAATTAAATTTTTTTATCATCAGAATTGATTGCATTAGATTCATAACTTGTAAGGAAAAAGATCATGGAAGAAAAGATGGACGAGGAAAATATGTCAAATGGCAAGCATATCTCAACTAGTTCAACTATGAAGTACAACATATCTCAAAAAAAGATAATATAGATGTAAATTATCTCAGCAAAAGATTTCCTGTAACTTTTATGATAGCTTCTAGCTCTAGTCAACTAGATTATCCAGGTTTTGATATGCATAAAGAATTCAATGTATTCTTTAGAGGACTCAACCAACTAGCTCTAAGAGATATTCTAATGAAAGGAGTGAATAAAAATACTTGCAGAATACAACAACTGATATTGAAAGCTTAGAACATATTGGTTGTATTACCACTCTTCATTATTATAGAGATAACTATATATATTTTACCATCCTCAAGATTGAAACTGTTAACTAATATTTACAGTTGATCAATGTTGTTAGAAGACCCTATTTCAATTGGGTTATAATTTGTGCTGCAAGGTCCTCTGATTAGATAAGATAATTCTTTTTTTATGTTGGACCTCAACATATCAATCATGATTATACATTCACATAGGATATGGTCACTACTATCATCATCAATAATCAATTAAAATGAGAATTTTTTTTTGTTCCAAGATTAACTTATGATAAATTACCAAGCAGATTGGAACATCCATCATAAATTTCATATTTGTGCCAAGTGGAAGCCATTAACTTGGGATGATCTATACAATAGTATTGATCCTGAATTAAGGGTTTCATCTCCTGACACCAGTTCTGGAGGAAGCTATATTGGTTATAATACTTATCATCCAACACAACTTTATTGTACAGGGATTGTCATTGTCGGCCATAATTTTGGTACGATATACCTCCTTTTTCTTTAACCTATTTATTTAGTAATATTGGTATGATTCCTTTTTACCTTCTCCAACTCATTCTACATCTATAAATAAGCACTTAAGAAGTGCTTTGCAAATATTCTATAAATATTATATCATGTAATATTTTTTTTTTCAGTAATATAAATAAGTCGTAACCATTTGACCTCCAGCCTTCACCATTGTTTCTACCCACTTTCACCTAGCTATGTCGCCTCTAAATCCTAATGGTATCATAGCCTTGTTCTTTTATTATAGTCTATTGAATTTAAAAAACATTGGATAGTGCATCAATAACCTTGATAGTAGTGTTCCAAAGGGATGCATCCACCCTAAATCTTGTCATACTTGGAATGAGGATGTCCTTGGAATGCAATAAATTTAAAATGCCCCTTGGCACAAAGATGTTTTATTCAAAGAGGGTATGTTTTCAAAGTGCTCCTTGTCCCCTCCCCTCCCACTTGCTTAATGGGGATGCTGGGGGATGTTGTGGAGTCCTTGACATATTTCACACTGCAATGTCCCCTTCTCAGTCCTAAGATTTTCAGTGGCCACTAGCTTATTTCTAGAGTTCTCGTAGGCTAAATGGATGGGTTAAGGGGACTCCAAAATCCTTGAAGGATAAAGTGGCAACACTTCTTGGTTTTTGATGTTGGATTTTAGAAAAGGGGATGATTATGAGTTGAATGACACTCTCTACAGTGGTATCGATTGATTTGGGTGTTCTCCAAAATGGCCTTATTCTTTCATTTAGTGCCTCTAAATCTCTTCAGCATAGTTAGAATTGGATTCTAAGTTGATTCATGATTTTTTGTCATAAGAGGTAAAATAATTTATTTTTTCACTTAAGTGTAATGTCTAATTATTATATATTTTCACTTAAGTGATTATAATATTTTACAAAGGTGAAAAAGAACCCCAAGTAGAACACCCAATCTTGAGGAAAGGGGGATGTTGACATATTAGGGGTTATTTTTATTTAGAAAGGTAAATTAAAAAAAGATGATTATTTTATTATTTTTAAATTTGTAACCTCTCCCTCCAAAAAGTTATATAAGGAGGCCAAGGGTAGCTCATTTTATCACGTTGATTTGAGATAACAAAGTGCTGTTTGATTTTGGATTGAATCCTTAGAGGCTTTGAGGATGAAAACCCTCAAGGTTTCTCTAGTTTGGGGGTTGAGAGATGCTCTTAATGTCACTAAAGTGTGCACCCTTGCCAAGCTAATAAAATCACTCAACCACCTTGTGAAACACGAGATGATATCCCTAAGTGTGGGCTCAAATATTGGAGATCAACCTCTAGAGAGGGATTGTTCCCTTGGTGTTATCACCTAAACTAAACTACCTATTGTTGCATGCTAAGAAAATAGAGAAGGAAAACATAGAATGAAACCTAAACTCTAATAAGGTGATGCACCAAAATTTCTTTGAGACTTGCAAAACTACCTTTGTACACACAACTGATCAATGATAAGGCTGGTTCATGCACAACTCAGAGGTTTTATATGCCCATGCGTCAATATTTTATAAGAAGGTTATGATATTCACAATCTTAGAAGAAATATTTAAAATCTCTTCATAACTTTGGATTGTTTGCATTATTTACACAACCTACAACCTACAATAATGCATACATTCTCTACCTAAAGGTGTTGATAATGAGACATAAGATCAAGGATTATGTTAGAACCTCCAAAATTTGTGTAGTTTCACCACCCTGACAATCTATGAACCCAATATATGAAAGATCAACCTTGTGAAATATCCAAATTCCATAATCATAATCACCTTGAAAATAAATTTTTTAAGTCTAATTGACATTGAAAATCCCATACAAATATGAAAAATTGGCATATATGCCTCAATAATTCATAAAAACCTAGGCCAATTATCAAAATATGCATAAGCTTTCCCCCAAAAAACTTCACAGCCTTACCATTATCCCATCGCTTAACACATTATTCCTCATACTCATAGTTCCAGTAGGCTCTTACTTATTGAATCAGAAATAGGAAATAGCTCAACTCGGGGAGACTACACTATGTCGAAGAGATAGATTCCAGAGTCTCTTCAAAAACTTGACAAACAAAAAATGCATGTATCATAAAGAAGGACATATATCAACAAGAGGTGATTAAGGGTCCCTTCGACGGAGCGTAATATGTTGGAGACATTACATTTATTGAGGATGGATCACCCTGAAAATAATATTATAGTCTCATCAACTAAATTTGAAAATGCATAAGCACATTAGAGTGACAAAGAAATGTCAAAGAGATAAAGTTTGAAGGGATTCCAAGATATCAAATTAAGAGTTTTCTAAGTCCTTTCGATATATCGATAACATATAAACATGTTGTTGAAGGGAGGTGTCAATATCGACAAGAACATGAAAGCAGTCCCTTCGAAATATTGAAAGATAGAAAAGCATAGTATTGAAGAATTTGTTGGGGAGTGATAAAAGTTGAGAGAAGTATGATATTGGTCACTTCGATTCAGCGAAAGCATTAATTTACCTGGGTGATAGGACAATGATACCTCGAGGGAAGAAATTGGCAGTGAAGGAAAGCAAATCAATGACTGATATTCAAAATAGCAACAATGGCATGAAAGTTTCCATCAAATGTCATTTATGAACTAGAGTCGAGTAAATTACAGATAGAACTTTGGCTTCTTGATCTTAGGAATTATTTAGCATTAGGGAAAAAGGAGACGAGGAATTCAGTGGTGATTATCAACAAGAGAACCAGAGGGGACACTGCCAGCTCAAGTAAGTAACAAAGATCGAATTGGATTATTTTTATTCAAACTAATTAAAATAGTAAATACAAAGTAGGGTTTGAATTGTTCTACAAATCAATGGAAAGTACATCTGCAACACCCAAAACTAAAAGGTAGAAGCTAGAAACTAGACATTTAAACCAAGACTTAATAGACCAATGCCTTAGTTCTAGACCAAGGTCCAAAAATATTGCCCAATTAAACCCTGGAGTGGAGAAATTAGAGAAAAAACAAAGGGGATTGGGGGATACATGGATTGAAAGAGGGGATATGACTTGTTTATATACCATTACAAGAAAATGCATAGGCACTGTCCAGTATCTAATCTCTGGAAACTTAACTTAGGAAAAATAGTAGTGCCTAATGTATTCATCAATGTGGAATTAATTAAGGCATTAGCAAAGATGTATAACCTGTAGAAACATAAAATTTATTTGGTAGATGGGTCATCCTTTGTACCCATTAAATGAAATTATATCTCTACTATTTTTCAACTGGATACAAGCATGAATGCGAAATTTAAGATCAAAGACTTTTTGGATGAATATCACAATATAAACATTAGCTATAAGAGATGGAGGTTACCCTTGCACAAACCCCAAGCTGAAGGAAATATACTTAAAGGGTTCTCAGATAGTGAGCACCCTCCATTCTCAATAGAATTGTTTGAAGAATATTTTCAATACACATATTATTCTACTTGTCAAGTTATAGGATTGGATGCTCCCACCCTGATGTCCATAGTTCTGATAGTTTTAGAAGTTGACATCCAAAACAAGGATGCTAGGCATTTTGATTATGTAGAGTATTTGGAAAAAACTCTCAATGATGCACTCACCTCCATTAAGAACAATGGTAGAATCTATTGCAGATAGTATTCGTTGCTTATGCACCTCATTTTATACGAGGGAAAGTCTATGGGGTTATGTAGTGATCACTTACGGATAAAACATATAGATAATGATGGGAATGTTAGGTCTATACAAATGCGGACTTCAATATGGGACAACTGATGCACTAGGTCACCTTACCTATATTTTGTAGAATATTTTGTGAAGCCACTCTATAGAATTCTTGGTCACCCTTGTGATCACAACCTATGTTTGGAAATACAAAGGTTTTTACAACCCAAGGAGAAAGATCAAAGAGGAAAAGTGGACCATAACTGGGGTGACTGGTATGTATATGATGATTGTACCAAGATTAGGGTCTATGGTTTTGAGGGAGCACCATTCCTCCTACCAAGGATAGTTCCTGAAAAAGTAGCATATCTAGAAATAGTTAGACATTAGGCCTATTCAGATTTGATGCACTTAAAAAGTTATAACAAGCAGTCACTTATGCCAAGTACTCTTTGTTTTGGTGATTTTTTTATTGTTTTTGAGAAAGGGTGCAAAGTTATTGATAATAAATTAGAACATTACAACATACCCAAAGGAAATGAAATAAAATGGTTTGACCCTGAGAATTTCATCGACAATGATAGATTGAAACAAAAGTTGAAAGGATATAAACATGTGCCTTTTGTGGATCATGACTTGATCAGAAACGTTGATGAGTGACATGCATCAAGGAGGGATATATATATATATATATATATATATATATATATATATATATATATAA
>CM021106.1:90039246-90220802 GCA_007115665.2 Sequoiadendron giganteum | reverse complement strand
CTCTCTCTCTCTCTCTCTCTCAAGTCTCTCCCTCCCTCTATCTCTCACATCTCATCTCTCTATCTCACTATATATATTATAATGTAGTATATAATATATAATAAATAATATATATAATATATTAGTATATTAGTATATATTAATAAATTAAATATTATGTATTATAAATAATATAGGTAACGGATATCTGTTTCTCTAACAAAATTAGTAGGCTCGGGATTTGGCTTAGGATTTGGTTCGAGATTGTCAAACCTAGAAATTCAATTGAAAAAATGCGTTTACAAATGTTCCTTAGTTTTTCGAAGTTCGCCCTTGTGGCTAACAACTTTTTTTATCCAAATTTGATGAAACAAAAAGGGTTTATTGAAAAAATTGTCAACTTTCCACCAATATAAGATATGCCTTATTTTGAATTTAATAGATAATTATTATTAATTTTCTACATACATTACGACTAAAGTCTTGATTGATAGGCGGATTGAAAAACTTCTATAATTTTCAAACTATTTCACATTTTTTGAATCTAAAAGATGTGCCACATTATATGCTTCGCATACTATAGGATAAAAAAAATGAATTTCATAAATTTTTGACCAAGTTATGGTGGTCAGACAAACACGTTTTAATAATTTTGAAATGTTCTAATAAAAAATATAACTAATTATTTACATGCAAAAAATTACAAAAAAAATACGACACATCTGAGCATGTGTCCTCTACATATATTGAAAGTTTCAGAACAAAATATTATTGTTTTCTTGTACTTAGGTTGGTCAGACATACACCTGCTTTTAATATTTTCTCTAAAAATTTAGTACTACTACATTGAAATTTCAATTTTTTGCAAAATAAATTTACTTTTTTTTTTTTTTCAAAAAAGGACTTGTAGCCTAGAAACTACATTCAATTTGCTACAAATTATGTTCTTACATATTTTCCAAATTATGTTAATAACCTATTCAAATTTCTATGTCAAGTTGCCTAACTCTATTTTTCTGATTTTTTATTGTCACTTAGGGGCCTAGTTTGGACCCCCATGATCCTGCACTGACCCATGGGAGTTTTTTTATGGATCTCTCAACCTTTTGATTATTGCCTCAAGTTCTCTCTTTTTGTTTTCCATTTTCCCTAACACGTTTTCTTGCATCTCAAGATGATGTCAAGGCACTGTCGAAGGGGTTTGTTGTGGTTGTTCTTCAACATGGCTTTCATGAATTGGTAAATGGGGGTTTTCATCAATTGGTGGAACATTCTCAATTCCTAGAAATTAAAAAAAAGTCCGCTCAAAATCATTTCTATATATCTATTTAATCAAATTTTGACACTAAAAAAAATTACCTCCTCGACCTTTGTGAGAAGATATTCCCAAAAGAATATTTGTTCCATTTTTTCAAATTATTTTTCACATTTTTTAACTTTCTTTCAATTTTGAATATAATAGTCCCATTGACATCAATTTATTGCCATTATTTCACTTTTAATTAAATATATGGATGGTGAAGCTACATACTTTCAAAATTGAAGAGGAAACCCTTATTTTTATAATTTTCTATGTTCAAAACCAAAGGTGAATGGTCTAAACCCACTATGGAAGGGAAAATAAGCAATAATAGAAAAGAATAACCAATCAAATGAAATTAGTGCCTAATCCAACCTAAATTGAATAAGGTTTGGACCACCCCTTCTATTTGACCAAGTGATTAAATCCCTCTTAATTCAATTTCTAATAAGCCATAGGAAGAAATGAAGTTAGCATGGTCTTCCATGCTATTAGTAAACTCAAGAGAACCACCATTTTACTCTAAGGTGGATAAGGGAGAGTTAAAGTATCTTTCCATTTGACATCCTTGTTTTTTTCGCTAAATTCTTCCAAGCCCTTTTATAGCCATTTTCAATCCCATGGGGAATTAGGGGCATAAGTATTGGACAAGATCCAAGAGATTGTTTGGAGTTTTTAGTAAAGAGAATAGTCTAACAATGAGGGTTGATAGCCAAAAAGATCCATTAGACAAAAGAGGGCTCCATAAAGTTAAAATACCACCAAAGGCCCCAATAGAGTTAACCTTGAGAAATGAATTATCCTTCTAGGATCTATTCGTGGCATTACTAAAATAGTCCAATGCCCATTTCAAATTTCTACAAGAGTGAGTAGCCAAGCTTGTTCTCCCTAAAAAAATATAGAGGGGCATTGTTTATGAGGATTAATAATCCCCATTATATTCCATGTAATGAGATTTAATTTTAGGGTTTTGAGGAGTGTTTAGATTGGATCAATTCTAAATTTCTCTGTCATTAGCAACCTACTTAGAAGTTCTCATCACATTAATTTCCTTGTGTTAAGGTGTACCCCTCTTCAATTCCATCCCAATGTTAATATGCTTCTTTAATTTTCCTATCATTCTAAAACATGATTTATTCATTATGACATTTACATGTTTCCATATGATTATCACATTCATATCGCATGCCACTATATTTATACTTGCATGCTTATTTTATGCTCACATGCCCATATGTTATTATCCTTATCATACGTGTATATATTATGATAACATGTCTATGATCCTTATCATGCTTTCATTTTATATCTTCTTTATGCTTAAATGATCCTTATATAGCTAATTATGTTTCATTATCTTCAAATTGATCATCCAAGGGGCTTGACTAAAGAGAAAATTAACCTTGCTTAACAAGTTCCCAAATAGTCATCCCACTTCAAAGGTAATTACAACAAGCTAAGATAGATTTATCGAAGTCATCAATTCCCTCTCAACTCACTCTTATGGGTCCAAGTTTAGATTTTCAAGCTAGTTCACTTCCATATACACAAATCTAAACCAAAATAAAACATAATCAAGTAAAGAATCCTAAGACATTCATCTAAACAAGACCCTAACTTTTAAAATATTAATGAATCAATTCTTAACATATTCCACTATCAAAAATCCAACTCATTAACATAATTTAAATTTATTATTCTAATCTAACTTTAGTTTTTTTAAATTCCATTATTAATTAATTATCCTACAATATTTTTAATGTAAGGTAATTTGACACTCACACTATTGTAAAACAAGAAGTCTAAGTACCTAACCATTTTAAATATAAAAAATAAGCATAAAATAATCTCTTACAAGCTATTTTGGACAATTGATATTTTTATTATTTTTTGTTAAATTATATTTTATTAATTAAAATATACAAATAAAATTTATCAAAACTGTATATTAAATGTAAATAAACTTATCAAATCAAATTATATTATTTATTTTTTAATCTTTATAAAAAATTTAAAACATTTAAAAAAAAACTTTGATTACATATATTTTATCAAACCTATAGATTATTCTTAACGAAAGGTTGAACTGAGAGAAAAATTGACTGGTTGAGCTGCTAAAGAAATTAAAGCCTTTGTATCGAACTCCAGATATGAAGAGATCAGTAGGGTCCAAAATGTCGTCTGCTTGAAGATCTCTCATCACTCCTACCTGATTTTCTTAAACCATAATTCCTTGAACTTCTTTCAGTAGGACTGCAATGAGATCTTCTTTCAGCACTTGATCTTTTTGAATAATTTGTTTCAGCAGGACTGCAATGAGATCTTCTTTCTCCAATTGATCTAATTGAATAATTTCTTTGAGCAGGACTGCAATGAGATCTTCTTTCTCCAGTTGATCTAATTGAATAATTTCTTTCAGTAGGACTGCTATGAGATCTCCTTTCACCATTAGATCTATTTGAATTTGATCTTGCTCCATAAGAAGTAGATCCCTGTGCTATCAAAGGAGTTGCAGATGTACCCACCTGATTTATAGGTGGTTGTACCATATATACAAAACTACCATCTTGAAGCCTCACTAGTGAAGGCTGATAAGAACCAAAGCCTCCATACACATTGTTTGCACCATAACCATAATATGCATAATTTGGCATCTGAAAAGGATAGCTGTAATGTGCCATGCTCTGTTGAGGCAAGGGTTTACTCTCACTTTTTTTCCTTGCCATGGCAGCATTCAGTTCATGCCCCTCAATCACATATTTCTCTGACTTATCAACTGCTTTCACAGCACTGGAATGCTCTGCAAAGTGAACAAAACCATAATGCCTCAGTGGGAAAAGCAAAACTTTTGTAATCTCTCCATGTGGGCTAAACAATTCTCTCATCTGTTCTTCTGTGACATTTTCAGGCAAATTACCCACATACACTTCCTTCACCCCTTCACAGCTGCCATATTTGGATGCCCACTGCACAGTTATAACCTTGTCTTCCAACATAAACTTAGACCTTATCATGTTTTTCATTGATTTTTCAGCACAGGCATGATTATAGTAATCAGCAAAGCCAAACCCACGATTCCTTGAGGGATCATCTGGATCCTTAATCAGGTCTATATACTGAAATCCAGGGCCCTGCTCACAGACCATTTTTGCAACATCCTCTTCTTTCAAATGAAAGGGGATGTTGCCAAGAAACAAACGATTCTTTGCTTGGTGTTCCGAAACCCTAATTTTCCTATCCTTGCAGTCCCTACCATTCAGCTCCTTTATGGCCATCTCTGCAGCACTTCTGCTTCTAAAAGTAACAAAGGCATGTGCCCTCTGTGTATTTTCTTCCCAATTTAAAGTAATATCCACCACCTCTCCACATACCCTACAGAGATTTCTCAAGTCTTCCTCTGTAGCTTCTCTAGAGAGATTGGCTATAAAAGTTTGAGTCCCATGAGGAGGAAGAGCTAACAATTCCTCATCGTTTTCATCTTTATCTTCATCAAATATAATACCCTCTTCTTTATTTTGATCCTCCCAAGCATCTCCATGTTCAGAAGATCCTTCTGAAGCATTTGCAGCATCATAATCTCCTTCAAGTTCATCATCATCACCATCCTCTGTTTCTTGTTGGTCCTCATCGTTCTCTGTAATATCAACATCACTGTCTTGTTGCCCAATATAATTCTCTGCTTGCAATTCGTCACCATGATCCATGGATTGAGCTTCAGGCTCTTCGTCATATCCACCAATGTCGATTTCCTCCTCACTGGAATAGGCCATCATCTTCAGATTTGGAAAAACAAAGATGCAATAAAAGCTCCCGAATTTGGTGTATATATAATGGCTTGTGACAGCCTAGAGAGAAAACTGACAAGACAACGTCGTCCCCTTCATCTTCAAACGCTTGAAACATTTTCCCAAAGAAAATCGTAGAAGAAAACTTAGTCCGACTTTAGAACTGCCTACAACAGCCGGCACGTTATCGTACCGGCTGGGCAAAGATTCGACCCGAGACTTCTTCTACTTAAAAACTGATCGATTTTTGGTCGTATTTGTTTCGACGAAAGTCGAAAACATAACGTATGGGATACTTAAGCTCTTTCCTTCAAAATCTGGTTCTGTTTACAAGTTCAATTTTTTTTAATGATTTATTTTTTAGTCCAAGTTGTAATACATGTCCTCTTGTTCATGTGGGCATGGTACTTAAGCGAGAGGGAACTTTATTTCGAATACATATTAAAATCATTACTTAAAATGCATAATTGTAACTTTTTTATTAGGGTAAATATTTTAGATTTGAGTTAAGAATTTGAGGGATCAAGATTTTGAAAAAAAGGACAATTGATTTTCCTTGTTAAAGGGCGAAGGACCATGAGGAGGATCATGAATGGAAGGTGATTCAAAAACTTTACTTTTTGAAAATATGATGTTTGAAATATAAATTGAAAAAGCTTTCTCAATAAATAAAAGAAATATATAGTTTTAAAAAAGAGAGCAGTCACGTAAAATGATGAGAATATAGTTTTCTTTGAGAAATTTTATTCAAATTATTAGTTTCATAGAAAAATATAAATAAATCATGAAAGTTAAGTAACAAGGGCAACTCCAATGTTGGGGGGAGAGATATTGCCTAATCAAGGTCATCCCAACCTCCACCTAAAAGATCCTTGCTATCATCCACGAGTTCCTAGCCAATAAGAAGAACATTTTCTCCTTCCTCAAAATCATCCTACAGTTGTTTCTATATAGTCCTCAACAAAGACATAGCAAGAGAAAAATGAGGGAATCTTCCCTAATCAAGAGGGGCCCACCCATAGTGTTGAGAGGACACAAGAGAGTGATGCATAAGTAGTAACCATCCAACCCAACATTCAAACAATAGAGATGGTAGCAAGGTCTAACAAATAAAAAAATCTAGGTAGTGTTGGTGAGTTCAAACTGAAATGTTGCCTTGGTTGTGGTGGTGACAAAGGAGTAGAGATTGTTCTCTAGTAGCTATGAGAGTGGCCCCAAGAGGAATCAAAGTGGTTGTATTTTAGGCCCCAATGGGAGTATTTGGCATGGGATAAAAAAAGGCATAGTGCAAGGGGCACTCCCTCAATGATCAAATAGGGTTTGGAGATGTTGGACATATAATGCAACTTTAATGGCTTGGACTTGAATTTACATGAGCACTGGTGCAGTCTAGGATGGAGGGTTCAAAAAGAATAGTCCAAACCATGCAGCTTAGAGTCAACACAACGGAAATAACACAAGAAAATGATCTACGAATATGAATCTTTATTGAATTGGCAATCTTACATGCAACATATGCCTCATGGGCGAATATCCAGGGCTCACAGGCCTACGACAAGGGCATTCCACATTACAACTGGCCAAAGGCCTTATTACAGTCCCTCAAAGGGGAAGTGTGAAATATTGAATCCTAAAACATATTGCTAAAACTAATGGCTTATTATGAGTTACAGATGATTATAAATATGCTCCTCAAGTTCCAACAAAAGGTCTGTGTCGACCACAAGGGTTTACAAAACCCGATGAATGATTACACATGAAGGTCGGCCTCAAAACATGAAAAGATAATCCTTTATGAAATGAATTGTCTTGCAAATCTCCAAGATAGATCCCCCTAGACCCAAAATGCGTGTATGATGTCCCATTAGGCTCCGCACATTCTGGAATAGGTCCGCACTAAGAAATCTGGACCAGGTCAACCCCAAATGCTCTAATTGGTAATTACAGTGAAGTTCTGAGAGCGATAACTTTTAGTAGAAAAATGAAAATGATCTAAAATCTGGACATGTGATAGATGTCCATTTGTAGATGCCATATCTTGCTCCATGAGCCGAGAAACAATAATGAGGTGAAATACATAATGAAATGTTGAAACTACTACTAAATGAAATGCAAGAACATAATTTTTTTTGGTTGATACAAGATTGTTTTACAACCAGGGATGCTCTTGCATCAAGCACATTAGAAATCACCACAAATTTGGAGTGAATAGAAAAATTAGTGTCTATAACAAAATGAGCAAAAATTATGTAATTTCCATATTTCTAGGTATAAAAAGGAATTTATAATTTGAATGTGTGTCATAGCTAGGATAACTCTATAAAAAGGTTGGCCCTAACATCAATAAGTGCATTAGATCAGGTAAAGGGTTCAATCCTAAAAGGTTCTAGAAAAAATCATGAATCCATTGCCAATAATTTTTTGCATGAACACAAAACTAGAAAATATGTAAAGGGTTTATGGTTGCCCACAAAATTCAAAACATCTCAATTTATATACACCAAGACATATCAAATGGTTTCCAATAGGAAGTCCTTGGTAAAGAAAACACCAACTGTAATGGGAAACATTGGGCTCCACAGCCACTTCTATAGTGTTTTAACAGATGATCCAAATAAAATTGGGAGACTTAAGAGACTTGGTATTTAACTTTTGAACTATGAGAAGATGAGGCAAAATCCACCTATATCCAATCTTAGGATCGTAATTATGGAAAGGGATAGCAACATACCATTTCCATTTCTTCCACCAAGGTTTAGAGACACAAATATGTTGCTTAAATACTAAGAAGGAATAGACTTATTTATCACTTGAAAGGATTATTGGTTAACATTATTTAAATCAAACTTAACTCTGACCTGAAGCCAAGAGAGCCAAGGGAAATAATCCTTGGAAAAAATATGTCATAGATATTTAATTCCCCTTCTAAATAATTTAGAAAAGTGCATCCATGGATTAGATACTATTGCACTATGTTGTCATCAGTGTTGTAATTGATGGCAACCTCTAGTATGGATATGTTGAGAAGGTGTTTATGGTGTTGAACAAGTGTTGCAGATCCAACAAGGTTACTTGGTCTCCAAGTGCTTTTGAGAAAATTTGCATAAAGACTGTACAAGGTGATTGAGAAGTGTTATGTATTTTGCTCCACATTTCTTCATTCTTGAAGATGTGCTTGTGCAATTTGAACATGATGATCAGAAGTCTTCAAAGGTGTTATATCCAAAGTTTCAGGTTCTAGATTGTGTCGTACTAGAAGATATGTTTGATAGTGTGTTGGACTGTCTTTGGCTTGTGAAGATGGATATCAAGGAGAAATGGAATTGCTCTACATTTCTTCACGTTGAAGTTTCTTGTCTTGTAGATTCGGGAATGTGTGAATATTGCATGTACCTACATTCCCTTGGTTTTTTAAGTGTTCAACTATTTTGCAAGCTTGGTTTATGAGTTATATCTCCATGGCAATTTGAATGGTTGCACAAGATGATAGTATGCTTAGTTTCATGTGTTTGCGCCATTGTTTTTGAATATTTTGTTGGTGTTGGAATATTCCAATATGTTGTGTAATGTTGCTACATGGTCTGTAGGATGTTTTCGGCCTAGTGAAGTGTGAATTTGGTTGTTTGATAGTGTTAATGTCAGTTTGGCTAACCTGGTGTGTTAACGTTATTTGTGAATGATCTTCGTGGTTTATGGAAGCCTGGTGTAGCATTTCGGTGTAGATTTAGGTCCTGGTTAACCTTTGGTGTGGTCCACCCTCACTTCTTTCCACCATAGAAGTGTTTGGTGCTGACCTATTTGGTGGTTGCATGTTTGAGGTGCATACATTTCATTGAAGCCGAGTTAGAGAAGGTTATTCGAGGTTGCGAAAGATATATATGCAAGGTCAAAATAGTGGAGAATTTTGTGGTATGGAATGATGTATGTGTGGTTGTGTTTTGAGATCTAAGTGCAAGCAAGAACACCTAAGACTATTGGAAGTAGTGAGCAAAAGGTGTCTATAGTTTAGTGTGCCAAAAGTTGTTGGAGGTAGTGAGCTGAAGGTTACTGAGGTAAAGAGACACTGTGGTGGTTTATCTAGTTGCTTTGAGGTAGTGAACCTCCTTATAATTATTTCTTTGTAATCCAGAAGAAGTGATCTTCCTGGACAGTGAGCCCTTGGTAGTGAGCCTTTCCTTTTAGATAGTGAGTCCTCAAGGTAATAAGCCCTTTAGACAGTGAGCCTCTTGTAATTGGTTTTGGTTTTCATATAGTGAGTTAATCCTCATTGTGGTTTTTCCCTTATTTGGTTTTCCACGTAAAAATATGGTGTTCTATTGTGAATGATTGTGGATGTGTTGTTGTTTCATTTGTCTACATTCATACTAATACTTAATAAGGTTTTGAAGGTTTTAATATATAGTTGATTCACCCCCCTTCTTAGTTGTCTTATGTGTCTAACAATCGATATCAAATCATAGGTTCCTTTGAAAAATCTTAACCGCTTGAGGTAGATCCAGATGGTCCACAAGAATAGTGTCAAAGCTCTTATGTTCGATGGAACAAATTATATCTTCTGGAAGGCTAGGATGGAAGCCTTTCTCACCGCATTAGGGTTTAACGTATGGAAATCAACCAAAGATGGATATACTATGCCTAATACTCCTCCAAAAGTGAAGATGATATCAAGGAGTATGAGAACAATGACAAAGTGAGGAATGCTATTTTGAGTGGGCTTTCATATTTAGAACTTGTGAAGGTGATGAGCTGCAAAACTACTAAAGAGGTTTGGGAGAAGTTGAAAATCATTTATGAAGGAGATGCTAAGGTCAAGCAAGAAAAGATGCAAAATTTTAAGGCCAAGTTTGAAACACTAAGGATGTCAAAGGATGAATATATTGTAGGTTACATGCACAAGGTGGATGAAATTGTCAATTCCAACGGTCTTGGTGGAAAATTGGAGGAAAATGAAATTGTGAAAAAGGTATTGAGATCCCTTCCTAAATATTATAGTGCTAAAGTTTCTTCTATTGAGGAAGCTTAGAATGTGGATCAATATACTAGAGATCAATTATTTGGTGCTTTAACTAATTTTGAATTAAGAGAGTTTGGCAAAGATGTTTCAAGGAAAGAAACTACTTTTAAAGTCAACAAGAAAGAGAGGAAAGATGAATTTGATCTAGATGATTTTGATGAAGTGGAAGCAAATTTTTCCAGAAGATTGAAAAAGGGCATTGAAAAATACACAAGTAAGTTACCTTTCAAGTGTTTCAGTTGTGGAAATATGGGTCACCGTGCTTCAAAATGTCCAGGTAAAGTTTCAAATGACAAACATAAAGATCATAAAGGTAAATCCTTCAAGAAGAGTTATTATGTTAAAAAGGATAGTGGTAAATCTGATGATGAGGAATCGGACTACCCGGATAATGAGAGTTATGAATGCTTGTTCATGGCTTTGAATGTTGGAACTAATTCTACTAACCTTAAGAGATGTGTGAAGGAAGTTATTCTAGAAATAGGTCACAGTATTGAAGTAACTATGTTGACTGTCTTTCATGCAAAAGATGAGAGAAACTAAGTTGGATAATCGATGGTGGATGTTCAAATCATATGACAGGTGATAAGAGTAATTTTTTTAACCTTAAGAAATATGATGGCAGTTTTGTTAAGTTTGTTGATGACACATCTACTAAGATTTGTGGAAAAGGTTCAATTAGTTTTGATGGCAAGCATAAGACAAATGGTGTTCTTTATGTCAAGGGTCTCTGGCATGATCTTCTCAGTGTAAGAAAACTGTGTAGTAGAGGATGAAATCTAGTGTTTCAAGATGATGGTTGTGAAATAAGAAAATGAAGCTTCATAATATTGGTTGCAGTAGGTATAAGGACATAAGGAAATGTTTATCATCTCAAAAGTGTTGGTGGTAAGTGCTTTATGACTCAAATCAATGAAATTTGGTTGTGGCACAGAAGAATGTGTCATATCAATTTTGATAGTATAGTAAAGATTAGTTCTACTCATGTTGTGAAAGACTTGCCAAGAATTACAAAGACCATCAATAAAATTTTCAAAGAGTGTTAGTTCAAAAAATAGACAAGGAATAGGTTCAAAACTAAGGAATATTCTACTACAGGACCTTTAGAGTTGGTGCATACAAACCTATGCAGACCTACCAAAACAAGAAGCTCTCAAGGTGACAAGTATTTTATGTTGTTAATAGATGATTGCTCTAGAATGATTTGGGTGACCTTTCTCAAAAAAAAATCAAAAGCTCTAGATAAGTTTAAAGCATTTAAATCTATGGTTGAGAATGAAATGGATTTGAAAATCAAGTGTTTAAGGTTTGATAGAGGTGGTGAGTTCACCTCAAATTAGTTTAATAGTTTTTATGAAGATCATGGAATCAAAAGACATTTATCAACTCCTAGGACTTTGTAGCAGAATGGAGTTGTGGAGAGGAAGAGCAAGACAGTTCAAGAGGTAGCAAGAACCATGTTGAAGGAAGTAAATCTACCAGATGTCTATTGGAGAGAATTTATTCATACTACGGTTTACATTCTCAACAGAGGACAAGCAAGAATGAACAATTCAAAGACCCCCTATGAGCTATGGTATGGAAAAACTCTTAAGTTGTGAAATATTTTAGAGTGTTTGGAAGTAAATTTTATATCATGAGGGATGAAGAAAAATTAGGAAATTTTGATGCAAGATTAGATGAAGGAATCTTCCTTGGATACTCTACAAAGAGCAAGGCATACAAGTGCTACACCAAGAGGCTAAAGAAGATAATTAAAAGTGCAAGTGCCAAAGTGGATGAAGAATCACATTAGAGCTCAGTGCTAATAGAAGGATATGAATATGATGAACCCCTTTGCAGAGAAGAAGAAGAATAAAGAAAAGAGATGCTAGTGGAAGAGGAAGAAGATCTAGAAGAAAACCCTAAGACTCCTAAGTATGTGCAAAAATATCATTTTGAGGATCAAATATCCAAATAATTGGTGACAAGAGAAAAGGTTTGTTAACAAGAAAAGTTACTATGGAAAACGAATGAGTAATTTTTTATTTGATTTCTAAAATAGAACAAAAAATAGTTACTGAAGCATGCAGGGATGAAAATTGGATTAATTTTATGGAAGAAGATCCAAGCAAATTAAGAAGAATTAGACTAGGAACTGGTCCCATGACCAACAAATAAGAATGTGATAGGAACTAAATAGGTTTTCAGGAACAAATTGAATGAGAATGGAGAAGTTATCAAAAAAAAGGCTAGGCTTGTGTATAAAGGCTACTCACAAGTGGAAGGAATAGATATTGAAGAGACCTTTTCTCCAATAGCAAGAATGGAGGCTATTAGGATTTTTTGGCTTTTGCGACACATAAAGACTTCAAGGTGTATCAGATGGATGTAAAGTCTGTATTTTTGAATGGTGAGTTAGAAGAAGTGTATGTTGAACAACCAGAGGGTTTTTAATTATCAAAAGATCCTGATATGGTCTTCAGGTTGAAGAAGACACTATATGGGCTCAAATAGGCTCCTAGAGCCCGGAATGCAAGACTGTATAGATACTTAGTGCAATAAGGATTCGAAAAGGGTACCACAGACAACAACCTTTACTTAAAATTTAAGAAAGATCAAATCTTCATTGTGGTTGTGTACGTTGATGACATAATATTTGGAGGGAATGCAACCATGTGTAAAAAAATTGTAGAGGAGATAAAAAATGAGTTTGAAATGTCAATGATTCGGGAGATGACTTTCTTCCTTGGGTTACAAATTAGTCAATCAGATAAAGGTATATTCATTTCACAATCAAAATATGTAAAGGAAATGTTAAACAAGTTTGGAATGGAGGAATCTAAACCAGTATGTACTCCCATGGTTACCGGTTGTAAATTAAGCAAAATTCATGAATCTCCTAAGATAAGACTAAGTATAGATCCATGATTGGTGAATTACTATATCTAGTTGCAACTAGACCTGATATTATGCATGCAATATATATTGTGGAAATATTTGAAGAAGATCCTAGAGAATCACATGTGGTAGAAGTCAAAAGGATATTCAGATATTTGAAGGGAACTCTGGACTATGGTCTACGATATTCTAAGGATATTAACTTCTCTTTGAGTGTTTATATAGATGCAGATTGGGAAAGGTGTGCGGATGACAGAAGAATTACAAGTGTTGGTGCTTTCTTCCTTGGAAACAAGCTAGTTTCTTGGATAAGTAAGAAGTGAGATTCAGTGTCATTATCTACTACAGAGGAAAAATATGTTCCTATAGCATCTTGTTGTACACAAGTGTTGTCGATGAAGTAGACATTAAAGGATATCAGAATGTCATGTGATGAACATATTCTTATCTTGTGTGATAATACAAGCACTATCAACATTTCAAAAAATCATGCAGTACATTCAAGAACAAAGCATATCTATATCTGGTATCACTTTATAAGAGAGAAAGTTGTTCAGAAGGAAGTGAAGTTGAAGTATGTGCCTAAAAAGGATCAAATAATAGACATTTTCACAAAAGGCTCTTCCAAAAGATACATTTGAGTATCTTAGACATAAGTTAGGGGTTATTTCCCCTCCTTTCAACTAGATTCAAAATATTGTGCATTTGTCTAGGGGAGCAATTAAAGATGTCTTCTTTATCTTGTACTAAGGAAGGCTACATCTTAGGGGGAGCAAGTAGTGGTGTCTTTGGCCGGTATAGTTAGGGGGAGCACATCTTCTGTCTAAATTGAAGTTTGTAGTTGTTTCCCTTTGTCATTGATGTCAAAGGGGGAGAGAGAAGTATGAAAAACACAGGGAAATAAATGTTCAAGTAAGGGGGAGAGTTGCTTAAGTATTGGAGATACATAGTTGCTTTTGTTGTTGATGGTTATCCAGGAGATGTTGCCATCAATGACAAAGGGGGAGACTATTGCACTATGTTGTCATTAGTTTTTTCATTGATGTAAACCTTTGGTATGGATATGTTGAGAAGGTTTTTATGGTGTTGAGCAGTTGTTGCAAATCCAGTAGGGTTACTTGGTCTCCAAGTGCTTTTGAGAAAATTTGCATAAAGACTGTACAAGGTGATTGGGAAGGCTTCTGTATTTTTCTCTATATTTCTTCATTCTTGAAGATGTGCTTATGTGGTTTGAACATGATGCTTAGAATTCTTTGAAGGTGTTATATCTATATTTTCAGGTTCTAAATTATGCGGTAGTAGAAGATATATTTGAGAGTGTGTTGGATTGTCTATGGCTTGTGAAGAGGGATATCTGGGAGAAATGGAATTGCTCTGCATTTCTTCTCACTAAAGATTCTTGTCTTGAAAATTTGGGAATGTGATAATATTGCATGTACCTACCTTCCCTTAGCTTTTTTAGTGTTCAGTTGCTCCACAAACTTGGTTTATGAGTTGTATCTCAATGGCAGTTTGATTGGTTGCACAGGATGATAGTATTTTCAGTTTCATGTGTTTATGCCAATGTTTTTGAATATTTTTTTGGTGTTGGAATACTCTAGGATGTTGTGTAATGTTGCTACATGGTCTTCAAGATGTTTTAGGCCCTGATGAAGTGTGAATTTGGTTGCTTGATAGTGTTAATGTCATTTTGGCCTACTTAGTGTGTTAGCGTTGTTTGTGGATGAACTTCATAGTTTGTGGAATCTTGGTGTATCATTTCGGTGTATATTTGTGTCTTTTTTAACCCTTTATGTGGTCCACCCTCACTTATTTGCACCACGAAGGTGTTTGGTGTTGAGATATTTGGTGGTTGCACATTTGAGGTGCATACATTTCATTGAAGCCGACTTAAAGAAGGTTATTCGAGGTTATGAAAGATATATATGCAAGGTTAAAATTATGGAGAAGTGTGTGGTGTAGAATGATGTATGTGTGATCATGTGTTGAGATTAGAGTGCGAGAAAGAATGCCTAAGACTACCAGAAGTAGTGAAAAAAATGTAGAAATTATGGATGCAAAATAACCCTATGAAGCTACAAACTGCAGAGGATCTTAACCAAGAAGAATATCACCCACACAAGAAAGTGTTGCAACTTGAGCATGCAAATTAAATTCTATTATGAGATGATATGATATTTTATAATGTACAAATGCCCTATATAAATAGGCATGAATGAGATGTAGTATGAAATATGATGTTGACATGTGTCATGTTCTAACATGTGACAACTAACTAACTACCTAGGAGAATGTGAAGTCTTAGATAAGGCTTCTAGAAGGAATCTTATTTCCTAAGTAAATGTGAAGGGGGATGGCCCCATTATTACTAATTACCTAGTGAATACAACCTATGAATATGAGTTAAGTAAACTTATGCAAGTGTAATTAGATAAACTTATGCAACTTAGGGAGGAAATTATTATGAAAATGATGCAAAGATGTAATGATGGGTCCCAGCTACATGGCCATTTTAGGTATCCATGTACAAATGAAAATGAAATCAAATGAAATATCTCACAACTGGAGAAAATAAGAAAGCCTAGTAGGACAAAACTCCTCCCCAAAAGAGAGAAAAAACAAATAAAAGGAAATCATGTGAGGAAGGCGTTACATTACCTTTAATGATGAGATCTAAAATTTCTATACTAAAAGGGTGTATTTAGTTTTACAAACTTGGGCTTATAATGATGTGGAATATGCATGATGATGTGGATGGGTGTGGATAGATTTGTGGGTGGTGGTTAGGGGTGCCCACAAAGATCAGATGGTCTTATCATAAGTACAATGCTCATATTTTGAACCATGTTTCTTGGGATGTGTGTGAGACCAAAATTACCATTAATATTTTGGTTAATAATGATCCGATAAATGTAATCACAACTTTTAGCAATACCTTGTTGTACTTAAGCAAGATAATTTATTATGGCCCTACGACCCTAAACTCTTTGGGAATGATCATTGATACATGTGAAAATTTGATTGCCTTAATTAGGCAAGATTTTTAGTTTTGGTATGGCAATGGCGTTAAATGGGTTGTGTGTTTTACCTATTGGCAATTTGAAAAACTTCACTTGGTTTACCCTACTGAAATTTTATGATTTGGAAGAGAAAATGGGTGGAGATAGGGTCTGAACTAAGCCTGGTTCTTATGATGAATTCTGAAGGGACCCCCTCATTTGGAACATATGTGTGGAAGGAGGCATTGTGCCTCTAATGGAGATATTACAAAGACATGATCAGAAACTCTCGGTGCAGTTTGGTAGCTCTTTGAATGACAAAAGAGTGACTATTGGTGGCATCTTGTTTGAAATCAATGAGGATGTCATAGGCAAAGCTACAAGCCTGTCTTGCATGGGTCAAAAACTCAAAAAGCACACTAAGGTGCATGATTTGGAGAGTCTCCATTCCTTCTTCCAAGAAAATGAAAAGTCGATCAAATTGCACATTGGATTCAAACAGAGCTCAATGTCGAAGCCATGGGACCAGGTTTGTATGGCTATCATGAAGTACATTACCCTTGATGGGAAGTTTAAGGTTTACTATTTTTATCATTTCCCTTTGTTAAACCATCTCATATATAGGATGCTCATAAGCTTTCCATTCTTCTTACTTTCTTCTCTCAAAAGCTTTATGAGGAAAGTTGTGGATTTAGCAGCCAAAAACCCTGACAAACTACCCCTTTACCCCTACACCGAGGCCTCATTCTACACCTGTACCACTTTCACTTGGCCCTCTATCCTCCTAAACCTATCTCGGCCATTAGAATTGAGGAATAGGAAACCTATGACCATTCCCCTGATAAACCCTCTTCGACCACTTCTATTGGGCCCAAAAGAAAGACCCCCCTATGGCATGTCAACCCCCCTAAGGATCCTAAAATTAAACCCTTGACCAAAAATAAAAAATGTGGCATGAGATTAGCTCAGTCAAAAGCTACGACCGAGCTATATGAGCTGAAAAAAAACCCTCTAAGAAAGAATGTAAACTGCCTGCCAAGACCAAGCCAAAAACAAAAAAGGGTAAGGACACCCCTTGCCAGGTTGAGGAACTTCCTGTGAAAAATGTTGATGGGGACTCTGCTGACAGAGACTCCCATGGTGATACAGTGGTTGCGACTAGTGTTGATGTGAGGACTGAGTAGACTAGTGTAAGAAGATCTAACAAATTGACAAAGAATAAGAAGGAGGTGTTGGTGGATGAGATTTCCAACAGTTCTAAGCAGAATGGTGGTAAAGAGGAGAGCAGGAAATATATTATTGAAGAGAGTAAGGAATTTGTGGAAGGCCTGAACCATTTCTCTGAGTTAAACAAGATGATCCTTGAGGAATCCACAACAGAGTCCTCGGATCATCCAAGTCAGATTGAAGTGACTAAAAAGGTGGAACTGGATAAGGGAGAAGAGCTCAATAATCTGCTGACTTGGGTTGATAAATTGGAAAATAAATTCACCAAGTGGACATGCTTCACGATCAAGGTCATACACTACTCAGTTGTTACCTTGTTTGAAGTGTTAAAGAAGAAGGTTGACAAGAAGACTGTAGAGGAGGATTCCAACAACAAGTGGGTGGGAGATGATGTGATGAAACTCCTCTTTGAGGAGTGGGAGGGTTTAGCTAAGTAATGGGTGGGGTGTGTTTTGTTGTTGTGTGGGCTTTCTTTTTGATGTATGTACACTTGTTTTGTAAGTTTTTGGTGTCTATCTGTTGTTGTTGTAATTGGACTATATGTTGTTAGGTTTGGGTTTTTGATATGAATTTGGCCCTCTGGGCTCCTTTGTGTAAAGGATACTGCACCCTATAAATGAAACTTATCTTATCAAGAACATTATAACATACATATATATATAAATATATATAATGTTATATATATATATAAATGAAATGTTTTAAAGTAAACTTCAATGCATATATAATACAAACCAAATAAATAATGAAAGGCTTGTATAAAGATAACAACATTACCACGTATAAATCATATGCTACACATAAACTCACACACATGTGAATATTGTTATTAGTGCAAGTAAAAGCACATAAGCATGAGCGCTTGGGAGAAATTTGTGAGGCATTTAATAAGTACTACGTTGTGCCATGATTAGTAGTAGAATGAAAATGAAAGTCAAAGTTGTTGCATTGAAAAGCCACACACAACCATATAAGAACGTATGACTTGGTCAAGCCATGAGTTGGTTGAAGATAATGGAAGAGTTTGATTGCTATGGCAAAGCAACCAACAACCACAATTCGAACAAGAAACCTGTAGGACACCATTGATTAATTTGACTGAGTAAAAGAGTTATTGCTGGTAATTTATGAAGGTGACTTAGCCAAGTAAAAGAGGTTGAAGTTGTTGGGACTGTTTATGTGTTGGCATTTCAATTGTTTAATCAAACACATTGTATTTAAACTTTCTTAGTTGACTCATTTAGAGGAGAAGTTGGTTTTAGTTTTGTATTTTTTGTCTTAGAGGTGGCATTCAGATGTAAAACATGGCAGATTTGAGAACTAAATTATAGCATTAAGCTTCTCAACATTTTGTATAAATAGAAGGTAGTCTTTTGGGTTTTGGCAGTCATTCATTTTCATTGTTCCAATCCATTTTGTTGTGCATAAGCCAAGTTCTTGAGTGTTGTGGAGAGGTGTGAGAAATAGATTTTTTCATGGAGAGAGTTAGAGGTTTTTCTTGTATAGTTTGAGTATTTGGAGTTAGAGTTAGATTGGTGAGAAAGTTGAGAATAGAAGGGGCATCAAACAGAGTTTTGGAACCAAGCTTAGAAGGAAAATTCTTGATGGGAAGTTGTATTCTAGGTATGCTAGTTTTACTTCTCTATTATTTTCATGTTTGATACCATACATGCTTATGATTGCAAAGATTTGAGGAAAATATGATTATATGTTATGTTGAGCTTGCGTGCATGAACTTTGATGAATTCTTATTTTGGTGAACTTGCATGATCTTTGGTGAGACCTTATTGGTTGATACATATATATTTATCCATTGTGTTGGAATTATGTGGTTGTGTTTGCTAAACAAGATAACCATAGAGTATTAGTATAATACCTAGGTTGTTATAGACCATATGTATACTTACATGGATCATGAAGTATGTGAAATGATATTACATTGAAGTGTTGTATTGAAATTGTTAGGTTATGATGCAAACCATAATGGTAGTTCATCCTTGATTGGTTACTTATATCTCCGTAGAGGTAGGAGAAAATTCTATTCCTTGGATTAGAAAATACATTTGAATATAATTATATTAATAATAATCAACAATAGGGTTGAAAATATATTAATGATATAGATATATTTCTGATTATGCTATTATCTTATACTTGACCTAGAGTTTATACCTTTTCATGGTATTCTAGTCTTAAAGAAAAGGACTTTACATCTCGACAACCCAAAGCCGTAATGAAAGGAAACTATAAGGTGCAGAAGCACAAAATCCTCTCAAGATATAAATGTCCTCCAGATTAGATATGAATTCAGTGTACATTGTACACATGTGAATATTTGAGTCTTATTGAAAGAAAGGATTTATGATTATTTATGAACATTGAAACAAAGAAACCTTATATAATAACTTGGAAAGATCCATGATAAATAGAGAATAATCAAAATGGCATGTTGATGAGAGAAATCAGATTTGTTTGATATGCATGTGGTGTAGCATTTGATGGTAATAGTCAAATAGTGACAAGTAGAATATATTATTAGAATATCTAGGATATCAAAGGGCAAGTGTACGATTGCATAAAGTGTAACAATAAAAAATGGTAAGATATGGAAGTACCATATTAGAAATATAATTAAGTGACATTATGAAAACTAATATATTATTATGAGGTTTGTTCTTGGGATTAGGATAAACCAAGGTTGGGAGTAACCTAGATGGTCAGTAAGATCAGTTAAAAATATATTATCCTATGGGATGGAATCATGTTTTGGGATAAACTCATTAAGAGTTAGTATGGTCATACTATTTACCAAATTGAGCAATAGGGTGGGTGAACATACGACGTCCACTTTATAGAGGTGAGACACTACTTCTTAAAAAGTGAGTTTGAACATAATTCAATAAAATCTTTGGCCAAAGTAGTGTAAGTAGCCACTAATTACATTATCGGTTCAATGTGGGCTAGGGTTGCATATATAGGTTGGGAATGTCATGCATGTAGGTAGGTATCCACTATATGGTAGCTCTAGTTATGTAGGACACAACACTAAGATCAGGTAGGCTATTATCATTTTTGAGGGATACTAGACCAAATTCTTTGTTGAAGGGTAGGGCCATCTCACTGGTATGGTAGATGTGCAGGGACTGCAGTAAGTCTATGGTTGGAGGAAAATCACTTGGGTGATGCTCTCCCTTATGCAGTAGTCAGCTAAAATTTGAGGATTTATGCCAACAAGGACATCTGGGCCATTTGTACTTTATCCCATTGAGCTATTGAAAGCTATGTATGTAATCATATTATTATATCTTTATGCAAATTATGAAAATGTAATCGTTACTTGGGATTATGTAATATTAATTTATTGGAATACAATGGAAATTTGAAATGGAATTATTTCGAATATGCATCTTTGTTATTGAAATGAAATGGGAGTTTAAAATGTTATTATTTTGAATGTGCATCTTTATTATTGAAATGGAAATTATGAAAAAAAATTATTGATATGTGTTGGTGAACTTAAACTATTCATATATGGGTTAAAATTAGGTGAAAACAATAGGTAAAACATCGAGCATGTTACATCTATGAAGAATTCATGTGTTTGATAATCATGGAATACTTCCTTTAATAGACATACATCGATCCATTCACACGAGAACCCATCTAGCCAGCTATGGAGAGTAGTACAACTATTATTATGTCCAACTTGTTTAGGATTCATCTAAATTTTCTTTTAATTTTTTTATCACAATAGCCATGAGATTGTATAATTCGCTTAGGTGAAAAGATAGCTTTTCCACTAGTCACCATATGAATACATCTTTGCATCATATCACATGTTGATGGAAATACATACATTGATTAGCTTAAATATTCATTATTGTTGAGCCCTGGTGGATTAGTTACCATATTTGATCTTATAGATTCTATTGGTCGCCAGGTTGGCAAGCCTGCCAACCACAATGTTGGCCTCCAATTTTGAATTGATTTCGTCCAAAAAAAATTAATTATAATTGTTGAGTCCTCTTTTATCTCTAAATCTAGAATTATTTTGTCTTGGCATATCTTTAGATATAGTAGAGCTTGCATTTCTGCCTCATTTTTAGTTCTAATTTGAAGAGGAATGGAAGTGTGGTAAATCTTCCCTCCTTCCCAATCATGAATTATGCAATCGATGCTAGAGGTGCCAGGGTTTCCTCTTAACACCCCATCAAAATTTAATTTAAACCATCCTTTCCAAGGGGTCGACCAACAAGCCTCAACCCTTCCTTTAGCCATTTTCTCTCCACCTATCCCAACCACCCTTGGAGGCCTTAGACCATTCCATCACTTTGAGGTTTCATTATCCTATTATGTCCATGACTTGTTGCTCAAGCTTCTATTCTGCATCCGATTGCTCACTACTTCAACCATAACAACCTCCACTTTGTTCAAGAAAGATGATATGCACATTTGTTTCCCTCAAAATATTCTATAATTGCATTCTTTCTAGATCTCCCACCAAATTAATGAAGGACTAATCAACCAGAGACATGAAAATGTTGCATTCTTATTTGGGTTTGGCCAACCTTTCAACAAACTCAGGATGTCATTTGGTAGGGTGATCACCCATTTGAGCTTGGCGCTTAACCACCTCCAATGTTCTTGTAAAAATTCACATTTGAGGAGAAGGTGGTTTGTGTCTTCCCCCACACATCTACAAAGAGGACAACATGATGGGCCATTGGATCTTAATTTTTGGAGTCATTTTTCTATTAATATCCTTCCCTAAAGAGTTACCCGTATAAAAGCCTTGGCTTTGGGGAGACATAGATTGTTCTAGCATAAATGAATTGGGATCTACGCTTCTCTAGTGTTACCTTCCAACATTCTATACCCATCTCTTACATTATATTGACAATTATTTGTACACCATTTCGTACTAGCTTGTCTTCCCCAATACGAAGGGCTATCCTTCTATTTTTTAGAGTATCTTCTAAAAGAAAAACCTCCTGCCCAAGAATATTTGGACGATCACATTTCCTCCATGACCACCTTAGTAAGCCATCTATATGACATACTTCCACATAATTGCTAACCTTATCTCCCCAAATTTGTTCTAGCACTCTCCTTATATGATGCAAGACATCTATTTTGGCTAAATTGATGTATCCTCCCCAAGATTCTTCTTAGAAAAGGGTCATTTGTCCATTATGAACATCCCATGTTAGATATTCATTTACTAATGATCTGTTGTTGGTGATGAAATTCTAAATTCTTGATCCCTGGGGGAGTTGTTCTGTAGTCAGGATATTGGTTGGATAGTGCATCCATAGGGATAATGACAGGACATAAGGTCTGGTCAATCAAAGAGAGAAAGTTGATGTGCCAAGACGATGAGCATTTAATAGGGGTAGTAAAAGACAAGATGGATTGTCATCAATGCTCAGATTGGAAGACTTCATTACGAAAATTTAGATCACAATATGATTAACCCTGTTTGGACAAATGCAATTACATTAGTGTCAAGAGTTAAGAGGCCATTAAACTTTGCATTTCAATAAATTATTGTATGCATTGAGTAAGTGTTCACAAGGTAGAAAAAGGACAGTCATATGACTGTTTAAAATATCAAACAACATGTCAGTTGTTGTGTTTAATTAGGCTTATAGAGACAGGGATTTATCAATTTTTGCATTCAATATCTACAGTCCAAGCTCTAGGTCTGCATTATTTGGTTACTAAGTATGAGAAATGAGATGAATAATTGTAGAATATGGAGGCTATGGATGATATTATGATGGCCACATTTGATGTTGATCAACAATCGGAGCAAAATATAATGCCTATAATGAGTCATGAGATCAAGGGGACTGTCATGGATAGCAAGCACAACCTACGAACTGGATTCTAATTTTGCTAAAACCGAAAAAATCAAACTAGTGAATATTAAGCTACACACTAGAATCTAAATTTGTGGAAAATGAAAAATTTGGTGAGAAAGAGTACCTGCAGTGCGTCTTGGATACTTAGCTAGTGTATTAAAAAATAGGATTGCAAACCCAAAATTATTCTCTCTGCAAATTCAATAGAAAAATACAGAATGTTATCCTGGATACTTAGCTCTTAGACAGTCAATAAAACAATATGAGCATGATTATGAATGGTTTTACCTGGTCCCACTCTTGATCTCTCCATGTTTGAGAGCCTTCTCTTTAAGACCCCATGAATCCAATTTGATCCATTGCTGCCAAAAGAGATATTAGTGTGTAAACAAGGAGCCACATTTAGACAAACTGGTTGTTGATTTATTCTAAGAAATTTAGAGACTACAAAAAGAAGATACCTGATGAGGATCATGTGGGCTTCCTAGAGAAAGCACTGCAATATGGCTTTGAACAACAATGAAAAACTTTGGATTAGCTTCACAGTAAATCCTAATAGCATGACATTGAAAGTTGCTCAGGTACTGGGTCCTCTCCCCTAGATTAAATTAAGGAAAACATTATTGTAAACACAATATGTATAGAAGAATATGAATGTAAAGGAAAATGGATATTAGAAAAACATAAATGTAAATAAAAGTAGTGTGAGCAGAAAATGAATCTAAATTGGTCTTGAACAAATAAAATTATACCCAATTAGCATTAAGTTATACTGACCTTGTACTCATTGCCATTGTCAATCTTGAAGGTTACTTTGATGCCTTCTGCATAAACTCTCTAGCCACGAGGCAAGAGAAGGCGGGAAAACCAAGTGTATATTGATGACTTCCTGACAATCAAAAAGAAAGAAGCAACTAGTCAACCCTATTAGAAAAGAATAATCTTATGAATTGATTTTATTTGTTTTACTGGCTAATGGATAGTGGACCTAGTTCTCTTGAATTGAGATACTACTAAGATGTGTTGACTGGTGATTTTAGACTACCGATATTCTGCTTCAATCTCTATAAGTTACTTTTGTCTTAAATATATTCAAGATAACTCTGCAAAAAAATTCCCTGATCTCTTAGAAATTATGCAGATTAATTTGCTAATACTTCTCCATTTTGATATTTTCTTTCAAAAATTCATAGAAAGATATGTAATGCCATATTTGAAACTTACATATTTTAATTTTATTACATATGCTGGATGAATGAAGTAAACTATGCAATTGGCAGGTGTAAAGCCAAATTCCTTAACCCTTGCCAGCATCCTTCTTTCCTGTTTTAAAACATGTGCTTTGGAACAGGGCATGAAAATCCATGTAAGTATAATGAACAGGAGATTTTTGTGATCAAATATTATATTACAGTAAGTTGAATGAATGTAAGTAGAGATATTTTAACATACCTACAGATGGTACAAAATTTCATGGTTAAGTGGAAGCCTCCCATCAACAAAAAGATCCAAATATCCGTGTATCTATCTCAATTGAGCCTCTAAACCCTTCAGAGCTATCAAATTTTCCACTAACCTGTTATGCACAAAAGTCAAATTTTAGAGACCACTAAAATAAAAATAAAAAACATTACATTATGATCCAAATCCACACACAGCACAATGTTCATAGTGAAAAGTTAGCACTTTCTTTCATCTTTGCATATTGATTTGATGCTTCAAACGATGCATTTCTTATATTGAAAAGTGCATTTCTTACTTTATTGAGCTTCTCTTTGTTTTGAGAATAGTTTAATATTCTCTACTTAATAGGGCCAACCACGTGAAGGTGGAAGCTCATTTGGCCCCTCTCTCCCCCCCCTCACATCACTTTCAATTCCCCATACCCGATCATATAACATTAATCATTCATTCATCCATTAATAACATATAACATTCATTCACTCATCCATTAATAAAATATAACATTCATTCATTAACATATAACATTTATTCATTAACATATTCACATTCATTCATTAACATATAACATTCATTTTTTTAGTTTTTACATATTATCAAAAATATGGTTGTCAACTTGTCATAATATGATTACAATCACTTCTTTTTTTGTTTCTTTTTTGCAGCTAAATAAAGCTGAAGTGGAGTATCATTTTCAAAATCATCTGTCCCCCCTTCAGTTGTTCCGAGCTCTACTCGTGATCTTAATGTATGCCTAGTCGTGTACTCACAACGTGGACGCAGCTGCAAGGGGGGGTCTGTTGCAATAGCAAAGAAATGTTAAATTGATATATTTTATTATTATTGTTACACGTATTTCATTAATTAAAAGAACATCAGAGTGGTGCTCTTTACCTAAATTGGCCACATCATGTTCCTGATATTATCTTATAGCCTCATGTTGAACATGCTGAACACCCTCTAAATCCTGATCTGGAGTTGAAACACGAAAGATTACATTAATTAATACACCAATTGCAATTAAATATGTTTAAAAGAACATTAGAGTGGTCCTCTTTACCTGATGGAGCCACATCATGTTCCTGATCTTGTCTAGCCTGATCATGCTCAACATGTTGATCACGCTCTACATGCTCTAAAGTTGAAACACAAAAGGTTACATTGATTAATACACCAAATGCAATTAAAGATGTTTAATTGTATTAATCCATACTGCGTTTTATATAGCACATGAATACATCCAGTACCGGGATGCACACCATGGCCTTCATCGGTAGGTTGTGCTCCACCCTCACTAGGCTGCATTCCAGTGTCATGTGCAGTATTATCATTGCTTATCTGTGTAAAACAGATAGGCACATTATTATGGTAGAAATTAATATTGAACAAATTGCACAAGTATTCAATTTGAAATAAAATTTATTGAGTTTATTTACCTGCGTGTTGGATGCAGTGGAAGATTGTGTTTTCCCAATCGACACTCTTAGCTGTTCAGTCAGGGCTCCATAGCCTTGGTGGAAGGCAATCTTCAAGTCCTCTTCTGTGGGCACTCTATTGAAATCAAAGCCCTGCATTTTTGCATGCGATCATGAATTTTGCTTCCATGGTGTGATAAAACCAAAATTGTTTGCAATTTATTATTTGGATGCAATATTTCATTTATTGATACTTACAAATCATGCAGTTGTTTTCATATAAGCACCAGAGCCAAGTTTGTGTTGCCCGTGTTTTTCTAGTCTTGCCTTTGTTGCCTTCGATGTGTCGGGCAGCCTATGAAAAAATTGAAATACGTTAGATTATGTAAAAAGAAAGAGTAATCAATATATAATTAAATTGTTGATAGTATCACATATGTTGCTTGGCCCAGTGGTGTCTTTCCTCTCTTCTTTTCAGCCTTCTCCTTTCCATCCGACACCAAGTCCTTCCACTCCCTTTCTGGAATCATGGGGGGATGCTCGTACTTTCTATTCTTCTCTAAATGTGACCTATATTGGTCCCTCACATACTTTAGATAGGTGCCAACTTTCTTAAGGACCTTGGTTTGGGTGAATGTTTTATCACCGAACAACACAACTAAACGGTTAATGAGCTCATCCTTTAAATCTTGATTTTGGGCATTCCACCGTGTACATATGGTGGGCCCGAAGAGCTTTAATGTAATATCACTTAGATGTTTATAAAAAATATCATTTCCTGCAAAATGATCATGGGATCATTAGTCTATAAAGAGTGATCAATAAGTAAATTTCAATTGGATTATATATAATAATAATTAAAACATTTCAAAGTACCTGGGACCTTCTCTATCTTTATGGGAAGGAAATCCTCGGTCACCACAAATGTGACGAGCAATGTTCCCGTACTAGCAATACCAGAAGATCTAGGAAATGCTGCTAAAACATCACTAGTACTAGCAGGCTCTGTATCCACAGGTACTGACACATGTGGTGGCATGTGTTCGCTGCCAGACAGTGGACTACCGAATGCCTGCATGGTATGTGTTGCCGAAATTTTAGTCGACAATATAGGCACGGATGATGGGGCCGGATAAAGTGTTGTATGTGCAAGAAGATTAGGATTGACACTTGTACCATCCCCTACTTCTCAGGAAACACTTGCAGTACCTTGATCATGGCCAGCAGCATGATGAGGATGCAAATAATCCTGTAAAAACAACACATATTTTAGTTCATGACATAAAAGAGTACAAAATATAAAACCATGAATGAACTTATTTTATAATTAAATATCTCATGATAGATTACTTGCAAGTTTTGTGCTCTCTCAGACAATATTTTAACCCTTTCTCTTATCTCATCTGTTTGAGGCACTATGAATACCAACTTAAGGATTTCTTGATTGCATTTTTTTTGGGCCTTCCTCATCATATCCGTAGGGTTTGTAGAAAATGCGATGTCATCATCGCATAATAGTGAATCCACCTCCATATGGATGTTCTCCTGTACTGCTGGTGTCTTTCCCCAATCAGCCGACTGCAACAAGAATATTAAAAACATTATTGAAATTAACCCAATAAACTCATGAAAAAAACATAATAATAAAACATTTTGCTTGTATCTAATTTGTACAATTATAATGAGGTAAACCTGTCGGATAGAAGTGCCTAAAGATGGATCACGATCTGCGCTCTAGGCCAGAGCCTTCCTTGTATGATCAATGTCCCACTGTGACAAAAATTAAATATAAAAAACATTTTTGAAATGAAACCATTAGACTTACAAAAAAAAACATAGCAATAAAATAGTATATTGGAGTCATTGATTGGAGGTTGGGTAAAATGGTATATAGTACATACCACCCCCATAGTAATTGTCTTTGTATCTAAGTGATTCAAATTGTAATTGATTAGCAACTCTTCCCCTGCAATTATTGATTTTATCGCACATACAAATACACGATTTCCCTCTCGCGCCTCGAATATACAATTGGGTTGCTTATTTGTTGACCCAAGTCGTGTACTATTTATAAACCCTACAATATTCCCTGATGCTTTTGGCCTCCCGTCAATGTACCTAGCCACTCCTTTATTTTGATCCTTATCTTTAGTTGTATATAATTTGCTGATAGTGCATACCTACGCATACTTCGTGTATATCGAACCAGCTACATCCAGTCTTTGTAACTGTAACAGGGTCCAACATACTCCATCAACTCAGTAACTTTTTCATAACAGACCTTTATGTTTTCCATGCAAAATAGGCCCAAACCATGTAATGACGATGGTGCTATGTGATATATCCTCTCATTGACACAAAGATCAGTGTTTATTGGAGGAAGTTCCTTGGGTACCCATTGTTTCCGTAGATGTTTGTACCTCAAGGGCACCTCGATGTCGCCTATGCTCTCATCATCATAAGAACATGACCCCCCTTCAACAAGAAAAAATTCCATGCATTTATGAAATTTTCTTCTAATCTTTTGACCTCTAGTTGGTCTCCCTCTTTTAGACCTACTACATGTCTCAATTTCCTCTTCTCTTCCTGAATTTCCCTCACTCGAGGAAGAAAAATATGACAAATACCTATTTGGTGGTACCTGCACTCATAAGGATGTCGGATGAAGTTCTTTCATGGTGATGTGATCCAAAGGTGACATTATGATTAATCTATCATTTCATCACTAGAATTTGACAGGTTATAAGGTAATCAAGTCTTGATAAATTGCAAGTTATTGTTACTACCATCCAAATGTGTCCATCACAAATCAAATCTACTTAACTTTTTAAGTCCCAAACTTTGTAACAAGTGTTAAATCTGACTATGGTCCACTAGTTACACAACCAAGGCCTCAAATGTATTCTCTAATTGTAATCAAAGGACTTTTTCTCTTCATTCAAGTAAATAAAGTTGAAGGGAAACACCACAAATTGGTTTATTGGACACCTACATGACTAAAAATAGCAGCAAATTTACATTTAATTTCCATATGTCTAAGTGGTGAACGGGGAGGGAGTGTGTACTAGGCTTCGTAAAGTCATCATAAGTTTATCAATGTTCTAATTCTCTATGACAAGGTTTCAACATCTTCAAATAATGAAAGTTAGTGCTCATAGTCATTTGAAACAACAACATTTTGATTATGTATGATGGTAGGATTTGATAACTTAAAAGAATTGGCTACCCAACAAACTTAAAGTTAAAAGAAACTTTTTCAGTTTAAGGGGTTAGCACTTTCTTTCATCTTTGCATATTAGTTTGATGCTTCAAACGATGCATTTTTTATCCCACTTCTAAACCTATTGTATTCCCATCCCATTGCAATTGTTGCAGGAGTTGATACCAAAATTTCATATCATATACCATGTTCTTGAAGCAATTTTCTGTGTTTTTACAATTTTTCTAAAGTTCTTTTGTGTTGTATGGATCCATACAAGCTTGAAATGCTCTGAGATCATTGGTGTAGATAAATATATGTCTTCCCTTTCATTTGCATTTGTTTTGAAGTTCTCAATCACTATTTTGTGGGATTAAACAATCAAATACAGGGACTGCCCTATTGTGCCTATGTAAGGGTTTGAGGGCTAAATAGAAATGACATCCACCAATCCACCCACTGTCTTGGAACTGTAACTTGGTGGATTGGTGTGCATCATGGTGGATTTGATGGAGTTTCAAATCTTGTTCTTTGAATTCCATTTATGTTTTTCCCTTTTCATGGCTTGTTACATTGTTTGGGAGGAACCTAAGGTTGGGTACGTTTTACCTTGGCTTTCATAAATTAGAGGACACTTGATGCAATCATATGCCTTGTCAAACTTTTAACTTAATAGTAAGGGCATCATGAGTAGTTTGTTGGGCCCATTCAACAATCTCCGATGCAAGGATTGAATTGTCTAGAATGTATCTACTATCAAGAAAGCCAATTTGTTTACCTCTATGACTATAACTCAAGCAATAGGTTTAATTGTGATGGCAATGATATTGACAAGGATTTTGTAATCTAGGTGTTGAGAAGCATAATTGGCCACCATCCTAGGAAAGATTCTTCATTCTCACTTTTAGGTGTTAAAATTTAACAATACGTAGATTGATGAAAGAGCCCAAAGAGCATTTCCCCATGTTATCCAAGTACACATAGCAGCGGTCTTCTCTTATACGGTTGGACATGATTTCAAGAACTTAGCTAGGAATTATTCATTTAACCTAAGGTTTTCTCATAATGCCATCATTGGAAAAGTATGATCAAATTCTTCTATTATGAAGAATTGGTCTATGTGCCTCTAGTAATCACTATAAAAATGTGAAAGACTAAGCTATTTTATTTTTTCTGTCTTATCTTATACCATTTTACAAGAATGGGGGGGCCAATGTATGAGAAGATCTTTGGAAATTAGGCATGAAAATTGCAGGTTAAAGAGAATGGGGGTGCCAAACTTACAATACTCATTGTCCCTTGGTCGTCGATTTTCCTTGAGTGCCCTCAACCTCGTCCTTGGTGCTGGTATTGACCTTGTTTTAGCTCCAAACTCTTCGTTGACGCTGGTATTGACCTTGTTTTCACTCCTCCAAACTCTTCCTCAGCACTGGTATTGACCTTTCACTTTGTCCAATTTGACGAGCTACAACCTGGTTTAGTTAGGTTTTAGAGTATGTTAATTAAATTTAAAATTATGGCGCCATTGAGAGTAGTGAATATAAAGCAAGCAAAGCCTATTATGGTGCCATTTAGAGTAGTAAATATAAAGTAAGCCAAGCCTATTATAGTCATGAGGGAAATAATAAAACTCCTAGGATACTTTGTGAAACCATTTTCCTTGGTTAAAGGGAGGCCATAAAATATTCCTTTAGATTTTTTCAATCTTCAAATATGAGGATTTGCAAGGTTGTTAGCAACATGAGTAATGGAAACGTGTGCAACAAGAATTTTTGAACACACATGGAATCTCCTTGCCAAAGAAAGGGGCTTCTTAATTTAATATGATAATTTTTCTCAGCTCTAGAAATGATATGTTTCCTTAAAGAGGAAGGAGATACCTAAAAGGTAAAAGAGATGTTTAGGAATATGAACACTTCCTTATGATCACCCCCCTTCTATCCATAGGAATTGAACCAATTGGGCTTGGCTAAGAATGATTTCCTATAACATTGAGTTTTATGCCACTATATATTTGACCTTAAAGATTTCCAGAAAATATCTAGGCATTAAATATCCTAAATAATGTCATGTTTGTCCTCCAAGAGAGTGAGAAAGGATTCATTAGAAAAATGACCATTGAATAGTTGAGCTAGTGATGGCAACGTTGATAGTGAGATGGGTGGTCATAGAGGTCGCCTACAAGCTATATTTGGATAAAAAGAAGGATAGCAGCCATTGATTGGAGTAGTGAATATTGACATTGCCGGTGTTTCCTTCTCCAACAAAGGGTCACTATGAGAAATGGTGTTGGATTTGGCATTGGCATTTACTCTTTTCTTCTAACAAAAATGGTGATAGGCTAGATGTGTCTAATACTAGAAATATTCTCCCCTTCCTCCCATGAAAAATTTTATGGGTGGAGGAATACATGATACTTTGAATTGTAATTATGAAGAGTCAATGCAAAATAAACTACTCCCTCTATTATCATACATGTTTGTGGGTTTATTCTTTCATTCTTCATGCTTGGAAAATTGCTCATTTGGAAATGGATTAAACAAGTGGAAAAACTTGGGAAATGCATATGAGCTTATGAATTGGAACCTAAAGGGTATGTCGTCAAAGGAAGATTTCCCATTTCTAACACTTTGTTGTTGACGTGAGTTTAATAATACTATGGCTCGTTGCACCATAGAATTTGTTAGAGGTTTCCTAATATGACATCTCTATATGATCCTTGCTTAATTAGTTGTTGGTTTTTATCTTTTCCTTTTTCTATTAATAACTTATTATATGATTGCATAGATGATATTTTTAATGTCATTGGGCCATATCAGTCTATACGAAGTTGCTTTACTTCTCAAAGTATTATCAATAACCTTATTAATGAAAATAATGAAATTGTCATTTAATGGGTGCTTGGGGAAGGGTATTGAGTTTTACCCTAGTGATAATTGTTGGTGTCTATGTATCATATTGCTTTGGCTCAAGAGGAGTATTGTTATCCCTTGTGATTATGTTTGAGGAAGTTTTCAAATGGATGCTATTTCCTTCAACCAAATTGATGTCATTAAATAGTCTTGTTATGAACCCCTTGCAGGTTGCTTGGATAATGTTAGTATTGGTAATTTTGGTCCTTCTAATTATTATGCCCAAGCTTCCATAAATATGCATTTACTTAAAAATAACGATATAGTCACTTCAATCAAGTCACTTATGGTTGGGAGGTTTCTCCATGGTATGATCGTATGAACAGGTTAATTTTGTATGATAGTGAATAAGCCTCAAATTTTTGTGAAGCCTATTCTCTTAGGTGAATTCTTGTGTTTTCTTCCTACTAAGTTCCAAATGTATATTTCTTAGTTTAATATTTTTTGCAAGGGTTTAGATACTACAGGGGGTATATGATGCCACACTAAACTCACATCCCCTAAGGAGGTGAGAAATAATGCCATACTATGACATTTTTTTAAGAGGGTTGAATTGCTCCCTACTTTGAGTCCCTATGTTGCTCTGGTCAAGTCCTTTCAAAATAATTTGCTGCTTCATAAAAGGATAAAAAGGTTATCGTGGGCGGTGTTAGATTTCTTGTTTCAAAGGAAACCATCAGAGCTACTACTAGGTTGAAATCTCTTAGGTAGGAAGGTCATTAATAGGGAAAAATTATGGACACGGAAACCATCAACCAAATTTTGAAAAGGGGAGAACTCGTCAAATTACAGAATGGTTTTGAATGATGAGTTTAGTAGAATTCCAATTAAGTACTTCAGTGTTGAAGGTAGTTTTAAATGTGTTTTTCATTACCATTTCTCGCATGACCATCTTAAACATAATAAGATTGCTTGTTTTCCTTATTTTGTCCTAAGTTCTCTTAACTGTTTAGGTAAGGAGGTCTTAATGGATAAATTTGTGATGCCTCTACACAAGGGGTTAATTTTTAGACTCCATAAGTCCACCTTGCTACGTTCTCTTAGAATTATGTTAGCTCTCTTATTTCAAAGTCTAATCCATTCCCTACCCCTATTCTTATCAAAGCGAAAGGTGGGAATCTTAGTGATTTGCATGATCCCTCTCCTCCTAAGGGTAAGAGAAAACCTATCAAACATTCCTTATTCCTTGTCAAGAAAAAAATTACATGTGATGATGTGCCTAGCAAAGTGGTGGAGGGAAATCTTGAGCTTGGTAAAGTTGTGGCTGATTATGATGACTTAGGTTGCCCTAATATTTTTGCCATTGGTTCTCTATTGAAAGTTGCCTCTCATATCCATGTGGACATTCCTAGTGATGTTGACATCTCCAAGACTAAGAGTAAAAACCCTAAATTTTAGTCCTCACTTGTGGGCAACAACGACTAAGGTTCTTATTGTTGCTACTATTAATAATAAGATTGCTATAGGAAAACCTTTTAAGGGGAACCTTGTAAGAAGATCTAATAGGTTGGTGGCCATAATTTCTACTACCCCTAGCACTACACCCAATGTAGAATTAGTTGTTTCTAATTAACAACAAAGGGTTTGTTGATCACAAGGACAATGACTGCATCAATAGTGGGAACAAAGAGTTCAGTCACTGTCAAGACTTCATGTAAGAGGAAGATGTTTCTCTTTCCAATGATTTTGGTGTGAACCTTTTTTAGAAATGAATGTTCTTTATGACACTAAGTCTTCTAACATAGGGGATGATTGAATTTAGTCCCTAGAAATGATATGGTGGCCATGGATGATGTCAAGGGTAAAGGAATTTAGGTGGAAAATAAGTTTGATCTTGTGCATTTATGTTCTCATTGTGGCCATAACACCAATTCTATTAATTATTTGGAGCAAATTCTAGAAACTTTGGAGGAAAGAGTCAATAATGTGCTTAATTTTAGTAATAAGGTGATCCATAGGTTACTTCTATGCTTCTACTCCAGAATGTTGTGTGGGAGTTCTAGAAAAGAAGGTTGAAGGGTAATCTTGATAGTCTTGTTTTAAAGAAGGATAGAAAGAAATACCCTAAGGATGATATTTTTTCTTTCCTTTTTGAAGATTGGGGATATGTGACTCCCCAAAAGACATGCTGCAACTTGTAGTTTTTTCTTGTTGTTTGTTAGTTATTTATGTGCTATTTTTCTTTGTTCTTCTATTAATTATTTATAGTTAGTTATTTTTTGGTTTTTCTTTCCATATCCTCCAGGCTTGCTATGTAATAGGGTTGGGACCTTGGTTTCCCAATTTATATATAAAAAATAACCAAGTCGATTTATCCTTTGCAATTATTGTGATAAAGTGAGGATTTGGCATAGTTTAATAAGACACCTCACTATTTATTGCTAAATCTATTGTATTTGCTTAAGATATCTTATAAATAATTTATCCATGTGTAACCCTATTGTTGAAATAAGTTTCAATTGGAGGAATTAGGTGCTTTAACACAAGGAAGAGCACCGCACTCCTTAAGATGTTGAATTTTATCACTCAAAACCTTAAATTCATTAGTGGAATGACCATGAACTCTATGATATGCACAAAATGAATTCTTATAATAAAATTTATTTCATGTTCTTGTGGGAAGGGATATGAAACAATCTTGGAGGAGTCTCGACAAGATACCCTCTTGATCAATAGAAGATTTTTCTTTATTTTGTGACAAAGATATCTCTTTCTTAGTACAAGATGTCATAATAACACAAGACTCTTTAGATTGTGAGATTTTTTTCTCTCCTTTACAAGAGGGTGTAAAATCTAATGAATTCCAATAATTAGTGTTTTATGTGATGACATTGACATTAAGTGAATATTTCTTTTTTTGTTTTGAAGGATAGCAATCAAGACCACTAGTGTCTATCAATTCAGGATGCAAAACTGTAAAAGTCAGATTAGAAGAATCTTTTGTTAGAGTGTTGATATTGAGCAAAGGTTTTTTCGATGGTTTGATTTCTATCAAAGGAAAATAACCAAGACCATTAGTTGTTTCTTGCATGTTAGATTCTAGAGGGACACAAATACCTAGTTCTCTAGCAGCACATCCTTTTCCACTACATCCAAGTTGTTTCATAAGTTCACAACCTCTTCTGTAAAGCTTTTCATTTCTTTAGGATTTAGAGGTTGTTGATAGTCAGCTTCATCAAAGTTTGTTGTGTAATTTATTATCTTTTGTTCTAAAGTTGTTGAGGTGGATTCTTTTGAAGAGTCTTCCAAGTTTTGTTTTGACATTACATATTTTTCTTTTCCATTTGTAGACTCTTTGTTTATGATCTTGTATTCTCCCATGAATGTTGGTATGGAGTCTAAGGAACCCCAATCATCTTCTAATAGCTTCATGAATTCTTCAATATGTTTTTCTTTGTCTTTTTGTTGCACGGGTTCTACTTGTGTAGTTGTTGTTAATTTTTTCAAGGGGTTCTCTTTGTTTTTCTCAAGTTGTAAGACACTATAAGGTTCATGATCAGTGTCAAGTGTGTGCACTTTTTTGTTTTAGACATACTTCATTTTGCAATGACGAGTAGAAGGCACCGCATGCATCTCATGAATCCAAGGTCTTCCTAAAAGAAGATTGTATGAAATATTATCAGGCATGACATCAATAGGTGTTTCTAATGTAGCTTTTCCAGATGTAATAGGCAAAGTAATCACACCGAGTGTTTTCTTTCCTATATTGTCAAATCCAATAATAGATAAAGAGGCTAATTGAATTTTTGATTTGTCTACACCAAGCATATCCAAAAGGGATACACTACACACATTAAGGGATGAGCCATTGTCAACAAGGGTTCACTTTATCCCTTTTCTATTGTATTGATCTATGATCGTGAAAGCATCATTTTTTTTTTTCACTTCCAAAGGGGGGAGTTCACTTTGGTGGATCTAACAGACACTTGTGCATTCATAACCTTAATGGTCTTGGTTTGATGTATTTCTAATAAATGGTAATATAGAGCCACCTTTTTATCATTATCTAAGGAAGCCACCTTATATTATACTCATTTCCCTGCACCATGATATTTTCCCTAGGAGGAGAGTTTTTAGGAGAACTACAAACTAAATGTTCTTGACATCTAAGGATTGGTTCTTCCAAAATGACTTCATCACAAGTAGGGGAATGATCAATGGTTGGATTTTCTTTCTTGTCAATGATGGTGTTTCCTTGTTCACTAATGTTTTTTCTAGGGGAAGAGAGGAAACCAAGATGAAAATTGCTTTTATCCAATGTATGCAAAACTTTAAGAATGAAAACGATGTATATCAAAAAATGAAAAGAAATTTTATCAAACTTATGTAAAGTTTTATGAATGTAAACATTGTATATGAAAAAGTTAAAAGTACATTTATCCATATGATGCAAAGTTTTAGAAATGTCAACATTTTCAGATCTAATGATGCTTGTAATTGAAATGATTTCAAAAATGAGTATCCTAAATTGATTTTTTTGACCTAGATGCATAAAACAAATGTTACCAAAACTTTCCAAAATTATCGTATATGTTACTAGGAGGCTTGGGAAGCATAGAAATGAGGTTTTTGATGCTATAATAGGTAGTTTAAAATCTGGACTGGGACTGATTCGCCCAAGGTGGCGATTGAGTCCCAGTAGGGATATTTTCAAAACATTTAGAAAATTTTAACCCCAACCCTATTTATTGCTAAATCTATTGTATTTGCTTAAGATATCTTAGAAATAATTTATCCATGTGTAACACAATAATTTACAAATATGATAGTGATGCCTAGGTTAACTTAGATTTTCACTTGGAATCTAAAGTAGATCGACCTTTAAGAATTAGAATTTGGAATCTAATAGACTATGTCAAGGCTTCATTAACCACATCGAAGATAAGTATATTCCTTTTAAACTATCTTACAAGCTAAAATGAAGTGGCCACCATCGGCAATCATGTTCATTCATTGATGTCAGGATTGTGGGGAACAGTCAGGATCAACTGATGGTTGATCGATGGTCATTAAAAGATTGTTCCAACATCTAGCTCCCTTGACGACATCATGTCTGGGAACTAACCCATGTTGGCCCTATTACTGCATTCACAGGATTCGGTACATTGGGTTCACCACAAAACCCCTCCCTTCATAGCTAGGGCAAAACGAGACTTCCTCGCTCCTAAGATCACTATGATGAACACTTGAGTCACTATGGGACTCGAGGCAGGAGCTACTTCTTTTTGCTCCTGGAAGGAAGAGTACTGGAACACCCTTTCCATTTGGTGTTCGGCTATGGACTCTCGGTGCAACCTGGTTGCATCCCTGTGGTGCTCCTTTCCTTGAACAACCATACCTCCCTATATAATTTATTAGTCCAAATACTAGACATCGGTAGGATGACACCGTACTCTGGGCTGACTCCCCCATTGCTGACTTCTCATCACCAGTAATAACCCATGCATAGGGACCTTCGACCGTTGATTTGCAGACTCTTCCTAGCCTGGCTAACATCTTGATGAGTCCAACTCACCTTGTAGAGTTGCCTTACCCTTGCAACCTACCTTAACTCGCCATGACTTGGCACTTCTTTATGCTCCATGCTGCTATGCCCATGCTACCCCGGGTAACTCGGCTTCAAAATTAGAATCATGTAGATATGCCTGAATATAAAATATTTAATTAAATTGATAAGTATGAATTTGTATAGAAGGAACTATAATAGAATTGAATAAAAAATATTGTAATGTAAAGTTATCAAAGTTAGTAATTTCGATCCAGAACTCACCTCCAAAACTTTGGTTACTATTTTTTGGGAATGCTCATCAAAGCCTGGAATCTATGTTTTCAAGCAACCTCTCCCCAAAGAAACTCATTTCATCTATCAATATGTATCTGACATGTGATATTTCTTCTTGGAAAGTTGTAAGTAGTCTTGTCCCTTCTAGTTCATTGAAATCTCTTATTGGAATTCTTCACTTTCAATGAATGGTTGAAGCACCAATGTTGAATGTTGCAACTCCAGTAGGCGTGAATAGAAGTAGTAGAGGAGATTGTTTGGGAGAAGAATTATTTTCTAGTGCTAGGTTATGTGTTAGGTTATATAGTGTTTGAGTCTAGCCTCAAACACTACAATTAGGGTCAGGTTAGGTTATGTGTTTTCTTTAGGGTTAGGTTTGGGATTAGGTTTATGGTTATGGTTAGAGTTTAGGGTAATCTCTAAATTTAAGTTTAAGTTGTAGTTGATTATTTTCCCACAAAAGGAAATTAGATCCATTTTTTCTCATGTTCATTATAGCCAACTATGGCTTAATCTTAAATTTAGACCTTTTCTTGAAACCTAACATCATATCCCTAATCTAACCATAACCCTAACCCTAATCATAAGATTGACTCATACCCCAACCTTAACCCTAGCCCTGACAATAAACCTAATCCTAACCCTTACTTGGAAACTAAACCATCATTTTCTCATTAATGTAACCCTGACCATAACTTTAACCCTAACACTATTTCTCAAAACCATAATCTTAACCATAATCACAACCCTAAACATAAACATAACTCTAACCCTAAACCCTAAACCATGATTCTAATTCTAATCTAACCCTAACACTAACCTTAACTCACACCCTAACCTTAACCCTAATTGTAACCCTAAACTAAAGACAAATGGTACACCCTAAACTATAATCCAAATCTTAAACCTAGCCCTAACCCTAATCATAACCTAACCCTTTTTCTCGAAACCTTAACCTTGACCCTAACCCTCACCTTTATCCTATCTTTATAACCCTAACCACAACCAAAACTCTAACCCCAACCCTAACCCTAATTACCTAACCCTAAATATTTTTTCTTTTATTAATTAGTTGCATTCACTCTAATAACCCTAAACCTATCCGTAAACCTAACCCTAGCCCTATCCCTGGCCCTAATCCTAACCCCAACTCTAAGCCAAATATAAAAACAACCCTTAATCATAACAATAACCCTAAAACTTAATTCTAAATATAACCCTAATACTATAATCCCTAATTGTAATCCTAAACCCTAACCCTATTTTCATATCTAATCCCAACCATAACCAAAACTATAAATCTAACCCTAACCCTATTTTCATATTATGTTTTCCTTATGATTGGTTGACTCTTATACTAAATCTGAGTGTTGTTTGTGTTTTGACAAGAGTAGATTAATATTTTTTTAATTTTTTATATGAAGATCAAAATTACATGCACATAGAATGAACCATAGTTTAGTTAAAACACTTGGTCTCTTCAAAATAATCAGAGAAGATTAGGGAGAGGAAGGAATGCACACCAAACTACAAAATAGGGGTAGTTGTGGCTTTGTTAGTTTTCTTTATATAGTCTACTTGTTTCCTATAGGGATAAATAAGCCCTAACTATACAAATGAAAGATGGTTGATTATCTATTGAATATTGTTTTGTGTGTTTCAAAATGGAAGATATCGATGTTGGAAAACAAGGGTAGACAACTGAGAGGGGGGGTGAATCAGTTGTTACAAAATTGAAACTTATTTGACCTTATTAACCTTTAATCTCAGATTTGATGAATTAACAGTGAAATCATGAATCAACAACACATCAAAAACACACATAACACCAAGATTTTTGTGTACAAACCCTGTTAGGGGAGAAACCACGGTGGAGGTTAATCCATAATTTATACCCTATTAAAAGTATAAAAGAAATGAATAAGGAATGCACATGCATTCAGGAACATTGCCTAAATCTCACTGCTCAAAGGGAAGGCTCACTGCCTTACATAAGGTAATCAAATTAAATCCATCTGATGAGGGTGAACTGAGAAATTGGCTTCTTCAAAAGCCTGATGACAGTTTTAGTTAGGCACATAAATACTTCTTCATACTTTGCGTAAACTTCTTCACACTCTACTCTACATTCGAATGATCTAATCTTTATTCACACATATCTCGCATACACTTCACATACATTATCTCTAAATGAATAAAACAATCGCTCTTATATATCCACTTCATGAATTTACATTAACAACTCTGTCAGCCAAAAATAAATAATAGATGAATACAAACTCTCGGCCCAATTCATGAACAAATCTCAATGTGCACCAACCTAAATCGGTCACAACATAATGAAGACCTAAAGCAACATCCTCGAACATGCCAAGCATTCAAAAATTAATCCACAAGGATCTACAACACGCTACCACCATCATGTCAACCAAGAACATGAAAACTCGAACATGGAAAGGAAAAATATTTGATCACGAGCACACTAATCAACATGGACACACCACAATAATAGAGTATGAGATCAAGAAACGTCAATGAACATCTCAAGAGCATACACAACAATTCAATTCACCAGAATTGCATTCTCTTCTTTCAGAAACACCAACTATAGCAACAAAATAACTGTAGGAACACAAAAACTCATAACTCGCTCCAATCTTGATGCACACCTCTGAAACTTCCATAGGATATACTAGATAGGCTCAACAACAAACCCTTTAATACACGACTTCAGAATACCAACGTACAAAAAATTTCACCACTCTGATCTTCACAACTTCATAGACTATCTGCAACATATTTATTCTAATTTTCTCAATATCCTCGACATATACAACCTTTAAGACATTAATGTTAATAGTGTTGACATCAATGACAATCACATATCATGAGCAACACAACCACAACATCCAACAATCTACATCTCTATAAAAATTGGTATATGCTAATAGTCAACTTATTATCTTATTTATAACATTTCCTTAGCTTTTTATACTAAAAAATTCAAGGTAGAGGGTAACATGATTCTTTGAATTGGATACTATATAAAAATTTATGTGTTATAGTCATTGCTTCCATTGTTTGCATTTTCACATTAGGATGCATATTTTTTACAATCAAGAGTCTTTTAATGTCTTGCCAAAATTAATATTATTAATAATTTCAAACTTTTATAAACATGTATGGAAAATAAGTACATAAATAAGAAATATATTGTATTAGTTTCTTCAACAAAGGATAAAAAAATCATGTGGACCGTACAAGGATTGTGGTGGGACTTAAAATTTACTACCCGTGTGGTATTACCGAGGGAGATCAATAATAATCCTTCCTCGCGGATCTCGCACGATCAGATTAAAGGCCCCTGAGGGTACTGCGAGGTCTGCGAAGAGGCGACAGGGCTAGGTGGGACCCGCTGTCCAGTTGCAACCTCTTGTTTTCTTGGGTTGTGATTGGGCACGGTTCTCCCAGGGCGTTGATGTGGATTTTCAAATAATTGTTGACTCAATTTGAGTCGTCCGACTTTCAATGTTCGATCCGCATTAACGGTTCAATTTTTCTTGGGTTCCTGTTCATCCCCATTGGGAGTTCTTACTCTCTGCAAGTTGTCCTCATTAATGGCGCAGATTTTTTCAGTGTATCCTCACCTGAATTTCCTGCGTGCGAACACTGTTCTCTTGATAAATGCAATGATTGCTTGTACACCATGCCTTTGCAAGCCAAGAATAATTCGTGGTGGCTACATCAACCACTAAAATGCTCGAATGCTCGTGCTGCATTCGAGCAATTAATATTCTCGTACCAATTAACTCTATAAATGCTCATTGTGTTATCTGGTATTATCATTGCATTTTGAGTTGTCTTGTTTGCAGGTGATCGAGTCTCTCTTGTATTTTGTGAGGTGTTCTTTGCAATGGACCATTCGACTGTGCGCAAAAGAACCAGACTCGGGGTGAGAAATTTACAGCTTGACGGGGTACAACATGTCCTTAGCAAGCTCGAGGTTGTCCATGATGCTAATTTTAAAGGGATGGGGAGCTCCAAGTCCCCAATGGTGTTGTCTTCTAGTTTTGACGGTGATGGGTCTGAAACTGACTCAGACTACCAACGTTACTTGGCGTCCATGACCGAGCTGTTGGGGTTCAATGAAGAGCCCCTCACAGTTGCCCCAATAACTGTGATGGTGTCATGCCATGCTACCAGATCATGTGTTAAAGCGGATAAAAGGAAGCTGGTCTCGCTTCTTCCTGAAGTGAGGACCAGGAGCAGTCACCTCTACCGGGGCTGTGTGTCTTGCAAGTAGTTGCAGTTGCTGGGTGTGTTACTTTTGGGTGGTGTGTTGATGTGGACATACGCATGCCTGCCATGCTCTTTTGTCTTTAGCTCCGACTGGTTACAATGGTATAACTGTTTTGATTCCTCGAACTGATTATGGTTTTTCTAATGATGAGGAATGTCAATTTCAATTTCATTCTAAATGAAATTCAATTTTGGAATGAACAATGTAGCCTATTGCTTTGTTGCTCTCCTATCCTATAAAGGAGATTTGATGGCTCATTGTTAAGGTTGTTTTTTTTTTGGGTTCGAAGGCTTAGAATAGGTACAGTTAGTGGTAGTGCAGGATTTTGAAGGTATTATGTAGGAAATCATATTGGGTTGGGAATAGTATGAAATAAGTATACCGTGCTTTTGTAATTACTGATATCGAAAGAAATCTAAAAAAATTAAGACATTTTGCTCTCCTGTGTATGGGCCATGGATTATGAATGGATTTATCAAGGGTTTGTTCATTCAGTTTCAATGGTGTAGCTGAAAGTGTAATTTGTTCTCTTGCTTTGACTTGATGAGTTAATCAAATGCTTGAACACAAATTGCATGTTTATGGTTATATGCTCAGGATTCACTAAGGAGTAATGTTTTAATATACTGAAAAATCTCATGGTAGGAAAGCACTATGGTGATAAGTTCAATTTCATCTGAATTACATTTTATATGACTCCCACCCAATGGATGAGGCACTGGATAGTACTGGTAAATTCCTTTTAGGTATAGGACTGTGACTCTAAGCACGGTGATTCAATACCCAAACATTTTAACAAATATCAACTGCTATCTCTTTTTGGGATATAGATCTTATGATAATTTTCAGTCTCCTTGCTTTGGGATATCTGTACTTATTATTCTTTGGTTTTGCCACAACCAGGGTACTTACTATCTATTAGTGTTAGTGGGGACTGCATCTGTAAGAAGAAGTGTTCTTACCAATCATGAAACATTCTTATGAATACACTTGGGTTTACCCACCTTGGTTTCACGGAGCCAAAAGTGTAGCAAATGTCAATCTTTGACTGACTCTTGTTAGTCGGCCACTAGCCTTTGTAGTTCTTTATAACAGAGGTTGGCTACCTCTTACAGAATTGCAAATCTTATGTGGGAAAAAACACCAACAGATTGTAATTAAGATATACACAAAATGGATCTACATTGAAAATTCGGTAGGAAAATTAAAGCAAATACAACTGGTAGATGCAAAACCAAATAAATGTGAAATTATGGACTATAATGATTGTAGAATATACATAATGGATTTTTTTAAAAGGTTTTAGAAACTTTCAATCAAATGCAATTGGTAGATGCATAGACAAATTTCACAACCTTCACCAAAATCCTTGTCGATTTCCTTAATATGGGAGATTTGGAACAAGGTATAGACATCCATCAAAGCATAATATGAAGATGAATTTTCTCAAATGTTGTGGTTGTACACTCCATTTTCAAATCTATGTAAAATGTGGGAGGATAGACAAAGTTGCATCACTACCCTCATAACAATCTCTCAATTTGTTTTAGTTTCTATTGTGTTACTCAATTTGAAACTTAATTGTGATACATTAAGTTCATTGTCAAATTGTCATTTGTGTGTTAAGTTTGTCAAAATCCAAAATGATCAATTATTAATAAAATCATGGATCATGCAATATTGGGATGGGTGACCTCCTAGGAAGGCCTAGTGCTTCATCGCTTTGAGAATCATTTAGACGCAATGAGTGCTAAGTGGACCATTCATTATCATGAGAGATGGGTTCTTGTGAAACACTACTCATGAAACATGGGTCAATGAGTTTGACTTGTAAAACTACATAATTGAATTCTGATAACAATATCAAAATTTGACACAATGTGAAAAATGCTTCCTACTTGTCAATAGATCATGTTGTCAAAATCTAGAATTTCAAATTATGAATTCTTTGTAATTACTCAATAGATCATGTTGTCAATTGAACCTATTGGCGTTTTTTTACTGCAACCCACACGTGTTTCCTAGAAGCTCCTATGAACTCCCCACATTCAATAATAAAAGACTAGGAACATTATGGCCAACTTTACGAGAATAGCAATAAGGCTAATTCTCCTACACTTCGGACTCTGTAAAATCTAGGAGGGTATTCCCTAACATGTGCTCTTAACATACAACATTTAAACAATTCATTTAATTTGTACACAGGTAAGCAACAGATAGATCCCCAATTAATGTTAAAGGATCAAATCCTTCAAGAAATTGGCTATTCCTTAAAAAAGACTCATGTCCATTTAACAGAGAATCACAAACTTCACATAAAGTAAATTGATAGGAAATATTTGAGTAAAATATCCTGATGCCATAACACAAAACATACAACAATAAAATGTAATCAAAATTCCAGTGCCATATCCCAGGGCAAGGAGTCAAAAGAGAAAACTGAACTACAGGGTAAATTTCATTTTGAACACTTATGATCTATTATGAATTGCATTACAACCCATATATCCATACCTGAGTTTATCACTCCTTTATGAATCCTATTTGTTATATTGCATGAATTTACTGGTTAATTGAAGCATTTAACCGATACTTTGATCCAGAGCTGTAGTTAAACATAATTCACAGTAAAGAACAAATGAAAATCAATGAAAATCATCTTTAATCGATATTTCATTAATAATCCATGTAACATAACACAATAGGAGACAGAACAAACTCCAAATATTCACGAGTTTGGTACAAACATGCTCAAAAACCCCATGATTAACAAAGTTCTCCAATCTGACTCAAAACTTTTTAAAACCTGGACTTACAATTCATACTCTCTATATTACTAGACTCTTATTTCTCATATCTTGGATATTTCAACCGACCACTCTCTCGGCCCAAAATTCTCTTTTATAAAACAAGGGAGCCAACAAGCTTCAGGTCAGAGAGTACACATATCCAATTGTAATTGGACCGCTAACTCCTGATTCAGTTACAATTCTATTATGTGAGAGGAGAGCATAAGACAAAGATCATCATTAGTTGATAAGGAGGAAAGAAAACATCGCTCCAAAGGCCACTCCCCATACATCGAAGGCATGCTTAGCCGTTATAGTATTAACTCCACCTCAGCACCCTGTACTTGGAGTCAAAAGGAGAATGCAATTTTAGAATATAATATCTAAGGCCAGACTTGTATTATACATGACCAAGTTGCAATTCTCGACTATAACACTCATAATTCCAGTTCATCAGTGAACACCTTTCTCCATAATTCAAACTCCTCCTCATAAGGCCATTAGAAAGCCACAACCTGATCAACCTTGTTTCGATAGGGAGCATACTTTACCATTATCGATGTGGCCTTTTTATCAAAGCTCTATAAGAAACTTATAACAAAATACAACTTTTCCAGTGTATTCTCTAGCATGCAGATGTCAACTTTTTTGCATATCTCATGTGTTTGAGACATCATTATATTGTTCATTTGCTCCTTCCAAACCTACAGGGGTTTGACTTCATCCTGACTATGTAAAATATGAGGCAATGGGGTCAGGTCCTTTCCATCATACACATCTTTCAACAATTTAATCTTGGATTCCATTAGGGTGGCAAATCCTTGAAACTTCTGCTCAACAATTCCCTTGACCAATTGATATGTTGCAATAACAGTAGGATATTTATCACCATGTTGTTTTGCCCCTACTGCCATGAATCTCAACTTCTCCATTCTAGGGCTCCATTTGTTTAGCAATGAGATGGCCAATTATTTATCCCTTGGAAACATTTTTAGTGCTTGCAACATTAGGACATAATTTGCATGAACACTGTTTAGCTTACTCTAGACCATTCTGTTTAAATATTTCAAAACAATGTCCACTATCATTGCATTGTTTCTCCCTGTTGCATCCCGGATTTGCTTTACCATCTCCTTATATTCTTCAACCTAATGAATTAGTTTCTCCCTGGAAAGTCCCCCTCTAGGGCTAGTAGCCCTCTCAATAGCGATAGGCACTTGCCCCATATTATATGGAACAATAGCCAAAGACTGTGCTTGTGCAGGAGGTTGAGATTGCTCTACTGGTGGGTCGGGAATAGTGTGGCTAGAACTGTCTTGCTTTTGAGATCTCATGGTATCCATTTGTTGCCTTAATAAAGCCAATTCAGTTTCTACTCTGCTAACTTTTGTTGACTCTTATTATATTCAATAATAATATCATTATATTGGCCTCTCAGAGTATGCTGCTCCTTGGTCAAATCTTCAACAGTTGCTCTGGTGAATTTGGCAACATTCACGACCATATCAACAGCTTCCAATGCTGGGGTGTCAGTAACTCTCCTCACAACCAAGTGACCACTGAAGTTAGAAGGTTCTACAACAATTGGCTTTCTAGAGCCAGTAGATAGGGACCAGATTGCCAATGCATCCCATTCCTCACTAAAGGCCGATCCCTTGAGTGCCAATGTAGCCTCCTCTTCAGTAGCAAGAAGTGGCTTATTAGCCCTTCTTATTGTGTCAAACACCACAACATCAACGATATCCCATTCTGGGAGTAGCAATAGTCCACTTTTTTGTACCAATTTCCGGCCCTGCTCTGGTGTTATTGCTTTGAATCTTTCTCTCATCTATTCCCTGACCTTAGCTTGAATTACCTTCTCTGGGAGCTCTGGATGTAGACTTCTCTCATGTGCCACCTTCTCAGCATATAATGCAGTATGTGCTCTCCACACAAAATCTTTAAAAGCACCGATTTGAATAAAAGAGTCATCCATCATGAACTCTCTGCAGGCTTCTATTCTCAAGTCATCATTGCTTGTTATTCCTTTGATTTCATCTTTTCCTAACCTCAAAGAAACTATACCTAAACCTGTTGCAATGTCAACTGGGTCCAATGGCATCTCAGAATGCATTTCATCCGGAGTGACAATAATGTCATCATCCTCATCACCATCACAATAAAAAATCTTTACCCTTTCAACCCTCTACCTCTTTGGTGATGGTGGGCAAGCCTGTTCAGAAAAACTTTGAGGAGAATCCAAATCAACAACATTTGGTACTGACTGCCTTGAAGAAGATGGTGCAATATTTTTAGCAACATCTTCAGCCCTACTTCCCTTTCTTCTAGAAAAAACCCTTATCTTCTTTTGGGGCTGATAAGTAGGCCTCTCCTCTTCCTTTACCTCAAGGTACTCCTCGATGGTTTGTGATTTTCCCCTTTCTTCCACAACCCTTTCATCTTTCAAAACCCCAACCAAGCTCTCAAAATTATCAATAGCATACATTGCCCTGCTAAACTCATCTTTAGCATTAGGTATGGGATTGAAACTAGGTATTTTCTCTTGCTTAATTTTTACCATTTTAGAGTAGGCAATGTATAGTGCTTTTCTATCATCTTGTAATTCCAAATCAAAAATATTCCTGATGATGTCCTCAGGAAAGTAGAAGTTGTGGACAAAAGCTCTTGTCCGATGTTTTGCCTTCATTTGAGAGATAAAACCCTCAGGATCATGATTCCTGGGGCGCACGGTCCTTAGCCTATAAGGCCCAAGTAATTGATGTAACTCCTTCCATCCTCCCTTTGCCATAACAAAATCGACAAATGTTGTATATTCAAGGAAGAAATAACCTTTCTTCTGTTCAGCTGGCAAGTGTACTTCCTGAGCGCCCCCCAACTGCCTCATGATGTCCAAAAATCCAAGTCTAAGGGGCACCTCCCTTGGCAGAACCTTTGGATTGACATTAGAGCCAAAAACCTTGAAAACTGTGGTATTACGATAGGGGAAAATGTCTCCCCAATTGTGCTTTATGTTCAATTCAGGCCTTCTCTCCGTCGGCCTCAACAAGTCATGAATTTCTTTTGGGATCCTTGGGGGGTCACAAACCAAAGCCTCCCTTAATTTAGATCCAAATATATTATGGAAAGTTACATAATCAAACTCATGATCATGCATGTCAAGAATCCTAGTCCAATATTGGACAGGCATTTCAATGTTTCCTTCCTTCTTCTTTAATTTCATATCTTTTTCGAACACAGCCTGACCCCTATATAGAAACATGTGGATTAACAAGGAATACCATCTAAATCCAACCCAATTCTTCCCCTCCTTTGGGGCTACCAGACCTGTGTGCATCTTCTCTACCAAATAAGTGGCAAAATCATATATTACATTAAAACTTGGGTGCTAGAGATTTACTGCCATATACATAATATCGGTAGGCAAGGTTTTCTTTAAGCTGACTCCCAGAACTTGACATAAAGCACAAACAGTCTTCTTGAAATAACTGGCGAAATAGCCCACAGGAAAAGGTTCGGGCTCATTCCTGCCAATTACTACCTTCTTCTGATTTTTTCCTCTTCATGAGACTGCCAAATGAGGTATTAAGAAGGATTTTCTGAACAAACCCTTAATATTTCTATATTCTTGTCTGAAAACCTCCAAGTCAATAGGAACCATATCCTGACTCCATTTGTGCAATTTGAAAATCTCTGCAATTTCTTCTTTGGTTATCTTAATCATCTGCACACCAGCATGTGTTCTGACAATTTGGGCCACAAGGTCATATCTAGCAGCAATGTCCTTTAAAAGATCTACATCCATATAAACATTAGGAACCACCAATTTACCCAGGTCTAACCTCCAGGGGTTACACAAAGGAATTGACAAATTCCTGTTCCCAAACCAATTGGAGAACAACTGCCACCCGGTGTACGATAACTCGGCATCTTAAATTGCACATTGCTTGTCTGTCAATCCTTCCAAGATTCGAGGCCCATAGAACAAAGCCTTTCCCTCCTGCTTCTTGCTAGTAGAGGGTTGTAACAAATCAATAATATCTTGGGATAAAGACCTGGTAGTGGTTTCAGAACAAGAACTTCGGGCCTTGGGTGCCATTTATACTTTACATATGATAATTCAAACTAGGGTTTGCTTATTTTCAAATAGCAAATAATTACAATTTTCTCCTTTAGCCTTAACAGAAAAATTTTCAATATTCAAAAAACCCTAGCAATTATCTAGACAAGCTCTAAAACTGAATCTATTCAATCAATTCTTCAAGAACAGAGACAGGAAACAATCACAAATTGTCCAGCAAGCAACCATAAAATATTTTGAATTTACAAGAAATGGCGTACATGCTACTTATGGTTTCAATTGTAGAACATCCAAGGCAGCGAAATTGAGAAATCGTAACCACAGCTTGCTTCACTTGATACCAAGCAATTCTTCCTCAATGTAGAGATACAGAACTGAAATAGTAATTTATAAATTTTAACATTTAATTATGCAGGTAGAGTCGAACTCGGCCAATACTATTCACTTGCGCGAGATAAAATGGCTATCATATAATACCAATTTATTTTTAAATACGAGCCGTTGATCAATCGCAACATTGGCCAGGAGAACAGCTCAGATTTAGTCAAAATAGTTTGAAAATGCCACGTTCTCCCTCCAGTCACCGAACAAATAGGATATTCACCTACCGAGCACCACATCAGCATGGAAATGGGCCCCACCTTTGTTATCAGCGCACAGCATCGGAGTCCATGCATCACCAAATCGCACACCTCACAACATTATTGAAACTGCAATTTTAATTGCACGAGGTCAGCGAGGAACGACCACGATGCATCGATACGGAAATAGTTGTTGGCATCAGCCTTCATAATCGATCAACGAGCAAAACTGGTCCCCACCATCAAATGTGATAGATGGTAGAATCTCGCAAGCCTCGCACCATATTTGTCACGTTAGCAAAAACCTTGCGAGGTTTACGAGCAACGGTCAAGATTGAAATCACTTCATCCGACAGCCGCACAATTTGCACACGCAAAAAGGTTATTTCACCTAACTTTTTAATAGTTGTTTTATTTTGCAAGGGGTGTTTTTAATGATTGTCAATCTTCCTATGATTGATCCTGACCGCTCCCCGCGATCTCGCGATGACATCACCGCTGGTTGTTTGGCGATTGCGATATCATGGGAGAGCGCCACGTGTCCCAAGCTGTCGATGCCGAAAAGGGATTAATAAAGCTTTTAATATTTATGTCAGACTTAAATAAGTTATAAAGTGGGTTACTAAAATAGCTGCGAGATGCACTTGCTCTAGATCGACGGTGATGTTATAATCTTTGTAAAAAGTTGCTTGACGGTTATGTTTGGTGTTGCTGACTGCTGTGTTTTTAATGACCGTCGATCTTCCTACGATTGATCCTGACCACTCCCTGCGATCTCGCGATGACATCACCGCTGGTTGTTTGGCGATTGCGATATCACGGGAGAGCACCACGTGTCCCAAGCTGCCGATGCCAAAAATGGATTAATAAAGCGTTTAATATTTGTGTTGGACTTAAATACGTTATAAAGTGGGTTACTAAAACAGCTGCGAGATGCACATGCTCGAGATCGACGGTGATGTTATAATCTTGGTAAAAAGTTACTCAACAGTTATGTTTGGTGCTACTGACTGTTGTGTTTTTAATGACTGTTGATCTTCCTATGATTGATCCTGATCACTCCCCACAATCTCGTGATGACATCACCGCTGATTGTTTGGTGATTGCGATATCACGGGCGAGCGCCACGTGTCCCAAGATGTCGATGCCGAAAAGGGATTAATAAAGCGTTTAATATTTGTGTCGAACTTAAATACGTTATAAAGTGGGTTACTAAAACAGCTGCGAGATGCATGTGCTCGAGATCGATGGTGATGTTATAATCTTGGTAAAAATTTGCTCGACGGTTATGTTTGGTGTTGTTGACTGTTGTGAGTGAACACGATCGTCGATTGTAGGAATCAATGGTTGCCCACCATCGCGTGATCCAAAGATGCAGGATATTTAGTGATCGCGATATCACGGGCGGGCGCCACGTGTATTCCTTTGGCGTTGCTTCTGCGGTGGGCCCTCGATGCTGAAATGGAGATTTCGTTAGCCCTTTTGAAGATGGTCATTCAATGATCTGACAAAAATAAAAGATCGACGACTAAAGTTTAAATTCGCATCAAATGCGATTGGAGTCGTTGGGGCAGCATGCAAATGAGCTTTAATGGCAGACGAGACGTCTACTACCTCAATTCAATCGACATAAAGTATTTGCTCTTTTTCTATCTTCATCACAAAAGCATTCAAGTATTTTCCAAGCAATTCAGAGCCAGAGATAAAGTTTTTCGAGCGATTACTGTGAAGTTTGGTTCTCTGCAAGGCGCGAAATCCTGTGAGTTATTTTCTAAACTGCTGGGTTAATTTGATTGTCTTTGTGAAGGGTTCTATTGTGTTGGTCAAGGGGTTTTGTTAATTATTGTCGTAGGGTTACTGGTTCATTTGAATTATTGGAATTGCACAGTTGTGTTGTATTTTTGTGTTCTGGGTACCCCTAGTTTCTTTGAAGATTTGATTTTTTAAAATAAGCCCTAGTTGTTTAAGATGGCACCACCGAAGCAGCACTCTGGCCATGTTGATTATTTGAAGAGGAATTTGTATGATGACTTCCTGGATCAACTCCCGTTGTCAACAAATGACAGGAAGAGTGGTTTGGTTTTAATGAATGGAAAGACCCTAGGCGAAGGTATACTATGCAAAAATTATAACATTGCAAATGTCAGGATTCCTATGATTGGTCTTGAAATGTTTAGGCTATGGTATGGAAAGTGAAACTTACCTCACCTCTTCTCTAATGCCTGGAGATATGACATGGGGAAACTAACAGTGCCAAATGTGTTCCCTGATGTTGACTTGCTCAAAGCAGTGGCAACACGGTATGATCCTGTGACAAGGGTCATAAGGGATAATGATGGTGGAATTCTGCTAAGCCTAAATGCAGATGAGATTCGACATATTTTTGATTTGACTGAGTATAGCCCTTTCTTAGTCCAAATAGATTTTGAGAAGATGAAGGAGGAGTACAAAAGGTTAAAGCCTCTTTTCAGATTGAAGTTGCTTCCTCTTCACCTGGCCAGGGCAGGCAGTTCAACAATTATTATCAGCCCAAATGACCAAGAGCCTTTCAGGATGAGCTGTTTTGCCAGTCACTTCCTGATAACATTTTATTCATTATGCCAGATTTTAGGGTTCAGCCCTAATACTGTGATGTTAGTTGCGTACATGTTTATGGGAGCCCAGATTCAACATCCCAACTTCTCTGTGGTATATGACTTTACATCATTCCTATCAGAGAAGATGCATGAGGGTTTGATGAAGCTGCATGTGGGGGATACTGGCACTCCTTTTTTTTGGTACTCCCTATTGATGCATATGTTCTTGTACAAGAATATTGTTTTCTGCTTAGAAAACATGGAGTTGAGGTAGGAGGTGAATGGAGAAAGGTTACCAGTACAGGTGTGGAGTGTAGATTTGTCTTACAACAGGGGAGGTGCCAGCTTTGTACAGTTTGATAACTGCTTTGCCTCCAGACTCAGGGCTTGGTTGGTGGTAAATGTGCTAAGAGTCCCTGAAGATTTGCATGACTTCCTCCGACCGAAGGTGAGGAAGCCTAATTTAAAAGTGTGTTACAATTGGGGTGATATCATCTTGTACCCTATAAGCACTGTCTTGAGGGTGTATGGTTTTCAGGGAACCCCTCATATCCTCCCCTTTAATGTACCATCAAGGATGGGGTTTGCCGAAGTAATGTGGCAACTAGGTTGTATTCATGAGGACAACCTAACAAAGAAAGGAAAAGGGACTTTGTTCCCTGAATACACTGTTGTTTTTTATTTTGTCTGTTCCAAGGGAGGATGGGTCCACTTCGTAAGGTTTTTTTATGACTTCAATTTGAGGAATGGTCCTAGGAAACAGCATGACCCTGAGGGATTCTTTGCATTGTTCAGACAACGAATTAAAGGTGGAAATTTTGCACATGAGTTCAACTTTCCTGAGGACCTAATCAAAAATGAGTTTGATTTGAATAGACAGGAGTTAAATAAAGAAAAATGGATTGCATATGAAAAGCTGCTAGCTATAATACATAAAATGGATCCAAAATATGATTCATTAATGGAGTTCACTCCATTTCACAAGAGAATAGACTTCTTAATGGCTAATTTCAAAAGTATCATGGCCACCTTGATGACCAAGAGGGTCAGTTTGGAATTAGATTTTGGTATAGAAAGATCGGATGTGAGGGCTGAAGAAACAAGGCCAGCTTATCAACCACCAGTTGACAGGCCTTTATACAAGAGAAAAAGGAATGCAAGCAGTGCTGAGGATGAAGGGGATAAGAAGGGAAAACAAGTCATGCAAGTGTCATCATAGCTGGGTCTAAGGATTAGAGCACCCGGAGGGATAAGGATTGTGGATCTAGATTCACCACCAAGAGGTGATCCTCCAGTGTTACCATCAGAGCCAAGCTCTAAGAGGTAGAGAGTTGAGGAAATGCAGGAAACTCTGATGGATGAGATAATTGTGACTGATCAAGACATGCAGGTTGGTATCCCTTCCCCTCCTAGATCAACACAATTGGTGCTTTCTAACATGGATGTAAAGGGGCAATGTGTACAAGATGCTAGGATGGAGGCCGGTGAGGCATTCTTGGACGATGATGCATTTGTAAAGACTCCTGTATTCTTGCAACTAGCTTGGAGGATGAAACTAGAAGAGTACCAAAACAAATGCAAGAGTAGGAGAGAATCGAGACCTGATAGGTCTGAGCAGGAGAATGATGATGAGGTCAAGGCCTAATTAAGGGAAGAATTCAAAGGCATCACTCCCGAGGAGGGAAGAAGACTTGTGACTCGGGCTGGTGTCTTGCTTTTGCCTGTATGGGACATAACTGATGTGGTTGCATTCAATGCTATCTTACAGTCTAAGCACCCTATACAAAAAAGTGAAGAAGAGGTTAAGGAAGCTCTGCAGGACTCTGCCTTCAGTGAGGAGTATGAAACTCTGGCCATATGGGCATTGGCACCCCAGGGCAGAAAGCCAAATGTAATTAATATTAGCCCACACCTAAGGGGAGGGCTAATCATCAAGAGAGCTTCTGAAACTTCAACAACAAAAGCTACAAGCCTGACAGTGAATGTGGCCAAATTGGCCCAAAAGATAGCTGAGAGAGAAGAGGTTGAAAAGAAGAGTCTGATGGAGAAATACAATATGATAATTGCAGAATATAGTAGGATGTAGCAAAGGAATGTTGAGTTGCAATCTGAAGTAGATAGGTTGAAATATGGGCAGGTGGGAGAATCCTCCAGTGCTCCTGGTATCAGAACATTACCTTCTATTACAGGATCGGTCCCCCATACTACTCCAATTGTTTCAACTCCGGGGTCCCCCATCTAGGCACCTGCTCTTAGTCCTACACCAGGGCCAGTTGAAGAAGAAGTTGAATATTTTGTGGATCCCACCAAGAAGCAAATGTTGAATAGGATCACAGAATTGCAGGCTGCCTTAAAGGCAAGTGAGGATGATGCGATTTCCAAACAAAATGAGGTGGTTGACACAGTTTTGAGGCATCTTAATGAAAAGGTTGATGGTAAATTACCATCTGTACATTCTTTGTATTCTTTATTCTTGGATGGAATAAAAAATATCAATAGGGATCGGGAAATAGTTTTGCCTTTGGCTGAGAAATGGATCCCTAGGGCAAACGATTTGGATATTATGTACAAAGCTTCTAGGTTTGATGCGGACAACAGGCACTAGTCATTGAAGCCTACTCAAAACTTTGTAAAATCATTGAGCGGATTCCAAGCCCTACTTGATGATTTTAGTAGAAGAATTAAGGAGCTGATAAAGAGCTTTGATGACTGGAATGATACATTTTTGCTAGACATTATTGATGCACAAGGAAATGTTAAGACATTGCAACAGTGGCAGGATGGGGCAAAAGAAGTTATCAATGCACAAATCAAATTATTTGTGATGATTCAAACTATGATTTGTTGGTAAATAGTATGGATAAGATAATTAACACCAGCACATTCTTAGAGTTTTTTGAAAGGGAAGCCAATTAGGTTGCAGTGAAGTACACACCTTACAATACTAAGGTGAATGAGGTCGTGAAATTTCGCTGGCCAATGGATGAAGAGTATCAAAGATGGGTGGACAAGTACTTAACTGAAGAGGAGTAAAACAGTGTCTATTACCATAGGATGGATGAAGGAATGCCAGACGATGATGTAAACAATTCTGGAGACAACCACAGGAAATGATTTAACAATGGACAGGGCATGTGAACAAAGTGAGAAGATGTTTGAAATGGAGCTAGCCATAAGGAATGCACTGGAGGATGTTGATACACACAAGTGGCCAGCTTACCGAGATTATCTATCAAAACATCTATTTATGGATTAATAGAGCATAATTTCTAGTTTGTTATTGTTGTTAAGCAAAAGACATTTCTCAAAGGACGTGCCCTTTCACAATTTTGATATATTTATATCTGTTTCATAATGTAAAACAGATATAGGCGGCTAGGAGAAAGATACAGCAATGAAACTTTCCTTTAAAAGACTCGAATGCATGTATGAATTTTGATGAAGTTAATGAAGATGTCTGAACTTGTGGCTTAATCTTGGTATCAGTTGTTTGTGAAATTATACAGTAATCTGGTTGTCTCCATTTTGATGCTTTTCTGTTGTCTAAATTGATATATGAAGCATATAAATATATTCGGTTTACCGATACACATTTGTTGTACTTGTGTGATGTGATTATTTGGTTCTTTCAAGTAAAGATTAAACCCTTCTAGTCAATCACAGTAACTGAAGAGTATTAATTGGATCAATAAGAAGAATCACATAACTAGGATTGTCATTCTATCTCAAGTAGAGTTTGTCAGTCATTTACTTGCACATTTATACAAGTTATAAACTACATCTATGTGTCAAACACTTTGAACTATTTTCATCATAGATTACACTTTTATAGATCTTCATTAGACTCCATACACCCAAAAAGGCAGTAGTCTCACGCTTTCATCTTTTGGTTTATCCATTTTATTTTTTACATCTGTTAACTGAACATATTCTAATATAATTCAAATATAATTAAAATTAAAAACATCATAAATTAATTATGTAACCACATAAGTCAAATATAATTCTATCAAGAAATTAATATCAAATAGATAATACAATCACATAACTCATACATTTCAATGTCATTGATCTTCTTCTTCATCCAACTCTTTGTTTGTATCATCCGATCCAGATTCAACATTGTAAGGATTGGTCATATCATCATCATCATCATTGATATCAGTTTTGATAATGTCATCATCCACATGGATATCATCTTCATGAACATTAACTCCTACATCATCATGATCTAGTTCCTCCTCTTCGACATCTTCGTCAGGCACATCATCAACTAACTGTTGATCCTGATCGTCATCTACATCATCTTCTATTTCTTCAGTACCTTCTTCCACCACATTATACTTTACCGGTCTTCCTCTTGGATCATGTCTAACAACATATGACCAACCCGCTTTACCTGGAACCTCTGAGTAAAATTCCTACTCACATTGGCTTGGAAGAACATAGGGCTCATTTCCAGCTCGCTCAAAATACCTTGTATTAACCATGGTAAATCCATTATCATGTTCAATAACAGTTCTCATAGGATCATTTTTGTTCAATCATAGCCTGTACCATAGGACAACAAACAAAACTAATTTGAAGGACTTAAAGTCACACTCAAGAATATCATCCAAAATCCCATAGTATTGATTTTCTGAGACTTCTGGATGTATGTCGCTTCTAGATGAAACATTAATCACCTGGAAGACTGCAGTTATCCCAGAATCACAAGTTTTCTTTGTGTCATCCAACTTTTTGATTCGAAATTTATAACCATTGCACCACATAGCCTTATGGTGTTTCACCTGCAATATGTCAAACATGTAAAACTTATTGCAATATCGTCAATTGATAAACATATTTATTCTTGGCCGAATGTATGCAAAGAAAAAAAAATCTCAACATATATCTACATCAATATAATTGAAAATAATTAAATAATATGGGTGATTAATATATTTATACATACCTGTTTATCTTTTAGCATATGCTAAATCAATTTCCCTTGATGTAACATTGGAGTCTCCATTACGATGAGCTTCTTTAACCAATGAAGCCACACCTTCCCATGTTAATGCGCGACCAGATTGTTGACATCGTTCAATCCATACCGTCATCCAATCAAGATTGTTTGCAACATACAAATGTAGTGCATCCCACTCTTGACCAACTATATCAAAAAAATTTGAAATTCACAAACGACGTATAATTAGTTAATTACCACGGTATATGACCTTAATTTATAATTGATGAATATTGAAAGATTAATAATTAAATAAGTACAATATACATAAAAACAAAATGTAAAATGTATTCTAATTAATCTCCATGACCATCTTATAATTACCTGTCACTTTCCTCAATCTACCTTTCCCCATCAGGTACTCCCCTTTGAATTTTTTAATGGAGTTGGGATCCCAAATGCGATCTACATGGATCTTTGTTGCAAAATTAGGAAGATATTTAGTAATGTACACCATGCTCTGGTATACCATGTATCCCCCCACCATAGAACCCTCGGGATGTGCTCTTTGTCTAACCAAAGCCTTCAAAAATTTCAAGTGCCTCTCAACCATCCACATTGACCTTGTGTGTACAGGTCCACACAATTCAATCTCCTCAACTTGGTGTATGAGGTAGTGTTCTTGTGCATTGAAAAATTTCGAAGGTAGACACTTTTGCATTTCACACATTAGACGAAGAATTTTTCTCTTCCAATAATTTATATCTTCTTTATGGATTGCTTTAGATGACAGCCATCTACAAGTGATTCAAGGCACAAATATATTAATGAGTTTTAACAAAAATATACAACGAATTGAACAAATATCGCTACTTACCTCATGTATTTTCCAAGATCATATATAACTTGCTTGACATTGTTGTCGAAGTTGTCTAGGAGAGATAGAGGTAGAACGTACTACAACAATTATAAAATAATTTTTTCATTAATATTTTTCCAAAAGTAGTAAACATAATACACTGAAAAGTACATGTAGTATATATATATATATATATATATATAATATACCAAAATAATTACCTTAATGAAGGTATGCCAATCATGCGTTTTCATCCCTGACCCAAATTCACCTTTCTTTGTTATGATATTGTTTATGTTCGCAGCAAATCTTGTGGGAAATCGAATTTTTCATATGACTTTTTTTATAGCATTGCTTTGCTGCTCCGTTAATAACCAAAGAAGGGCACTTATATTAATTTGGTCTCCATCACTATTTAATTGAATGACATTTTTCATTGCATGACTGGCTTCCTGAATGTCACTACAAATTTTGACAATTTTTTCTTTGTCATGCCTTCCATCCAATATTTTCCATAACGTTTCTGTCATATTCTTTCCAATATGCATTGTATCAAACAAATGCACAATTTGTAGCTGCTCATAGTAGGGCAACCTACTAAATTGTCTAGGATAACTTTTCAGTCCCTGTGGAAGCCGACCATTAATGCCTTGATGACCTTCATGAAGCATATAAGTTAAACAAATTAACAATGACAATCATTTTCAATTACAACATGAGTAAACACAACACAATATAAAAATATAAATTTAAAACATATCATAAATGATAGATAAACAATTTGATTTGATGTATAACCTTGATGATTAATTCTATTATATTCCAACTTCCATAGGCGAGATGTCATTCTTCGTGGTTTTGATGCAGTCTCTTCTTTCCCATTGAAAAGATGTTTTTCAGTAGTTCGATACTTATGATTTCTATGGAGGAAGTGCCTATACTCATCAAACACCTGCTTTCCTAAACTTTTTGAACGATGAGATTTCATCTTTGGACCACAAATTGGACATGCAAATTTTCCCTTTGTTTGAAGACCTGTAAATCATATATAATTGGATTAAATATGTCAATTTTTATAATTATATATAATGAATAGATTATTTTAAAAACATGCATGATATCTACTTCATAAAATTAAATATCGTTAAAGTCATGCAGTCGAACGTTATAACATACTAGAAAAATGTGTTAGCCCTGGGGCATCATGAATTGTCCATACAAGCATTGCACAAAATTGAAATTGTCTTTGTCCTATTGGTCTAGATACGTCATACATAGTGATGCCATTCCATAACTTTAGTAACTCTTCGATAAGAGGCTCAATATATACATTCATATCTTTAACTTGGTACTTACCTAGTTGAATGAACATAAACATTACATAATTATTATAACCATTTTACTGCAATATATATAAATTCATGTACATGACTATTAAATGAAAAACATATAAGTCATTATGCAACAAATAAGACAAATGAGATGCTACTACGTTAAAGAAAATTGAATGTAAACAAATACCTAGAACAATCATTGCCAACATTATGTGCTCCCTCTTTATTGACATCCATGGAGGAATGTTATTGTTGATAACAAAAATAGGCCACACCGAGTAAATAGATCTCAGCTCTCCAAATGGATTGACACCGTCCGCTGCCAATGAAAGCCTGAGATTACGAGGTTCTTCTTTAAAGTGTGGCCATTTTTCCTCCATGTCCCTAAATGCAGAACCATTCGCAGGCATTCAAAGAATCTCATCTCCACTTCTATTATGTGCATGGTAATCCATAAATTGCGCTAAGCTTTCACACCTAAATAATTGTTGCATACGTGGAATAATGGGAATATAACGAAGAACCTTGCGATGCACCTTTTTTGTTAGTTGATCTGTTCAATATCTACTGATATGACATTCTGGGCATTCTGTTGCAAATTCATGTTGTTTATGATATATAATATGATCATTGGGACATGCATCTATTGCTTGATAATCTATTCCAATATCTTTCATAATGTTAGATAAATCTCGATATGAGCGAGGTAAAATATTTGATGGTGGTAACAAAAATTCACCAATCAATCTACAACAAAAAATAATTTCTTAATATAAAGAATATTAATGATACATACTTCATATTTTATTTACTAGCGATGAACTAACAACAATTAAAATAGATGAAAAAAGATGACATATATGACATACCTTAACATCCGTGAGATTGCTATGTTGGATAAACCATTCATAACCTTCAAGTTCACCAGCAACAATACAGCGGAGAGAAGAGTTATTTGGGAGCCTTCATAAAGGGGCTCGTATGCCTTCTCAAGTACAGGTAAATCATGAACATCATCAAAGTCATCTCGATCAACATGATCAGATGTGCCACTACATGTGTCATGGATCAATGTATTTGTACCATCATCTTCAATTATGTTTTCTAGTGCATGATTATCTTCTTCCATAGGATCATTAACTTCATCTTCGATATTCACAACTCCATGTTCCTCTGCTTGCAAAACCACATTTTTCGGGCCGTGATAATTCATATCATGTGCCCTAGAGCGCCCCACCTTTATAATAATGACAGACACAAATAAACCATGATCATGATCAAGTGATTTTATATATATATATATATATATATATATATATATATATCAAATGTTAAAACAATATAAACATTTGCAAATTCAATCAATATAAACACATATAATGAACAACTTACCAATGGACGATAATCATGCCCCCCTTCAACGTGACCATGTTGCCTACAATGTTTCTCAGCTGTTGTGATTAAAAGTCTTCTCGTCTTTAAGCCCTTGCAATTATTGCAAGGACAATAACATTTCCCATCACCCTTTCTTTTCAATATAGCCCACAATCTAGCAACTATCTCTTCATTTTGTTCTAGACTAATATTATCTGACATGATTTTTCTTTACCAAGCTTGAATATTTAGATCTTCAAAAAATATCAAACTCACACTCCAATAATTTTTAATCATACACAGGTAACAAAATATAATAATTATGATATTTTACACCAAAAAAATTCGGCATGCAACCACCCCTGCAAAAGAGAAGATAGTCTGAAGTTAATGACCCCAAAAAACACTTTCAAATGCTAATTCCATAAATTATTAAATTCTGATTTTACTAAGATTTCCAACTATTAGAGTCCTAAAATCATAATATTGAACTTGAACAACAAAATCTGGAAATAAAAATCTCAAAAAAAGCTAATAGGCCTCAACAATTAAGGCCTACTCAAGACTTTGTGAAGTCACTGCAAGATTTCCACGCCTTACCTGATGATTTCAGCAGGAGGATTAAAGAGTTGGTAAAGAGTTTTGATGACTGGAGTGACACATCTTTACCAGATATTGTAGATGCCCAAGGAAATGTTAGATCACTGCAGCAATGGCAGGATAGGGTAGATGAAATCATCAATGCACAAATCAAATTGATTTGTGATGACTCAGATTATGACATGCTGATGAGTAGTATGGATAAAATCATCAATTCATTAACACATTTTTTGAATATTTTGAAAGGGAGGCGAATCAAGTAGCAGTAAAGTATACACCTTACAGTGCTAAGGTAAATGAGGTGGTAAATTTTAATTGGCCAACGGATGAGGAATATCAAGGATGGGTAGACAAGTACTTAACTGAACAAGAATAGGACAGAGTCTACAACCGACAGTTAACAGCTCAGCGGTTATGGTTATAACAAATTTTGGCTATCTTGGTGGCAGTTTTGGTGCAAGATTTCAAAGTTTGGCAAATGCACCAGTTATTCTCCAGTGGACGGGATGAACAAGAAGATTCTCCAGAGACTCAGCTGTTGTAACCAATTTTTGAAATGTCATAAGGCGGTCCAAGTGACCAGTGACAGGTGTATTTCTGGTCCAATGCTTGTTGCTCCTTCATTTTCCCTATAAGAAGGATTTCAAGACCATAAATACAAGTTAGCAAGTTATATATTTTTAAGTCGAGTCTAACTGAAGTTGCAAAGCGAATTTGTAAAGAGCCTGATATTATAGTGAAAATACTATTCTTAGGTTTGCTGTCATTCTGTTGTAGGTTTTAGTTTCAAAGGTACTTAATTTTCAAGATAGTACTAGCATCTGAATGAAAATTACTCATTTCAAGGTCATGTATCTCCATTGTATGAATATATTATTATCTTGAATAAAATGATCAAGGTTATTCTATTCATCTCACTATTATGGTGTGTGTAATTCTCATTTTGGCTTTAATTCAAGGAATTAATTAAAATGCTTGAGTGAGGTTATAGGTGACTATGTTCATATAAGGATTTGATAAGTAGTATTGGGTTAGAATATAGATTGATGGTATTGTTAGGCAGTATTATCTGAGATTTTATATGCTATGTGTCTAGAAGATTAACTTGGTTACAGTAAAAAACAACCAATGCCTTTGATATTATCTAGCTATGGCTCCCAAATCTATTGTAAATTGATCATTAGGGTTAAAATTGAAACCTTGCAAATATAATCTTTGTCCAAATCCATCAAGAATTTTCCATCAGTTATAAACAATTCCCTTATAAAGAATTTGTGAAGCCAGGTCTCAAATTTGGAAATGAAATTCTAAAAATGCACAAGACTAAAAATGAAATATGATGAGATGTTGCTTTAAAATATGATTTTCAAACCTGGAAGTACAAATCTGACTTCACAAATGAATTCTAGAAAAAGACAATGACTACCCTCAACCTGGCGATATCTTCTTGAGTTTCTTCTGATTTTCCCCAAGAAAATCGTCGAGCAAATCACCGTTGCAATAAATAGTCAAGCTCATTTCAATTTATGCCCACCACAATTAAACTTTACAGGTCCGTTGCAATTTCGCCGAAAGATCTTTGTTGAAACATTGACGAAACAAAGGTTCGTCGACATTCCGACGAACGTCGAGGATAAAAATTAACAAAAATGAAAATTCGCACAAGTGCCTAACGATACATCTGATTATATAGCTTTCATCGGAAGGTTTCATCAGAAATTGGGGTCAAATGAGTTAGTGTTTGAAATTCATATTTTAATTGTTGGCTATCGGGATTCAATTATAGGGAAATTAGATTACTTGCATATAAATACATAGTATTTTCACCATTTTAAAATGGGGCATGATTATTGAGAAAATTTGAAATGTCTTAAAAACATTCTAGAGCGGTCAAGAGCAAATATTTTAGGGTTATTGCAACATTGTGTCATTCAAGCATCATGTCAAGTTTTTATGTGAATTTTGTTCATGTTTTGCATGCATTCCATTTTTTAGCACTAAAACTTGTAGGTATTCAAATTAAATCAAGTCAAGAAACAATTGACCCTTAACCCCCCAATGCCCCAATAGCCTCCACCATCTCACTACTCCAAAATTTTAGTTTCCTTTTAAGATCCTTACCTCTTTTCCAAACAACTTCGTCTCCTGAATCATGAAAATGTCATATTTTGACACCTTCGTGAAGTGCTTGATCAAATGCTTTTTGTCAGGGGCATTTAAGTCCCTAACATTCCATGATGTTATCTTCATGGATCTCTGGGAAGGGTTTTTTCGTCCCCATATGTTCAATTGACCCTCTGCATCCCCTTCTTGGTTTAATTTTTTTGCATTTATTTTTCTTCACTTCCTTTTGCCTTCCCTGTAATCTAGAGATTTTTTCTTTGTTTCCTTTTGTTTTATTCCCAACTTCTCACCTCTGTGTGGGTTGCTACCCCCTTGGATACATTCATCTTCCTCTTGTATGATCTATTCCTCAAATTTAGCCATCCATTCCCCTTCTTCCAAGGCAGGCATCTCATCCCATTCTTTGACCCTAGTTTGATTCAATTGAGATTCATCGACTTTGTCCATCAAATTTAACCTATGAATATTTATGATTCCAAATAAGTCACTGGTGACACCCTCTATTATCTTCACCATTTCTTCTAGATGTTCCTTCGTCCCTTGATCTTCACCTTCGTGCCCATTTACCAATTCCTTGAATTCCACCGGCTCTGCACTATATTCCCATTGCTCTTCTTCCCTGACTTACTAGAGGGTGATGAAGATATTGTGTGAGTTTTCTCCACGACCACCCTACCCCTAGGGTTTTGTACCCCTTCTTCTTCCAATATCCCTTTGAGTGGTATCTTTTTATTTGGACAAGTGAGTCTCATTCTCAAGCTTATTTGGAGTTATAACCTCCTGCACTATTTTAGATTCCTTTGCCCTTTCTTGTGCACACTTTTCCTCTTCAGCTATCCCTTCCCTACAAGCTTATATTTGAAATGGATCCTTAAGTTCATTTCTTATAGCTTTTATGTATTTATTTCAAATTTGATCCACTTTCCCAATGCCCCACTTCTCATTCCTTGGGTCATTGGGCTCCATTTTGATCTTTTTCTTCCATCGCCCAAACTCCATTATTAATTATAATTCATCCCATAATTCTTTGCTAAGATCTACTTGTACACAAATTCTAACAAATTCTCATATTCCTTCATCATATTTTCATCCAACTAAATTAAGGATCTCAAAGCATCCTCGATCTATTTTAAAGATTCCTCATTCCAAAATTCTATTGGGATAGTATAGAATCTAAACCACATTGGGGTTTTACCCATTCTGTGTTTAATAGGATCAAAATTAGGTTTCTAATCCATCATGTAAAAGTCACATCCTTCTGACATTAATGGCCTTTTGCTTAAGATTTCTACTTTTAAGGCTTCAAAACTACATTCTATGGACATAAATCCATTAGGGAGAGATTTAATGTTTACCTCTTCCTCCAACACTCTTTTCACCATTTACACAATTTTGCTCAAGGGATTCATCTGCCCGCCCATTTAGCGAAGGTCTTTCTTTTCAACCTTTCTATTTTATTTTATTGACTTTGTTCAAATGATAATCTCATTACTATTAGAGTTTTTTCTCCTTCAGAACATTTCTCCCCAAATGAGAACCTCGGATTAAACTTTCGCTAGAGAAAATTTGCACCCACAACCGCGACCTGCCTGTGGTCAACCAATGCCATGCTCTTCAGGTCCAAAATGAACTAGTAGTATTTTAACTTTTTTCTTTGAAAAAATAAGAATCAAAACAAATAATTTGCATGCACCAACAAAATTATAAAATTTAAAAAGAATTTATGCTTCCATGAAAAACATATCAAAATAGTAAATGATACAAATATAGAGCTTAAAATTAAATAAATTTAAAAAGAAAAAAGAAAAAAGAAAATATTTTATTTGTTAAAAGAAAATTCCACCATTAAAATCTTTTTTTATTTATGTAAATAATTTATTTAATAAATATTTAAATTTAAATCTTGATTGAAGTTCTTCATTTAAATAATAATTCTATGAGATTCAAAATTTGAAATATAATTGGACAAACATATATGTGAAACCCATCAATATAATAAACAATTAAATACAAAATATAAATTAAGATTAAAAAGACAACAATTAAACTGAAGTCTCTAAATTTTCTTTTCTCTTCTTAAAATTATATTCTCTCTTTTAACTCTTATAGATACAGATGATTAAGTATGATTTTTTTCTTTTTGATCGATGATCACTTTTGACTGGAGCTTTAAACCAGTGAGGCCATAATTTGTGGGGGACCTCATCCCCATGTATGTCTGGTCTTAACACCAGTCCATTTCTCCTCCATCTTTCCTCTATTCCTTCTTCCTCTATTACCCCCCCTCTTTCTTTCTTCCTCTGTTACCCCACCTCTTTCTTCCTCCGACCTCCCTCCTTCCTTCCTCCCGTCACCTCTTTCTCCCGCTTCCTCTAACATCCCTCCTCCTTCCGTCGCCCCTTCTCCCGCTTCCTCTGGCATCCTTCCTCCTTCTTCCATCACCCCTTCTCCCTGTTTTCTTCTGTCAATCCTCCTTCACGCCACACCTCCACTCACCACTATCTCCATCCCTCCTTCACACCTTCTTTCACCTCCCAGTCTCCTTTCCTCCATACCTCCTCAACAAACTCCCTTTCTCCAACTAGCTCGACCCCATCCAACACCTCCATGCTTCTGCCACGATAATTGTGTGGTCTGAGCACCACCGTTGACTTCTTCATTAAGATTCTTCAGTCGCCCACAGAGAACCGAGCCTCCAACGTGCGATGGGGAGAGATTTGAACTAGCGTTGCCCTATCAATAAGGCTCGTGACTTAACCATCACACTGTAGGGTGAACCCCGATTAAGTATGAAATTTGATTACTTAATGTTTTAAGTAAGAAATGATTATTCTCAAGCTCATAAAATATACTAAGTAATTAACTAAAACATTTTTTTTTGGTAAATAAGTATTACCAGTGGGGGTAGTCCCATTCTATTAAAATTGAGAAAAGAAAATGATTACATTGAATAGAATGCAGAGCATAAAACATATTTAGGTCCTAAAGAGGCTTTATAATGAATGGTTCATAAGGCACGACACTTGAGGTTTTGTAAATGGGGTTGCAAGCTAAGTGGGATTAACCTTGGAGAAAAATTTGAGGTTAAGTGCACTTGAGCTGGAGTAGTACTGGGATGGGTGACCTCTCAGAAGCTCCATTGCTTCACCTACTTCCAGTGCTTCACCTCTCTGAACACCACTAGATGCAATGAGTGCTAAGTGGACCATTCATTATCATGAGAGATGGGTTCTTGTGAACCACTACTCATGAAACATGGGTCAATGAGTTTGACTCATAAAACTACACAGTTGAATCCTAATAGCAATATCACAATATTTAGGACCTCTTAGATTTTAATGCACAAATCCCCTTGACGAGCTCAACTGCCCAAATAGAGAGATTGAGATCTAATAAATCAACATAGTGACTAAAGTAGAAGAAAAATGTTTCCATGTTTCCCCTGCCAATGCCCTTCATGTAATTTTCCGCTTGCTTTTAGCAGTGTTGGTGTCGAATAGCCCAACCACCCTACCACCTTTTGGTAGGGTCTCAATGCCTTTGATGGCCAAGTGGGTCAAGAGGATTGTCTTTTTCTTTGAAGAGAGTCCTTGCTATACTTCTACTAGTTGAACAATTAACTAAAAAAATTATTATTGATAATTATCAATTTTGTATTTATCAAACTAGTTCCTTATCTTTCATAAATTGAAAGCCACAATTAATAATTTTAAATTAAAAAAAAAAATGTTTCAGAACTTTTAAACTCCTTTTATAAAGAAAACTTTTAACATCTACAAAACTAAAAATAACCTATGATACTTTGAATATACCTACATAATAAGCATATGTGGTGTCACCGGACTCACCATCCTCCCTAAATAAAGGAAGGATGCGTTGTAACCCTGAAATATTCATTGGTCTCCTGAAATTTTTTTCCATTGCTTGAAAAGTACTACATAAATAGCTTGCAACCAATGGACAGTAACCTATAAAAGATTTCATAAAATATAGCATTGTATATTTTTATATGGATGCACTTTTTGACTTAAAAAATTATTAGTAAAAAGCATATCTTTTATGTTTTCTATTTCTACCTAAACAAATATAATTTAAATTTTTTAGTACTAATGAGAACAAATTTCTATTATAAATCTTTAAAATTTTAATTTTATTTATTTTAAATTTTAAATTTTTTTTTACCATAAATTTGTATTTCCAAAACACTTTCTAATTTTAAAAAAGTACAAGATGCTTAGAATTCTTTGAAGGTGATATATCTAGATTTTCAGGTTCTAGATTATGCAACAATAGAAGATATATTTGAGAGTGTGTTGGACTGTCTATGGCTTGTGAAGAGGGATATCTGGGAGAAATGGAATTGCTCTACATTTCTTCGCACTAAAGTTTCTTGTCTTGCGAATTTGGGAATGTGCTAATATTGCATGTACCTACCTTCCCTTAGCTTTTTTAGTGTTCAGTTACTCTGAAAGCTAGGTTTATGAGTTGTATCTCAATGACAGTTTGACTGGTTGCACAAGATGATACTATTTTCGGTTTCATGTGTTTACGCCAATGTTTTTGAAAATTTTTTTGGTGTTGGAATATTCTAGGAGGTTGTGCAATGTTGCTACATGATCTTCAGGATGTTTTAGGCCCTAATGAAGTGTGAATTTGGTTGCTTGATAGTGTTATGTCCTTTTGGCCTACTTGGTGTGTTAGCGTTGTTTGCAGATGAAATTCATAGTTTGTGGAATCTTGGTGTATCATTTTGGTGTATATATGTGTCTTTTTTAACTCTTGATGTGGTCCACCCTCACTTATTTCCACCACGAAGGTGTTTGGTGTTGATCTATTTGGTGGTTGCACATTTGAGGTGCATACATTTCATTGGAGCCGACTTAAAGAAGGTTATTCTAGGTTGTGAAAGATATATATGCAAGGTTAAAATTATGGAGAAGTGTGTGGTGTAGAATGATGTATGTGTGATCATGTGTTGAGATCTGAGTGCGAGAAATAATGCCTAAGACTACCAGAAGTAGTGAGTAGAATGTAGAAATTATGGATGCACAATAGCCCTATGAAGCTGCAAACTGTAGAGGATCTTAACCAAGAAGAATATCACCCACACAAGAAAGTGTTACAACTTGATCATGCAAATGAAATTCTATTATGAGATGATATGATATTTTACAATGTACAAATGCCCTTTATAATAGGCATGAATGAGATGTAGTATGAAATATGATGTTGACATGTGTCATGATCTAACAACATGTGACAACTAAATAACTACCTAGGAGAATGTGAAGTCTTAGATAAGGCTTCTTGAAGGAATCTTATTTTCCAAGTACATGTGAAGGGGGATGGCCCCATTATTACTAATTACCTAGTGAATACAACCTACGAATATGACCTAAGTAAACTTATGCAAGTGTAATTAGATAAACTTATGCAACTTAGGGAGGAAATTATTATGAAAATGATGCAAAGATGTAATGATGGGTCCCGACTACATGGCCATTTTAGGTACCCATGTACAAATGAAAATGAAATCAAATGAAATCTCTCACAACTGGAGAAAATAAGAAAGCCTAGTGGGACAAAACTCCTCCCCAAAAGAGAGAAAAAACAAATAAAAGGAAATCATGTGAGGAAGGTGTTACATTAACGTTAATGATGAGATCTATAATTTATATACTAAAAGGGTGTATTTAGTTTTACACACTTGGGCTTATAATGATGTGGAATATGCATGATGATGTGGAGGGGTGTGGACACATTTGTGGGTGGTGGTTAGGGGTGCTCGCAAAGATCAGATGGTCTTATCATGAGCTTTATGAGCCATTTTATCATAAGTGCAATGCTCATATTTTGAACCATGTTTCTTAGGACGCGTATGAGACCAAAATTACCATTAATATTTTAGATAATAATGATCCGATAAATGTAATCATGGCTTTTAGCAATACCTTGTTGTACTTAAGAAATATTTATTATGGCCCTACGACCCTAAACTCTTTGGGAATGACCATTGATATGTGTGAAAATTTGATTGCCTTAATTATGCAAGGTTTTCAGTTTTGGTATGGTGGTGGCGTTAAATGGGTTGTGTGTTTTACTTGTTGGCAATTTGAAAAACTTCACTTGGTTTACCCTATTGAAATTTTATGATCTAGAAGAGAAAATGGGTGGAGATAGGGTTCGAACTGAGCCTGGTTCTTGTGATGAATTTTGAAGGGACCCCCTCATTTGGCACACATGTGTGGAAGGATGCATTGTGCCTCTAATGGAGAGATTACAAGGACATGATGAGAAACTCTCGGTGTAGTTTGGTAGCTCTTGGAATGAAAAAAGAGTGATTGTTGGTGGCATCTTGTTCAAAATCAACAAGGAGGTCATGGGAAAAGCTACAAGCCTATCTTGCATGGGTCAAAAACTCAAAAAGCACACTAAGGTGCAGGATTTGAAGAGTCTCCATGCCTTCTTCTTAGAAAATGAAAAATTGATCAAATTGCACATTGGATTCAAATGGAGCTCATTGTCAAAGCCATGGGACCAAGTTTGTATGCTTATCATGAAGTACATTACCCTTGATGGGAGGTTCAAGGTTTACTATTTTTATCATTTTCCTTTGTTAAACCATCTCAGACATAGGATTCTCATAAGCTTTCCATTCTTCTTACTTTCTTCTCTCAAAATCTTTATGAGGAAAGTCGTGGATTTAGCAGCCAAAAACCTTGACAAACTGCCCCCTTTACCCCTACATCGAGGCCTCATTCTACACCTGTACCACTTTCACTTGGCCCTCTATCCTCCTAAACCTATCTTGACCATTAGAATTGAGGAATAGGAAACCTCTGACCATTCCCTGATAAACCCTCTTCAACTGCTTCTGTTGGGCCCAAAAGAAAGACCCCCCTATGGCATGTCAACCCCCCTAAGGATCTTAAAATTAAACCCTCGACCAAAAATAAAAAATGTGGCATGGGCTTAGCTCAGTCGAAAGATAAGACCAAGCTATATGAGCTAAAAAAAAAAAACCCTCTAAGAAAGACTGTAAATCGCCTACCAAGACCAAGTCGAAACCAAAAATGGGTAAGAAGGGAACCCCTTGCCAGGTTGAGGAACTACCTGCGAAAAATGAAGATGGGGACTCTGCTAATAGAGACTCCCATGGTGATACAGTGGTTGTGACTAGTGTTGATGTGAGGATTGAGTAGACTAGTGTAAGAATATCTAACAAACTGGAAAATAACAAGAAGGAGATGTTGGTGGATGAGATTTCCAACAGTTCTAAGTAGAATGGTGGTAAAGAAGAGAGCATGCACGATACTATTGAAGAGAGTAAGGAAGTTGTGGAAGGCCCGAGCCATTTCTCTGAGTTAAACAAGATGATCCTTAAGGAATCCACAACGGATTCATCAGATCATTTGACTCGAATTGAAGTGACTAAAAAGGTGGAAGGGATAAGGGAGAAGAGCTCAATAATCTGCTGACTCAGGTTGATAAATTGGAAAAGAAATTCACCAAGTTCACATGCTTCATGATCAAGGTCATACACCGCTTAGTTGTTACCCTCTTTGAAGTGGTGAAGGAGAAGGTTGACAAGAAGACTGTAGAGGAGGATTCCAACAACAAGTGGGTGGGGGATGATGCAATGAAACTCCTCTTTGAGGAGTGGGAGGGTTTAGCTAAGTAATGGGTGGGGTGTGTGTTGTTGTTGGGTGGGATTTCTTTTTAATGTCTATACACTGGTTTTGTAAGTTTTTGGTGTCTATCCATTGTTGTTGTAACTGGACTATATGATGTTAGATTTGGGGTTTTGATCTGAATTTGGCCCTCTAAGCTCCTTTGTGTAAAGGATACTGCACCCTGTAAATGCAATTTATCTTATCAAGAACATCATAACATATATATATTAATATATATAATGTTATATATATATAAATGAAGTGTTTTAAAGTAAACTTCAACGCATATATAATGCAAACCAAATAAATAATGAAAGGCTTGTACAAAGCCAACAACATTACCATGTATAAATCAGATACTATGCTTAAACTCACACACATGTGAGGATTATTATTATTGCAAGTAAAAGCGCATAAGCATGAGTGCTTGGGATAAATTTGTGAGGCATTTAATAAGTACTACATTGCACGAGTGCTTGGGAGAAATTTGTGAGGCATTTAATAAGTACTACGTTGTGCCATGATTAGTAGTAGAATGCAAATGAAAGTCAAATTTGTTGCATTGAAAAAGCACACACAACCATATAAGAACGTATGACTTGGTCAAGCCATGAGTTGGCTAAAGATAATGGAAGAGTTTGATTGCTATGGCAAAGCAACCAACAACCACAATTCAAACAAGAAACCTATAGGACACCATTGATTAATTTCACTGAGTAAAAGAGTTATTGCTGGTAGTTTATGGAGGTGACTTAGCCAAGTAAAAGAGGTTGAAGTTGTTGGAATTGTTTGTGTGTTGACATTTCAATTGTTTAACCAACCACATTGTATTTAAACTTTCTTAGTCGACTCATTTAGACGAGAATTTGGTTTTAGTCTTTTATTTTTTGTCTTAGAGGTGGCATTTAGATGTAAAAGGTGGTAGATTTGAGAACTAAATTGTAGCATTAAGCTTCTCAACATTTTGTATAAATAGAAGGTAGTCTTTTGGGTTTTGGCAGTCGTTCATTTTCGTTGTTCCAATCCATTTTGTTGTGCATAAGCCGAGTTCTTGAGTGTTGTGGAGAGGTGTGAGAAATAGGGTTTTTCATGGAGAGAGTTAGAGGTTTTGCTTGTATAGTTTGAGTATTTGGAGTTAGATTTAGATTGGTGAGAAAGCTAAGAATAGAAGGGGCATCAAATGGAGTTTTGGAACCAAGCTTAGAAGGAAAATTCTTCATAGGAAGTTGTATTTTAGGTATGCTAGTTTTACTTCTCTATTATTTTCATGTTTGATACCATACATGCTTATGATTGCAAATATTTGAGGAAAAGATGGTTATATGTTATGTTGAGCTTGCTTGCATGAACTTTGATGAATTCTTATTTTGGTGAACTTGTATGATCTTTGGTGAAACCTTATTGGTTGATACATATATATTTATCCATTATGTTGGAATTATGTGGTTGTGTTTGCTAAACAAGATAACCATAGAGTATTAGTATAATACCTAGGTTGTTATAGACCATATGTATACTTACATGGATCATGAAGTATATAAAATGATATTACATTGAAGTTATATTGAAATTGTTAGGTTATGATACAAACCATAATGGTAGTTCATCCTTGATTGGTTACTCATATCTCCTTAAAGGTAGGAGAAAATTCTATTCCTTGGATTAGAAAATACATTTGAATATGATTATATTAATAATCAACAATAGGGTTGAAAATGTATTAATGATATCTATATATATATATATATAGATATATAGATATATTTTTGATTATGCTATTATCTTATACTTGACCAAGAGTCTATACCTTTTCATGGTATTCTAGTCTTAAAGAAAATTACATCTTGACAAACCAAAGTCGTAATGCAAGGAAACTATAAGGAGCAGAAGCACAAAATCCTCTCAAGCTATAACTGTCCTGCAAATTAGATATGAATTTAGTGTAAATTATACACATGCGAATATTTGACTCTTATTGAAAGAAAGGATTTATCATTATTTATGAACATTGAAATAAAGAAATCTTATATAATAACTTGGAAAGATCCATGAGAAATAGAGAATAATCAAAAGGGCATGTTGATGAGAGAAATTAGATTTGTTTGATATGCATGTGGTGTAGCATTTGATGGTAATAGTCAAATAGTGACAACTAGAATATATTATTATAATATCTAGGATATCAAAGGGCAAGTGTATGATTGCATAAAGTGTAACATAAAAAAATGGTAAGATATGGAAGTGTCATATTGGAAATATCATTAACTGACATTATGAAAACTAATATATTATTATGAGGTTTGTTCTTGGGATTATGATAAACCAAGGTTGCGAGTAACCTAGATGGTTAGTAAGATCACTTAAAAATATATTATCCTATGGGATGGAATCATGTTTTGGGATAAACTCATTAAGAGTTAGTATGGTCATACTATTTACCAAATCGAGCAATAGGGTGGGTGAACATATGACCTCCACTTTATAGAGGTGAGACACTACTTCTTAAAAAGTGAGTTTGAACATAATTCAATAAAATCTTTGGACAAAGTAGTGTAAGTAGCCACTAATTACATTATCGGTTCACTATGGGTCAGGGTTGCATATATAGGTTGGGAATGCCATGCATGTAGGTAGGTATCCACTGCATGATAGCTCTATTTATGTAGGACACAACACTAAGATCAGGTAGCCTATTATCATTTTTGAGGGATACTAGACCAAACTCTTTTTTGAAGGGTAGGGCCATCTCATCGGTATGGTAGATGTGCAAGGACTGCAGTAAGTCTATGGTTGGAGGAAAATCACTTGGGTGATGCTTTCCCTCATGGAGTAGTCAACTAAAATTTGACAATTTATGCCAGCAAGGACATCTAGGCCATTTGTACTTTATCCCATTGAGCTATTGAAAGCTATGTATGTAATCATGTTATTATATCTTTATGCAAATTATGAAAATGTAATCATTACTTGGGATTATGTAATGTTACTTTATTGGAATACAATGGAAATTTGAAATGGGATTATTTCAAATATGCATCTTTGTTATTGGAATGAAATGGGATTTGAAATGGTATTATTTTGAATGTGCATCTTTATTATTGAAATGGAAATTATGAAAAAAAAATATTGATATGTGTTGGTGAACTTAAACTATTCATATATGGGTTAAACTTAGGTGAAAACAATAGGTAAAACATCGAGCATGTTACATCTATGAAGAATGCATGTGTTTGATAATCATGGAATACTTCCTTTAATAGACATACATCGAGCCATTCACACAAGAATCCATCTGGCCAGCTATAGAGAGTAGTACAACTATTATTATGCCTAGCTTGTTTAGGATTCATCTAAATTTTCTTTTAATTTTTGGATCACAATAGCCATGAGATTTTATAATTCACTTAGGTGAAAATATAGCTCTGCCACTAGTCACCATATGAATAAATCTTTGCATCATATCACACATTGATGGAAATACATACATTGATTAGCTTAAATATTCATTATTATTGAGCCTTGGTGAATTAGTTGCCATATTTCATCTTATAGATTCTATCAATTGCCAGGTTGGAAAGCCTGCTAGCCACAATGTTGGCCTCCCGATACACATGATTAGCTATTATATTCCTAAACGCAACCAATTTCTCCAAGAGTTACTCTAAGTTATTTTTCAAGTTCCAATTTTGAATCGATTTTGTCCAAAAAACATTAATTATAATTGTTGAGTCCGCTTTGATCTCCGAATCTAAAATTATTTTATCTTGGCATATCTTTAGATATAGTAGAGCTTGCATTTCTGCCTCATTTTTAGTTCTAATTTGAAGAGGAATGGAAGTGTAGTAAATCTTTCCTCCTTCCCAATCATGAATTATGCAATCAATGCTAGAGGTGCCAGTGTTTCCTCTCAACACCCCATCAAAATTTAATTTAAACCATCCTTGCCGAGGGGTCAACTAACAAGCCTCGACCCTTTCTTTAGCCATTTTCTCTCCACCCATCCCAACCACCCTTGGAGGCCTTAGACCATTCCATCGCTTTGAGGTTTCATTATCCTATTATGTCCAAGACTTGTTGCTCAAGCTTCTATTCTGTATCTGATTGTTCACTACTTCAACCATAACAACCTCCACTTTGTTCAAGAAAGATGATATGCACATGTCTTTCCCTTGAAAGATTCTGCAATTGCATTCTTTCTAGATCTCCCACCAGATTAATGAAGGACTAATCAACCAAAGACATGAAAATGTTGCATTCTTATTTGGGTTTGGCCAACCTTTAAACAAACTCAGGATGTCATTTGGTAGGGCGCTCACCCATCTGAGCTTGGTGCTTAACCACCTCCAATGTTCTTGTACAAATTCATGTCCAAGGAGAAGGTGGTTTGTGTCTTCCCCCACACATCTACAAAGAGGACAATATGATGGGCCATTGAATCTTAATTTTTGGAGTCATTTTGCTATTAATATCCTTCCCTAAAGAGATACCCATATAAAATCCTTGGCTTTGGGGAGACATAGATTGTTCTAGCATAAATGAATTAGGATCTCCGCTTCTCTAGTGTTACCTTCCAACATTCTATACCCATCTCTTACATTATATTAGCCATTATTTACACCATTTCGTACTAGCTTGTCTTCCCCAATACGAAGGGCTATCCTTCTATTTTTTAGAGTATCTTCTAAAAGAAAAACCTCTTGTCCAAGAATATTTGGATGACCACATTTCCTCCATGACCACCTTATTAATCTATCTGCATGACATACTTCCACATAATCACTAACCTTATCTTCCCAGATTTGTTCTAGCGCTCTCCTTATCTGATGCAAGACATCTATTTTGGCTAAATTGATGTATCCTCCCCAAGAGTCTTCTCAAAAAAGGGTCATTTGTCCATTATAAACATCCCATGTTAGATAATCATTTACTAATGATCTGTTGTTGGTGATGAAATTCTAAATTCTTGATCCCTGGGGGAGTTGTTCTGCAGTCAGGATATTGGTTGGATCTATGCTATCCAAATATTGATGTTACAAAATTTTGGCCCATCTTAGCTGAGGTTGTTTGTATAACTTGTAGCATAAAAAATTGTCACCCTTAACAATTTCACACTAGGTTTTACTACCCCCAATGTGCTTGGACCTAATTATGCACCTGATTTTCTAATTGTGCTTTTAATTGCCCATTTTAAAAAATTTATCAAAAAAACAAACATGAGAAATCAAAGTATGCATTTAATATTTTGCTCTGACACTTTGGATCCCTAAAAAGAGGAATCCAATCTAGGGAATAGGGCACCCTAGATTGCATATTTTGGTTCCAAATTTAAATATGTAAGTGTCGACAATTTATTATTTGAAATTGAAATTTTAATTGTTGGCTATCAAGATTCAATTATAGGGAAATTAGATTACTTGCATATAAATACATAGTATTTTCACCATTTTAAAATGGAGCATGATTATCGAGAAAAATTGAAGTGTCTTAAAAACATTCAAGAGCAGTCAAGAGCAAAGATTTTAGGGTTATTGCAACACTGTGTCATTCAAGCATCATGTCAAGTTCTAATGTGAGTTTCGTTCATGTTTTGCATGCATTCCATTTTTGAGCACTAACACTTGTAGGTATTCAAATCAAATCAAGTCAAGCAACAATTGACCCTTAACCCCCCAATACCCCAATAGCCTCCACCATCTCAATACTCCAAAATTTTGGTTTCCTTTTAAGATCTCTACCTCTTTACCAAACAACTTTGTCTCTTGAATTATGAAAATGTCATATTTTGACACCTCCGTGAAGTGCTTGATTAAGCACTTATTTTTAGGGGCATTTAAGCCCCTAACATTCCATGATGTTATCTTCATGGATATTTGGGAAGGATTTTTCCCTTCCCAGATGTTCAATTGACCCTTTGCATCCCCTTCTCGGTTTAACTTTTTTGCATTTGTTTTTCTTCAATTCCTTTTGCCTTCCCTATAATCTAGAGATTTTTCTTTGTTTCTTTTTGTCTTATTCCCAAATTCTCACCTCTGTGTGGGTTGCTACCCCCTTGGATACATTTATCTTCCTCTTGTATGATCTATTCCTCAAATTTAGCCATCCATTCCCCTTCTTCCAAGGAAAACATCTCATCCCATTCTTTGACCCCAGTTTGATTCAATTGAGATTGATCGGTTTTGTCCATCAAATTTAACCTATGAATATTTATGATTCCAAATAAGTCACTGGTGACACCCTCTATTAACTTCACCATTTCTTCTAGGTGTTCCTTCGTCCCTTGATCTTCACCCTCATGCCCATGTACCAATTCCTTGAATTCCACCTGCTCTGCACTATATTCCCATTGCTCTTCTTCCCTGACTTATCAGAGGGTGATGAAGATATTGTGTGACTTTGCTCCACCACCACCCTACCCCTAGGGTTTTCTACCCCTTCCACTTCTAATATCCCTTTGAGTGGTATCTTTGTATTTGGACAAGTGAGTCTCATTCTTAGGCTTATTTGGAATTATAACCTCCTGCACTATTTTAGATTCCTTTGCCCTTTCTTGTGCACACTTTTCCTCTTTAGCCATCCCTTCCCTACAAGCTTTGATTTGAAATGGATCCTTGGGTTCATTTCTTATAGATTTTATGTATTTATTTCAAATTTGATCCATGTTCCCAATGCCCCACTTCTCATTCCTTGGGTCATTGGGCTCCATTTTGATCTTTTTCTTCCATCGCCCAAACTCTGTTATTAATTATAATTCATCCCATAATTCTTTGCTAAGATCTACTTCTACACAAATTCTAACAAATTCTCATATTCCTTCATCATATTTTCATCCAACTGAATTAAGGATCCCAAAGCATCCTCGATCTATTTTAATGATTCCTCATTCCAAAATTCTATTGGGATATTATAGAATCTGAACCACATTGGGGTTTTACCCATACCATGTTTAATAGGATCAGAATTAGGTTTCTAATCCATCATATAAAGGTCACATCCTTCTAACATTAATGGCCTTTTGCTTAAGATTTCTACTTTTAAGGCTTCAAAACTACATTCTATGAACATAAATCCATTAGGGGGAGATTTAATGTTTACCTCATCCTCCAATGCTCTTTCCACCATTTACACATTTTTGCTCAAGGGATTCGTCTGCCCGCCCATTTAGCGAAGAAGGTCTTTCTTTTCAACCTTTCTTTTTTATTTTATTGACTTTGTTCAGATGATAATCTCATTACTATTAGGGTTTTTTCTCCTTCAAAACACCATGTTTGCCCATCACTAGTGACCACCACGATTACCATTCATCCAATTCATGCCTGACACAAAGTTTCCGTTTGATCTACAGGTGTTCTGCTGTGAATTTGGTTTCCAAGCTCGCTCTTGAGAATCTCCCATGTCCTACAATTTTTGGCTAATAGGGATGCGCTTCGCCCCTATAGCGAAAGGGGGAATGAAATTTTCCTTTTCCCTTCCTTTCACTTTCTCCATTTCCACGTTTGCATCTTCTTCATCAATGTGAAGACTAAAACCAAAATTTCGGTTTCGAGCAATCATATTATGCAAATAAATATAATTTTTAATATAAAATATAATATATAAATATAATAAAAAATATGACCATAATATTATTATAAAAATAATAATAATCTAATTTGTATTATATAAAATATATATTATATATTTACACATAAAAGTAAGTTTTTATATTAATATATTTAAAATTAAAAAATACTCAAGATCTTTTAAAAAAAAAAAAGATTCTTTGAGGTCATTGTAAAATATATTTTCAAATGATAAAGTAAAAAGAAAATATCAAAGAATGATTTTTTTTTTTTTTTTAAATTACATATAAAACACATATCTTACATTATTACACATACAAAATAAACATAAGTTTCTAAATTATTATATTTAAATTTTAAAAATTAAATAGAAAGAAAATATCTTAAATTTATTGTTACACAAAAATATGTTTCTAAATTAATCTATTTAAAAATAAAAAAATATTAAGATTATCTTTCAAATTAAAAAATATTTGTGATATTATTGTAAAATGTCTTTTTGAATAATAAAATAAAAATAAACTTAAAAAATAGGAAAATAGTTAGTATTATTTTTTTTATATGTAAGAGTTTGTAGTATATTGATCCAAAAAAGTTATATAGCACGTTGCCCAACAGGTAGAAAAATGCAGTCTAAACTTCCAACACTAGACTCTGACCACCCTAAAACATCTGGACCATATTCTTCCAAACAGCTAACAGCCTCGACCTGAGGCCTAAACCACTACTAACTATAGCTAGCTATAGCAAACCAGACCAACCATGAGGCAGATACATGCATACTCAAACTGACTCCACCCAAAAAGGAACATTTAACTAACACCATTACCAGACAGTTGCAGACTCACCACACCGCTTGGTGTGGTGGGTCGCCCACCCTACCACTCACGAAAAAATATTTATTTTTAAGTTTACATATAAAATAAATATATTAAATTTATTACGCAAAAATCATTTTTAAAATTAATGTATTTAAAGTAAAAAATAAATATAAAAGAAATATTCTAAATTTACTATTACACATAAAATAAATTTTAAATTAATATAATTAAAAATTAAAAAATATTTAAGATCTTAAAAAAAATTTGATAGTACTCATTGTCATATACGTCTTATAAATTATTATTTTTTTTACAAATAAAATATTTTAACTTTTTTCTTTGAAAAAATAAGAATCAAAACAAATAATTTGCATGCACCAACAAAATTATAAAATTTAAAAAGAATTTATGCTTCCATGAAAAACATATCAAGATAGTAAATGATACAAATATAGAGCTTAAAATTAAATAAATTTAGAAAGAAAAAATAAAATTTAAAATATTTTATTTGTTACAAGAAAATTCCACCATTAAAACCTTTTTTTATAATGTAAATAATTTATTTAATAAATATTTAAATTTAAATTTTGATTGAAGTTCTTCATTTAAATAATAGTTCTATGAGACTCAAAATTTGAAATATAATTGAACAAATATATATGTGAAACCCATCAATATAATAAACAATTAAATACAAAATATAAATTAAGATTAAAAAGACAACAATTAAACTAAAGTCTCTAAATTTTTTTTTCTCTTCTTAAAATTATATTCTCTCTTTTAACCCTTATAAATACAAATGATTAAGTATGAAATTTGATTACTTAATGTTTTAAGCAATAAATGATTATTCTCAAACTCATAAAATATACTAAGTAATTAATTAAAACATTTTTTTTTTGGTAAATAAGTATTACGAGTGGGGGTAGTTTCATTCTATTAAAATTGAGAAAAGAAAATGATTACATTAATAGAATGCAGAGCATGAAACATATTTAGGATCTAAAGAGGTTTTATAACGAATGGTTCATAAGACACAACACTTGAGGTTTTGTAAATGGGTTTGCAAGCTAAGTGGGCTTAACCTTGGAGAAAACTTTGTGGTTAAGTGTGCTTGAGCTGGAGTAGTACTGGGATGGGTGACCACTCAGAAGCTCCAGTGCTTCACCTACTTCCAGTGTTTCACCTCTCTGAACATTACTAGATGCAATGAGTGCTAAGTGGACCATTTCATTATCATGAGAGATGGGTTCTTGTGAACCACTACTCATGAAACATGGGTCAATGAGTTTGACTCGTAAAACTACATAGTTGAATCCTGATAGCAATATCACAATATTTAGGATCTCCTAGATTTTAATGCACAAATCCCCTTGACGAACTCAATTGCCCAAATAGAGAGATTGGGATCTACTAGATCAACATAGTGACTAAAGTAGAAGAAGAATGTTTCCATGTTTCCCTTGCCAATGCCCTCCCTGTAATTTCCCACTTGCTTTTAGCAGTGTTGTCGAATAGCCACCCTGCCACCTTTTGGTAGGGTCTCAATACCTTTGATGGCCAAAAGAGCCAAGAGGGATGTCTTTTTCTTTGAGGAGAGTCGTCATTGATACTTCTGCGAGTTGAACAACTAACTAAAACAATTATTATTGATAATTATCAATCTTATATTTATCAAACCAGTTCCTTATCTTTCATAAATTGAAAGCCACAATTAATAATTTTAAATTAAAAAAAAAATATTCAGAACTTTTAAACTCCTTTTATAAATAAATCTTTTAACATCTACAAAACTAAAAATAACCTATGATACTTTGAATATACCTACATAATAAGCATATGTGGTGTCACCGGACTCACCATCCTCCCTAAATAGACGAAGGATTCGTTGTAACCCTGAAAAATTCATTGGTCTCCTGAACTTTTTTTCTTGCTTGAAAAGTACTACATAAATAGCTCGCAACCAATGGACACTAACCTATAAAAGATTTCATATTGTATAGTTTTTATATGGACGCACTTTTTGACTTAAAAAATTATTAGTAAAAAGCATATCTTTTATGTTTTCTATTTCTACCTAAACAAATATAATTTAAATTTTTTAGTACCAATGAGAACAAATTTCTATTATAAATCTTTAAAATTTTAATTTTAAATTTTTTTTTCCATAAATTTGTAGTTCCAAAACACTTTCTAATTTAAAAAAATACAAATATTTGTTAATTTTTATTTTTCTATTTTTAGTCACTTCCACCCGTACTATGAATAGATTCTATAGAACAGCTATCTGTGTTTGATTATAGGTACATGATAAAGAATGTGTGATGTGTCACCAGTGGGACTCACCACTCTCCTTCAATGAAGGAAAGATGAGCTGTCTGACTAATCCTTGAAAATTCGCTGGTGTCCCAGTCAGCATTGTTCCCGCTGTTTGAAAAGAACTGCGGAAGAGCACGCAGCCAACGGACACCGAACGTATAAAAGATTTCATAGAACTACTTAAATCTGATTCAGCAGTACTGGATTTTAGTGATCTATAAAAGACTTCGTAGTTATCCAGAATTCTGTACTTTCCGTGTGAGATTAAAACACGATGTATTACAAATCCCAAAGAAACCTGGAGATTTTAGGATTCATGTAATAGCCTTTGCCACAGGCCGAATATCGATATTTATAGTTTATCAATTGCTGTTATATTTGTTTAGGCTAACTTTTGAGTCGAGTTTCTTTTCTTGAATTTTGATCTTCTGTCGGACGATGGAGAAACTAGCCAAATTGAGCATAACAGAGGAAGAAAATCACGAATTTAGTGGGCTTAAGTATCAGAGCGGGTTCGGGAACCATTTTTCATCGGAAGCAAAGCCCGGTGCATTGCCTGTGGGGCAGAATAATCCATTGAAGTGTCCGTATGGCCTATACGCCGAGCAAATCTCAGGGACCGCATTTACAGTGCCCCGAAAATCCAACCAGAGGAGGTTAGATCTTTATTTGCATCTCCACCTTTAACTATATTACTCTTTTCGAAGCAAATTTTTCCATTTAGTTTATTGTTTTAAGATCCTCCTTGCCCTGATTGTTTTCCATTTACTTTACAGAGTAATCTTTCAGATAAATTACGAATCCCTAATTATTCTTTTTGAATTATGGATTAGGGATTGAAGAAGTTTGAAGTCTTTACGTTGTATTTTGTTCAAATTTTACGCTTCTGGGTTCTGGCCTCTAAACTCGAACTTGCCAATCCTCCAATGGGATTGTATTGTTTAAATTTTGTATTCCTTGGTTTTGACTTCTCCCAAGAGTGAAATGTTAATTCGAACTTGCCAATTCTCCTGTACAGATATATTTTTCAAATCTTTTCCTCTAGATTTTGATTCAAATTTGTACTCCTGGGTTTGTACTTCATATCCCAACTGCAATATTCAAGTTGAACTTGTCCATTTCCCTGCGGGAATTTATTGCTAAAGTTTCGTTCTACTGGGTTTTGATCATGTGGTTGAGTCCAATACTAAAATCGAGCTTACCAGTTCCCCTTTGTAGCTATATGGATAGAATTTTGTAATCCAAGGTTTTGATCTCATAGCCAAGTGCAATTCTAACCTTGAACTTGCCAATTCCCTCATGGACAGATGTTGGAATTTTGTACTCGTAGTCAAGCTTATTACCAAACTTGAACTTGCTCATCTTTTTCTGATGTGTTTGGCAGATGACTAATTTAGCCACTTTATTATATCTTGGCTAAAACAATCCAGACAACTTACCATTTGAGCTCATCCCAATTGAGAAAATGTAATTGTATCGAGTAAGAAAGTTGGCAGATACATAGCTTTTAATTTATGTGATGCCATGACTTTTAATTCCCTTGGTAAAATTGGTCTGTCAAAATATACTCCATGTCAAGAGCATCTATGGATGTTGACCTATAGAATAAATTCTTGAAGTTTTGAACTTAAATCTTTGTTTCTAAGGGCCGTGGGTTGACCACTTGATCTTGTTCCAATCAATATTTTTTCGGTTGGCTATATCATATTAATATATTTCAATTTAGATTACATTGGAAGCACAAGCTAGTAATTCTAATTGCTTTGATTAATTCAAATAAAACTGATGAAGGTGAATTATGAATTCTCATGAATGATTCGGTATTTATAAATTTTGATGGTAAAGTCTGATGTTGTTTAGTTGATTTTAGCTCTAGTCAAACACTTTGAAAATTAAGTGCTTACAATTTATAGTGCATATTCTTGCTATGGAAAATAATCAAATTTAAAGGCATCCCTCGAAGAATATATGCCATTTATACAAAGAGAGAATACCAAACAATATGTAGTATGGAAGTGTCAGATAGGTAAGGCTCTGCACACATTATCGAATCATGAGCCAAGGGGATTTTAAAGAAATTTAGCTTTCTTTTATTAAGGGAACTACACACAACCTTTTATCTTAGAATAGAAATACGACAAACATTGCTGTATACAAAGAATCTTCAAAATGTTTAAAGCAGGTTGTAGCAAGTTAAGAAAAGAGAAAAGAGCACAGGTTTTTACCCAATGCAATTTGTTTGACATTAACAGATAATAATTGTGAGAGAGGTGGTTTATGACAGTGCCAAAAGATTTGCCAATCTGAAAGGAAGTTTTAGGTGCATGTCTGCAGATTGATGTGTTAGCATCTTCCCTTTCTCTATTGTTTGTTTACCATGCCTTGTGGGTCCTCTCTAGTTTTTGGTTATTATTTATGTTATATCATAATTTATACACAATTTACTACAGAAGCATATCCATCTAATGGGACTTTGTGCCCCATTAAAACTCACCATGTCCTTCTTTCTCTTAGAAGGAGCATTTATTTTACTGTATTGAGTCTTGGGAAGTGCCCTTCTGTGAGGGCCCATGGAGGGGGCTACTGTTTGCAAAATTCTAGTCTAGGTGGTTCCATGGAAATGGGCAATTGAAAAAAAAAATACAATAGATGGAATTTTTCCTGAAAATTAGGATCCATTTGTCATTCCCAGCTTGAGACAGGGCAATATATCTGGAGATACGTAGCTCAAGCTTAGAATTATTTTTATCACCTGGCAGTGAAGGATCCATTGGTAATTTATCTCCAAATATTTATGTAGCTAAAGATATAATGTGTTATGAGACAATTCAACTACTAAAAAATGGGACAGTGCTAATAATACATGTCAAATGGTGCTCTATTACTTAAAAAACATTCCAGAATTTACTGGAAATGTCTGCCTATAAAATTGAAGTAGTTCCACAGAATAACTAGGCTACATGTTAACTTTATGATTTCCTTCATTCAGTTATGAGACATTTTCCATTGTCCTGGTCACTAGAACTAGGCATTTGCAGGATAAAGAAGAAGGAATTGATATCCATGCAGTTGTCATGTTGCATAGAAGAAAGGGTCTGAGTTTTTCGTTTAAGCTGAAAAAATTAGTGCTAAACCATGGGAATCTGTCAATGTGAGTGATTTTATCAAGAAAACAAAACTGCCTGGGTGTGGTTCAGTGGTAAATCATAGGACATTCACCTTTGTTGGGATGGGTTGGAGTTGTGGTGTGACTCCCCAGGATGGCACCTCATCTCAAGCACCCATCCCCACACACAAAAAAAAATGTAAGAAAAGCAAAATGTGTATTTTAAGTTTTTAACCATTCCCTAAGGCCAAGAAAATTTTACGGATTTTTGTTGACAGCCAAATTTTATTTGAGATGGAGATGACCTGCTGCTTGTTGCATGGTTCTCTGGCTTTCATGAACTTAAGGACACAGGGTAATTTTTATATAGATTGAAGCCATTATCATATTTTAGAGAGTGAGGTGTGCCCATACTATGTTTGAGAGTCTTCTCATATTATTTATACAGTTAAAATATTGCATTTCTTCATGGTCATCTTCCATGGTGTAGGGATCTTTGGAGTTAGGTCACCATATACAAGAATAAGGCACCAAAGAATATTTTGACAGCAGTGAATTTCAAACTAAAGAAAACTGCATATGTGATTTTCCTCTGTTAAAAAACACATTCCTCTGTCCCTGAAGTTCATAGTTTTGGAATAGAGCTAGATTGAACAATAAAGCTTGAAATAAATAGTTACAATTGTGATGCCATTTTATCTTCTTAACATGTGGAAAGTGGATCTGTTTACTTTTGCATTTCAGCTGGATCTGATAGTCAGTTAAATGATACATCATTACATTCCCACTCAATTTCTATGCACTTGAAAAGTGTTATTTCACTTGTGTGTTGTGTCTAGTTTTATTTTTAGCATCAACCCAAAGACAATTGTATGCAAACAAATCCATATTAACAAGTCATGTATTCTGAACATATTATTTTTGTATATCTACACAGTTCCATATCTTTCATAACAGGGATACCACAATTCTGCAGCACCAACTTTATCACATGTATTGAATTTTCAGATTCCTTACAGAGAGGAAAGCTCTTAATCTTTTTAAATTTTATGCCTTAAGAATGTTGATTATATCTAAGTAATTGCTTTAGCGTGACCATAAATTTTCTTGGATATTGCTTCTTATATGGAAATATTGTTCAATCAATTTTTTAATTAGAAATTTAGAGGCTATATTATGGGTTCAATCAGCAGTTTATATGCATTTTGTTTAATACACTAAAAAATTGATGATTTTATGTTAATGTTCTGATAGCATTATTATTCCTTTGTATTTCTATATGCAGTTGGCTGTATCGTATCAAGCCCTCTGTGACACATGAACCTTTTCATCCTAGGATTCCATCACACGATCATCTGATTAGTGAATTTAATCAGTCGTCAACTTCAGCCACACCTACACAATTGCGTTGGAGGCCTGTGAGTATTCCAGATACTAGAACAAACTTCATTGATGGACTATTCACAATATGTGGAGCGGGTAGTTCATTTCTTCGACATGGATTTGCTGTGCACATGTGAGTGTGGAACGTTATATTTTGATATTATTATGCAGTACATGTCAAGGATTTTCCCCAAATTTCCTTAACAGTAAAGCATTGTGTCTTGGAATTTTGTAATATTAGGTGAAAAAGTAGTAAGTAGTGACATTCTTTGCACTCTGCATTTACTGATTTTCTATAAGATAAGCTACCAGTGCTGTAGAATCTTGGCCAGGCAATTTGAAAATGATGCAAAGGTGAAAGATTGCCACATTTTCTTTACTTACTTTATTGAAAAAGATTCCTGGACTATATGGACAGTGAAGTTTATTCGGTGATTGAATGGAACCAATATATGTCAAATTAGCAGATTTAACATTTAGAACATGGAAGTGATTAGTCAACTACAAAACAATTTACACATCTACTTTCGTAAAGAAACGGATGCAGACAAACATTGAGATCATCTTTGGCAAGTATATAACCCTCTGATTGAAGCTTCCTCTGCTTTTATTCCAGTCCAAACCATCATTTGTCTTGATGAGCTTGAGCACACTGTATATTTGACCTTCCATATTTTTTTCTCTTTATAATTGCATGCATTTGTAGAGAAAATGTAAAAATTGGAGTGAAAAGGGCATCGGAATTCATTAAATGAATAAATGAGGAAATCCTTTATTACTCTGTATAGAATTATAAAGTACTACTAGAACATCTGGGAGATCTGACCTTGAAGGAAAATGCTTGACTACACACGTAGTTACTATGGGATTCATACTTTTTCAATGTACAAACAATGTTTGACATTGACACGACCCTCATTCTATGAATAGTTACTAAGACACTTGGGTTTCCTCCTTTGCAATTCTTCAAAAATATGATAAAAAGGATTGTACTAGTACATAGTTTCATAGAGGGTTTACTGTAAACTAAGATTACATGCTTGTGTTGTATAGTATTAACACTTACAATTTTGTATTGATAACCCCCATTGTTTTAACTTTGCATAAATTTGAATTACATGTTTGTATTTGTAAAGAACCAAACATACAATGACAGAAATATAGAGAAATAGAATCAAATATCACACAAGAGAAGAGAGGAGAATGGTATCGATGTACCTTAATATTCAATAACTTCATAAAGGATACTCTTGAGGTAGGTTTACATCACATAATATTCCTTACAGAAGAACCACTAAAATGTATCTTCCAGTATGAGGCTGAACCAAACAAAATGTCTCACATGATGCCTCTACAATGGTATGAATCTCCTATATAATCTTTATCATCTAATAATAATGGGGAAAGATAAACCCTCAACCCCACTTTCTGCTACATTTAGTCAGCTCAACCCATTATAACTTTACAAGTTACAAATATAGCCAACTAGGGTTTATGTGCACCACATGTCAGGTACTCCATGACCCCATATACATAATAATATTGAATATCCCTAGATACATAACATGCTATCTACATTAACAAGTTTTGTCCCCAAAGCATGAGAAGAAACCAAACAATAATATCTTTTGAATACTGCAGACAACTGGTACTAAGCTTGACCATCCAGCAATCAGTTTGGGACAAAAGAAGACAAATCCTCAATTAGTGAAGTGATCACTATAATTAAGAGTGGGCAGATGTTTCATTGAACTCTTTTATAACCTTTCTGTAATTAATTGTTTGAATTCTGAGAAAATAGCAATTGTGATAACTTTAATTTTGTTATCTCTATTAGATGTCCAAGGAGAATACAGTTATTGTGGGATAGATTTGTATAGTCTGGAGTAGATAATAAATGAGAAGTAGAACTGTTGTATTTTATAGAAGTTAAGTACCATCTGTGTATGTTTTCTGATGTAGAATTTCAGGTTCCAATATGTAATGCTTACATTTACAGGTCTTGGAGGATGAAAGCAAAATGATTTTAGCTTGTTCTTATTTCAGAAAACAATCTTTGATGCTATAATAGCATTTTGATTCAGTGATGATTGCTTTCTAGAAACAAATACCTTAGACACAAATATCACAAACGGAAAGCTGAGCAATGAAATTAAATACATCAACCTCTAGCAGCTTCTATTGACAATAAATAAACTCATTACATCTTGTTGGCTGATACTTGTTGCTTTTGATTAATCATTATTGCAATTTGGATTTAGTAGCTCCATCTAATGCTGAGCTTTGACTTGTAATATCATGAGTACCCTTTATTCATGATATTTATGGATAAGTTGATGTTTTGACTCTTTAACTGCTGTGTCAGGACCTAGGGAACCCATGGTTTTCATTGATAGCAGACCAAGAGGTTCTCCTTGCTTCCTTCAATTGTTCCTTTTTGTGGTTAGCTTCTTTCCTCTCATTAAGATATGCTGAGGCTAAATATTTGGCCCTTACATAATGAATGGCAGAACTTTAACTAGGAAGTGTTCACTCTGTCATATGCTGGGTTCACCATCCATCATTGTCATTATGTTGATCTATTCTAAAGTATTTTTGTCCAAAAATTATGATCCTAACCATCTAAATGTTAGCACTTTTGTCTTATTCTTCTCCTTGGTTAATTTAGCAGTAGTGTTTTTCCAATATAAATGGTCCTAGCCATCTTAATGTTACCTTTCCTTATTCTTCTACTTTTCATCATGTACCAAGAGTATTTCTCTGTGTCTCATTCCATCATTGTCTTTGGTATATCATCTTCATCATAAAATTTCATTATATGCTTTTGGCAATGTTTGTGGTCAATCAGCAATGTGCGTGTTTTCCAACTTGTATTGTGACCTCAACCTTTTTTTGAGCAAGTCCATATTTGCTGAATTTCTACTCAACAGTGGAGCTGATAATTTAATTGACATAAATCCTTTAATCTACCTTGAACAATTGTGCATCTATCCCTATTGACAAGCATAGGTTGGTTGAGAATCTGAAGAATGAGATGTCCATACCCCTATGGAAAGGACATGATGATAATGAATGCTTAACAATCTATCTATGTGATGGGAATGGATTTCCCTTCCATTCTAGTTGTTAGTTTAGGGCTTACATCAGTCATATCTAAAATATTGGAACTACTTGCCCCTATAATAAATATAATGCACCCGGTAGCTAAGGAGAATCAACAATAGAGGCAATGAAGGACATGGCATGACCTATTAACATATTCATAAGCATGTTGTTAGCAGATCCAATGGATATGAACTTGGTGATAATTGAAAGTCCATTTTAACTGAGAGAGTCTTCTAGGTCAAGGAACAGTGTCTGGTTCAAAATCTCAAGAATGATATGTATATATTAATCAAGGGGTGTCTAGGCTGATTTCTGATTGTTTTGATCAACCAGGCTAGGGTAAAAATAGCTTTAAAGGTATCCATATTGTCCAAATTCATTCCCAAATAAAAAATATTCATTTATTGTGCACAGAAATTTAAGATTTTCTAGTTTCCTTTGTAAATATTGCTTCTATTGTTATAAAGGTCATCTCTATAAAAATACGTTTTTCAGTATTTATTGAAAGATTCTTTTGTGTTTGAGTTTGTAGTCTATGGCAAGCAATCTTTTTGGTTTGAACTTTTCTAGCCTCATCATATTATAATCAAAACTTCTGTGTTTGCTATGGTTTGTGTCATTGTTCAAGCCCATTTCTTCTGAAAAATTGAAGTAGATGATGTGAAATTTTAATTGTGGTTTCAGAGAAAAAAAATTTATGCGTCTTTTTGGGTTTATATTTATAGGTATGCTGCAAATGCATCTATGGAAGGTTGTGCATTTGCAAATGCTGATGGGGACTTTTTGATAGTTCCTCAACAAGGAAGTAAGTGGTATTTTGGATCATTGTTTTGCATTTATATTTCCTGGATTGATATCTTTGCAAGGATATACTAGCTATTCTAGTTATTGCATCCTTTGGTGAAATCATTATTGTTGCGAAAATGTGTACAAGTCCTTATTTAAAAATGATGGGAACTTATGCTATTAATATTGAGTTTCATGTTTCTCTGATTCAATTTTTGATCTTTTTTAAGAAAACCTGAGCAGAATTTTGATTAAGAAGCAAATACTGTGAGAGTACTCACTATCGGATGCAGCAGAAAAACCTTAATGTTATAAAATAATTGTTATTCAAATTGTTTAGTTTTCATGCTTCTTTGTTTGAATCCATGACATCCGAATTTGAGATCTTTATCAATTTCTTTAGAATTCTTGTATTTCTGTATTTCAGCCCTTCAGATTTTATTTTATAATCTCTTATCACTCAAAGAGCAATCCGATCGATAAGAAGTAGAACAAAGTATTTGTGTATCAGTCCTGCTTGTCCAGACTACCTTTTTTTCCTTATAAGTTTTATCTTTCAAGGTTCCATCATTTGAAAAAAAAAACGGAAATTACGAAAAAGTGTGATTTCCTTTTTCTGGACTTGATCTCCTGGTTTTATGTTCCAATTGTTTTTACAAGATGCCAGGATATGGTTAATGATTTCTTCCTACGCTGTACCATGTTCTGCAAAAGGGTACTTGGAAAAATATGAAATTTAAGTACACCAAGTGGTTATGGCCAGGTTAGGGCATGGTGGGAACTTTAGCGAAAATGGATTCTTCTGAAAATGGAAAAAAACTTGGAAGCAGTAGTAAATAGTACAAATAACTATAGAACTTCAGAAACCCATGCAAACAGTTTAAGTACACCAAGTGGTTATGGCCAGGTTAGGGCATGGGAAACTTTAGCGAAAATGGATTCTTCTGAAAATGGAAAAAAACTTGGAAGCAGTAGTAAATAGTACAAATAACTATAGAAACTTCAGAAACCCATGCAAACAGTTTCAGAAATGCCTGGAAATTTCAAGCTGGAAATATTTCTAGTGTTTCTTTGGTCCCTCTATAGATTTTTTTTTAAGCTGTCTGCAAGGGGTAAACTTTTTGAAACTCTAGAAACAAATTTTCAGTCCGCTTGAAACTCTTTTCTGGAGTTGAAGGGTCTGTTCTTTACTTACGTTAGTTTTTCAGCTTGTGGAGCTTGGCTATATTGATCTTAGGTTAAACCTTATTGACATAAAGTTTTCCCGGACTTCAATTATATTTGACCATAGGTTAAAGCTTATTGGTATTAAGATTTCTTTGACTTCTAATATCTTGCTACAACCTAATATAGTGGTTTCTACTATATCCATATCAATTATAAACATTGAAGTTACCTCAACCATATCTGAAGAGGCTGTAGCATAGTTTTGAGACTTGCACTCAGCACAAACTGGACAAGCTAATTTTTTTGCCTTGGACTTAGATTTGATGCCAAAACTCAGGCAAATTGAAAAATAGTGAATGTTAAGGGAAAAAGTAACTGTAAAATAACTTCAAATGCATGCATAAACTAATCAATTACATATACCATCCTAATGTTTAGACAACAAGATAAAAAAATGCATCAAACTTCATGGTTGAACTCCAATACAAAATAAAATCTGTTTTAATATACTTAAAATTGTTTTTGTAGGTAAAGTTCAAACAATGGATTTATAAATCAATGTACATGGTGCTAACTAATAGATACATAAAAATATCAAACTAAGGTTGAGCGGAGCCACTCCTTCAAACATTAGCTCCAAGCTGTTAGACCTTGTGCCTCTTTGAGCATGTCAAAGAAGTAGCTGCAGCCATTCTATCTACAAAAGAGGTATCATCATTGTCTCGGACAACTTTGTCTCTAACTGCACAGGCTCAAATCTCCTCCTCCCCCATTGCTGTAAGCTTTTCCTCATGATCAACTTGATCAGCCCATGCTTGGCCTTCTTGTCAAAACATAGGGTTATCCTTAGTGATCCACTTAGATGTGGGTCATATCTTCAAACTCCATGGAGGCTAATTGTTCATTTGTGAATAGAATTCTCTTGTGGTCTAGGTTTCAATTATAATGCACAAATACAAATTCATTCAACCTTTGCATTGACATCTTGCTGCACTTTTTGGAGTGTATGTGCCCAAACATACTTTGATTACTTACACTCAGAATTTGAAGTGCTGCATCGGATGATAGTTCTTTGAAGATTAGGTACTTTAGTGTGCCAAAACAAAAAAATTTAAGATTACAATTTCTAGAAATTCAAAATTTAGTAACAAAGAAGGAAAATCATTAAATTTTAAATCAATGTTTCAAATTTCAATGAATAAAGTTTTTACCTAGGGTACTAGTTGTTCTTTGTATCTTGCATGTCTTGAGAAAAGAGATCTCCTAGAGCTTGTTTATAGGTCTCAATCTTGGACATGATCTTTGCCCTCATTTGTGGACTTCACTTCATAACATCTATGATGGTGTAGAGGCCTCCCATAACCTTCTTATCATCCTTGAAGCTATCAATAAATTGGATGGGTTGAGGAAATAGGTACAAGCATTAAGGGGTCTATGAAGTTGCCTTATCGAACACTCGTCAGTGATATCCTAAATGGGCTTATATTTGGCCTCAACGCTGCTATAATATTGTTCAATATACTCCTTTGCTCAGTCCATTCCCTCATAGATGTTCCCCTTTGCTGGATTTTCTCCATCAACAATATGAAAAAGAGAAGCCAACAATTCAATCACCTATAAAAGGTCAAAATTCAAATAGCTAAAAGCAATAACTATTAATTTGCAAATTGGGGAAAAATATATTTATAGACACACAAAGAAAGCATTTTTTTAATAGCCTACATCTACAATCTCCTATGCAAGAGTCTTAAAATTGGGATCACCAAATACCCAATGCACAACATCGATCCTAGTAGTTGTCTTTGCATAAGAAGACTCACTCTACTTCTTACTAACAAACATTCACTTTAAAGAACCGTTTGCTTGTAGCAAAGATTGCAAGTTGATGAATGAGGTTGCAAATTGAGTGACACTACTCCATGTTTTTTTTCAACTCTCTCATTAAACAGAGTACACAAGCATGGTTATAAATGTATTTGCAAATGTTTTGTCCATACTCCACAATTGGCTTAGGTCAATCTTGTTTGCCAATGTCCTCCAACATTAGATCAATACAATGCACTTAGCAAAAAGCCCCCCAAAATGGAGGGGTGTGTATCCCAACATAATTTGTTGCATTATTGGTGACTACTTGTACCACATTTGCCATCCCCACCTCCATAGTTGAAAAAATCAGCGTCAACAATAACTCAACAAAAACTTGGGGAAAAACTTGTAATAACTCGGCAAATTTATCAAACATTTGAAAATATAATAATTTTTTAAAATATTCTTAAAAAACACATATATACTGAATTTGTAGAACATATTAGTGATTCCATCATAAATAAATCAAAATTTGAGTTTAATATATATCATAGACCAAACAATAAGTTCAACCTTTGAATACAAATGAACTTCAAGTTTCCTTATCAACAAAAATTATAAATCATAAATTTTGTTTATGACTAAAACTCAAAAAAATTTATTGTCATTGTGTGGGTGTTGCTGAAGTAGATGGTATAGCTGCAATATCCTAAATAGGAGCTTCAACAGGTGCCTCATCCATAGTGATAGGATCAAGCTATGTATGTCAGGAACCTACCCCTAATGGCTGACCAACCTCACCTTTTGCCTCCTCATATGCTACCACATTCACTTCCCATTCAGCTGCCTCCCTCTTCAAATCAGTAACTCATCATCAATTATCAATGGATCCACATCAACATCACTAAGCTCAACAATCCAATCTGAATATGGATCATGTCATCAAGGTCAAGTGCTTCATGTGAACCTTGCCCTTGTACCTTCTTTTCATGCAACTGAAGAATGTACCACACATAGACAAGGTCATTCAAGAACTTTTGAGTCAACCTATTGTGCTTCTTTGTGTGAATTGCCTCTAAAACACTCCAATTGTGTTCATAACTAGAAGCACCAAAGGCTGAGATAAAATGCGGATGGCGAACTTTTGAAGATTAGGTGTTGTGGCACCATAATCTTCCCACCACAAATTTGCAAGGATATAAATTGCCATTTATAACTTAGTAAGAATTTTAATAAACATAAAAATTAAAATAAATAGTAGATTAAAATTAAACACGTTTTATTAACCTAGTTGTAGAGTGGCTCTCCTACGAATGCAAAAATTTGAAGAAAATAATACCCCCTTAGCCTTTTGATAACTCTGTATCTCATCAAATATGAAGTCTCAAAAGTCATCATCATCAACCGATCTCTCAATACATGTGTTGTGGCCAAGAAGAACCTTTGCACTTGCTTTGAAAGTAGGGGAGAAATAAAGCTTGGGGTTCAAATAGTAGGCAACAGTATGAATATGTTGGTAGAGTTGTCGATTCCACCTTTGATCAATTATATGCCATATGGGCTCATATTTGGTCTTGTTTGACCCATACAAATGCTAAATCACCTCTTTGGCCTTATCCATGGCCTTACGTAGATACCCCATGGGGTTTTGATCCCCATCCACAACGTAGAACCCTAACCAACGATTCTGACACCTAAATATCAAAATTTAACAAAATCAACAAATTGTAACTTTAGAAAACAAAAAAATAAAAATAAATCAAAGTTTGAAAACTTACATTGATGATCTTCTCCATGACTTTGGCAAATCTATCATAAAAATGGCCTTCACGACCTTCTTTGCTTCAGCCTTCCTATAATAAGAATTCTCCAACCATCTTTCACTCACAAACATATGCTTAAGGTTGGGTATTGTAGCTAATATACTCTGTAAGATGAGGAAATTAGTAGCAAAGTGTGTGACTTTTGATCGCACGAGATCCTTACCATCAATGTGTTTTTTCATAAGATTTAGGACCCATGTGTGGTTGTAGATGTACTTTGTGATATTTCTTGCATCTTCAACCACATTCTTCATCTAGTTTAGTTTCCCTATGTCTTCAAGGAGTAGGTCAAAACAGTGGGTAGCATAAGGGCTCCAAAATAGTATTGGGTGCCTTGCCTCTAGAAGTTTACTAGCTATCTATGTCGGTCACTATTTGAATGACATTTTTCACTCTCACCTCCATCACCATCTCATCCAACATGTTGCGCAAAGTCTGCATTTTTTATTTCATTAGAGGCATCAATTGATTTTTAAAATATTAGTTGTCCCCTTGAAGCCACTAAAAAGTTGATGAGTGGCCTATTTTTGCCATCCGTCCACCCATTAGATAAAATGGTGTAGCTTTTCTTTTCCCAATTTCTCTTTTGTTCTTCTACTAGTTAGCATGTGTTTTGGACCTCAACTTGCAATAATGGCCCTCTCAACTCATGATAACTTGGGGCCTTGAATCCCTTACCTGCCACGGTCAATGCATTGGCCAATTGTTCCCAATAAGGACTTGAAGCAACATTGAACGAAATATGATTGTAGTACCAAAATCTTGCATATGCCAACGTTGCCTCATGTTGCAATTTCTATTCCATGCTACACCTTTCAATGAAGGTTGTGCACCAAGACTATTACAGGGAACAAAAAAGCTAGAACTATGGCTGCCCACACTTCTTGATCCTCATATTTGTGGCCCAATAGAAGAAGAGCCCCTGATATTTCCTTGTGACCCTATAGAACTAAAAACTGGGATTGGGGCTGCCATTGCCTTTGTTCTCTTTTTCTTTGCTTTCCTTTGCTCGTATGTTGCAAGGTGTCCTTTTACCTCCTTCTCAACCTTTGGACTAGCTACTGTACATGGTGTAACATCTTGGAAAGGGATTTGTGCAAAGTGATATTTTGAGTTGATTTATGTCACCATTCATAGGCTTAGTGCAATGGGTACAAATAACCTTTCCTTGCATTGCACTTGGTGTCCCATGTTTTTAGCAAGGACCTTTTGGTTTGCCACCGGTTCTTCTATTTTAAGAAGCCATATTCTTTTATAAAAATAAAAATAAAACCTAGCAGAAGGCTGACAACATAAAAAATTAGTAATACTCTAGTTAGCAGCGCTACAACTTAAACTTAAAAATAAAAAATAAAAGCACAAGACAATGTAATAAATCATTTCACTTTTCTTTGTTGTTGGTTTGTACTTGGAGAATCAATGAATGCATTTTGAAATGAGGGGAAACTGACCCATGTTGTATGTTTCTTAATTCAAATTCATAATCTAATGTTCACAAGTCAACATAGTCAACTAGAAAGTTACAACAAATTTAGTCACTCATGTTTTTATTGTACTAGAGATGATGATGATTCAAAATTTAACCATAGTGATCATTCATTTAGCAAGTTGTTTGCACCCTCTCTAGCAGGTCAGCTAAGAAAAACACAAGATAATGATAATTGATCTAAAAAGGCAATATTACATAATGTTTCAGTTGAGAATTATGTTTAAGTTTCTTTGTTCAAACTTTCATTCAAAATTTATAGTTTATAGTCACTTTATACAATGGCAGAAACCATGTTTCAGTTGAGAATGTAATAAACCTCTGCCCAACAAGCTATAAAATGGCAGAAACCTAAGTGATCAGTGCTAGCAGTATAAAATGCCTTAGTGTTTAAAATCAAGCGCACATTTTATAGGGAAAAACAATGTGAAATGAGTTGCATATACACAACAAACAAGATTAAGTCATAGGTAATCCACACCAGACAGCATTGAGAAGAAATTGAAAGTTAAAACATGAGTCACATGCAGGTAAAACAAAACCTCTGTTACCACGCTTCCAGTTGCCACAGTTGCTCAATCATGTCTAAAAAATGGATGAAATTGCTTAAAAAATTAAAACATTTGACAAAAAGCAAGTTTTATGTCAATTTTGGGTGAGTTTTTGATGGGTTTTGTTGAAAAAAAATGCATGTTTTGACAATTTTTTGATGAGAAATCGCCTCGAGTCTTTAGAAATTTTGGTGATGAGTTTTTGGGCAAGTAACTTGCTTCCGGTTCTTGTGCACGAGTACTTGCAGAGTTTTTCATCTATGCCCACCTCTATGAAAAATTCTTCCAGAACACCACACAAATTATTTACATTCTTTATCTTCTTTAAAGCATCAATTGACTTAAAGAAAATTGTGCCACCAGAAGAAGAAACTAGATGATTTTGGCAGCATTATATTATTTCTGTTAGTCCATACATTGGACATGATAGGGTAACCCTTCTTCACCAAAATAGCTCACTACTCTTCAATGATAGACTGCACATCAACCACCTTCTCTATCAAAACTGGGCCTTGAAGATCACCAATATAAGGGGCTTTAAATCTTTGACCAATTATAGCAATTGCATCAATCATTGCTTACCCTAAAACAAAAAAAAATAGATCAAAATTTTAGCTTTTTTTTGAAAAACATAAACCCTCAACAAAATTATGAAAGTAATAATTAACAAATTATAATAAAAATTGGAAATAAAAAATGTTACTTTGCTACATCAAAGGAAATGTTGCAAAAATACCATAAATTGCCTATTTCTTTCCTTGCCATTGCTAGGCCCAATGCTAAAAGAAATTCATTCACTTCCACTTATAGGCATTGAAGTAGTGGGAGTTGCACTTGCACCTATATGTTGGTTTTGTCTCAATCTTTGTTCCTTCTTTACTAAGAAGTCTCCAATTGCGTTGTCACCTCTTTCAAAACCTTAGGTGGAATATTTGGGAAAAGAAAGCATTTGTAGGCAAGGTTATATTTGGGGTGACAAATGTCTCCTAGGAACTCCACATCATAATATTTGCAAAATGCTTGGCCTTTTTTTTCGCTTGGCATACCATGTTTCAAAGCAAGGCCTTTCCTTTGTGGTTTAGACATATTATGAATTGAAAATCTGTAGTGTCCTAGGGTTGATAGGACACTAATTAAAAAGTTCCTGGTTTTTTTAAACACACACAACAACTACAGATGACAGGACATTCTTTTCCTGAGTTTTAACACAACTAGAGAACAAGTGTAAACAACTTTAAAGAACTCACATTTCAGTGAAAACCAACTTGAATTTTTATTTATTTTTAGCTAATCAATACAAAAAAATGACAACCCATAGTATTGCATTAAAAACCATAGATTTATAGAGCTCAGAAATTACTGGGTTATGACCCCTTTAACAGAACCTCAGAACAGCTGGGATCAAAATATAGGTGTTTTGCTGTAAGTCATTGAGGGTTTAGGGTTTGTGGCTAATCTCTGTCTGAGTGTGGAAAAGAAACCCTAGATTTGATATTTATTTCTATCCATTTGAATGCAAAGGGTTGGAAACCCCTAGATCTAATGATGGTAGCTGCCCAAATGAATGAAATAAATGATTGGTGGTTCACTCTTTCCCTTTGCTCACTACTAAAGGCACCTATGACATGCAATAGGAACTCTAGATCGGATATGTTGAGGTCTATGGCACGCCTAGAGTATGTCTGCAAGCTTGTAAAGATAATCCAACCTGGATTTGACCTGTTGGTGATTTTTACTGTTGGTTTGCAGGTCTACAGCTGATGCAAGTCCTTGGAGGGTACTAGTTGGCCGCCCAACAACCCTAAAGGTAGCCACTAGTAAGATGAGGGTAGGTGCTGCCCTGATCAAGCTCCAATCTCCCTTCCAAATAGCTGCGCCACCTGTAGATGGAGAAATAACTTGTGAATGTCAGCCCAAATGCAAACCCTAATTAGATTGCTTAGATAACACAAAAATGGTAGGGTTTTCATCCTACCAATTGCCATTGGCTTGAGGGTTTTGTCCCAAGTATTGCAAAGTGCAAATTTAGAATTGCTCCCCAAAATTCACCCAAAATGAGATGCCAAAAATGAAATAGCAATGCCACCTAAATACTTGTTTTGAAATTAGGTCTTAGGGCCCAATTTTTGGCACCCAAAATCAAATTAAATATTAATTTTATTTTTTTATATTTATTATCATTATTTTATTATTTATATTTTATATTAAATATTTATTGATTAATTATAATTAAGTGGTGTTAATAAACACCTTTATTAAAAAGCGTTGGGAGGCCCACCTCAATGAGGGAGGAACATGACCATTCTCCCGTCCCAAATATTGCTTGTCCTCAAGCAATGACAACTCCAAAAACTCTATCCACTTCATGCCAAGTCTACATTTCATGGATTCATGCTCATCGATCTTGGGCACTGTAACAAATAAACCATATTTTGTGAATTCCTCTTCTCCATCTGGTGGAGTGCAAGGCCTTTCACTAGCATTGTGTGTATCTACTTCTCTAGCAGAGGCTTGTGCATCGACATTTTCTTGCTCTATTGATTGAGACATCAAAGCCTTTGCTTTTGCCTTTTCTTGCCTCACTTTCTCTTTCCATCTACGAAAATTATCATTGTTATTTGCAGCCCTCAAGTCACCCTTAGAGTCGTCGTTTTTATATGTTTGCCCATCATCATGAGGTTGACTGATAAACTCATGTACAAAATAGATGTGATCATTTTGATGCCATTGAGGGCTAGATTTTTTTGCAGACGCCAACATATATATATTTCTTGAATGTCAGATAGTGGCATCCAATCACTTTTGCTTTTAACCCATAACAATGTGCTCTTGGTGACATAACCCAATGCGTAATATTTTGTCAAATGAAGCAATTTTTCCAAAAAACACTATAAAATATTTATCCCCATTATCCATTTTTTCATGCAATCCATGTAGCTTGATTACCTTTTGGGAAAGCAATTCAGCAATTATATCCTCTTTGTAACTTTTGGAAATCAAGGCTTGAATAGAATAAGTTGTATATATGCAAGGAGGAAACTCCCTTGTCCATCGCTTTGTGGGAGCTAAATCTTGGTGTTTAGTTGTTTGATTTTGAATTTCCAATTGACCTTGACCTTTCTTTGTTACTATTTGTATCAAGGTTGGGCTTGTTGATGTTGTGAATTTTACTTCTTGCAAAATACTCACCAAATCGCCAATTGGCTCTAAATGAGTTGGCACCCAGTGGACCAATTGTGCCATGTGCATATTCACCCACTTTGGTAGTTAATTCATACACTGTCCCACCATAGGTCATAGCTCCATAAGCTTGGTCAATTGTGGTAGTTCCAAACCCATGGTAAGGATGAATGGAACACCTTTTTAATGGAAGGGGGATAACTCCAAGGGCTTCAAGGTCATGTTTCTTCAACATTGAGTCCAGAGGAAACCAACAATGCTGCTAAATCTGTATATTGGCCCACTCAACTGGAACCCAATACTCAATAAAGTTAGTGCTTGACAGAGAGTTTGTTTTTTGTTCATGTGTAGTATGCTATAACAACTTGCTCCCTAATGAAACAAGATATTCCTAGTCATCCTAATGTTGATGTTCCATGTTATCTTGATGTTGATTTTTAGGGGTGTCTTCTAGCATATATTCATTTCCAAAATTGAGAAAGGGTTGCAAATAAGAAATTTCAGAAGCATATTCCTTTACTTGTTTGAACAACACCTTTATGAGATCTATTTCCTTGTTTTGAGTTTACAATACTATCGACTAGTTGGTCAAGCACTTCCCTTGACAACCAATCATGAATTGCATCATAATATGGCCGCAAATGAAAATAGGAAACTATAGATGCTGTCTCATAGCTATAGTATACATCTTTAAGCAAAAGACCCTCCCATATTGCTAAGAAATTCCTCAACTAGAACCCATTTATCCTCTATATAGGAGGTAAACTTGAGGGGGATGCCTTTTATGCAACACATCACAAATAATGGACTCCTCGTCTTTACCTTTGTTAATGAGTAGAGCAAGGAATGGGAAACCTGTTGCAAATGGTCCTTGTCTATCAATTATGTTAGTGGATGTTTGGCTTGCTTGTAACCTTGTTGTCTATTTCCCATTGAGCTAGTTGCATTTGCATGCATATATTTTTAGAGACGTCCTCCCATAGCTCTCTATATCCCTTGCCATTAGTTACAAGCTTAATGTTCTCATTCTCAACCATTGCTCTATCTTCTGTGAAGCTTTTATATGACCTATTCAAGAGACCTCTACTAGATCAACTATGTACACCAAACCACTCTCCATGTTCACAATATCCATTGTCTTGTTCTAAAAATATACTTTCCATTTCTTTCTTTTTTACCACATCCTTGTATATGTCCATCCATTTCTTGCTCAAAACCATTCACCTCTTCACTAATTGGATTGCTCATCTTGTCCCAAACACTTCGTGCAAGCTTGACTCTAGCTATATTTTTCTAATTGGTGACATCAACCATACACATGGCAATAATTGTGACTGGTACAAGACTTCTATGTGGATTTGATATATGAGGGACTACAACAATGTCTCTTGTTGCATCTGGATTCTTCACAACCACAAAATATAAATTTTTTATTTCTGACTCAAAATGTTTTGAGCTGACAAACCCAGAGGGGCTTACAACTTCCCTGACTGTTGCTAGAAGAAGGTGATATTTTGTGGGTGCAGCAAAATCCTTGGATGCTTCAACATGTAATTGTAAAAGATTCCATTGAGGTTTGATAACACCAACTTGTATGTGGAACTGCAATTTAATGAGCATATAAGTTATATGCTGTCGAATAAGCCAAATTGGCATGCGCTAATGTTGTTGGGAAACTGATTTGTGGGTGCAATATTTGCATTCAAAAACAAATTCGGCATGGTCTTGCTGTATTGCCCATGATTTTTCCAGAAATCTGCAAACTTTTGCCATTGCAGCCAAACCCTTAACATTGATAAATGGGCAATCCCAAGGAATTAAAACTCTTAAACTTGGATGACAAAGACCAATAGCAGCAACGTCCACACATGATATATCTCCATGAATTAATAATTTTCTCAAGCCTCCATGCCCACTTGTGCAGGTAGCAACAACAACTCTAATATCATTAGTCTTTTTTCCCTTATGTTCATCCATAATTTTTATTTTCCTCTTATCTGGTTGTATGGGATGATGAAATTATTAGCAACAGTGGTATGGAAATTGTTACAAACTTTACCCTTTACACATCTTAAAATATCACTTGGATCCCACACCATCACATGTGAATGTCCTTGGACTTGAAGAAAGGGGCCCTTATGCCCCAATCTATAGGGTATAACCTTCTTCTCTCCAATCTTGTGGTTTTCATGACAAACTTGCAATTCCTCTGCATGGGGGATAATCTTAGTTGAATTCTTCACAATAGCATTACTAATATCTTGCAAATCATCACATGGTCCAATCATTTCTATACATTGCAAATCATCATTGCATGGTTCAATTACTTCCATACTTGAAAATTGAGTGGATGTTTCTTGGACATCATCTGCAATTATTGACACATCTTCAACACACAACAACAGTTTTTCGTGAAGGTGGATGCTTTGTTGATCTTGGTCCTTAATACCTTCTGTCGTTTAGGTACCCTCATCTTCATTTTGTGTGATGGACTCCTTGGGTTTCAGTATAAAGATTGGTTGAGTTTCAATGTCCTATGGTTTGATTATGTCATTTCCTTCCTTGTTATCCACAACCCTTCTATCTCGAGATCCACAAACTCTTTGAAAGGTATTACATTTCAAATGTCTTGCCTTAATCCTGTATATTCTTCCCTATATGCTCCCAATTCCAAATGAGATCCAAGTTCTTCCTTTTTCTTCTTCAACTCTCCTATTTTCATTTCATGATATTCTAGCTAGAACTTGACTTTGCATGCTACTTTGGAATTGTTCCATTGACTTGATCATTCTAACTTGGCTCCTTTGTATTTGCAACATTGTCTCTTGAAAATATTCTTTAAATCTTCTATTTTTGAGAAACCTAAAGAACCCTTCCATGACTGATTTACCCTGTAAGCTGGCAGGAGCATGCTCTGATACCAATGTAATGTCCTAGGATTGATAGGACACTAATTAAAAAGTTTCCTGGTTTTTTTAAACACACAAATCAACTATAGATGACAGGATATTCTTTTCCTGAGTTTTCACACAGCTAGAGAACAAGTGTAAACAATTGAAAAGAACTCAAATTGTAGTGAAAATCAACTTAAATTTTTATTTATTTTTAGCTAATCAATATTAAAAATTGATAACCTATATTACTGCATTAAAAACTGTAGATCTGTAGAGTTCAGAAATTACTGGGTTATGACCCCTTTAACAGACCCCTGGAACAGCTAGGATCAAGGTATAGGTTTCCTTCTGCTGTAAGTTGCTGAGGGTTTAGGGTTTGCAGTTGATCTTTTTCTGAGTGTGGAAAACAAACCCTAGATCTAATATTTATTTCCGTCTAGTCAAATGCAAAGGGTTGGAAAACCCTAGATTTGATGATGGTAGCCACCTAGATGAATGAAATAAATGATTGGTGGTTCAGTCCTTCCATTTGCTCACTATAAAGGCACTGATGACATGCAACAGGGACTCGAGATTGGATATGTTGAGGTCTATGGCGCGCCTAGAGAATATCTGCAGGCTTGGAAAGATAATCCAACCTAAATCTGACTTGTTGCTAGTGATTTTTGTTGCTGGTTTGCAGGTTTGTAGCTGATCGCAAGTCCCTCAAGGGTGCTGGTTGGCCGGCCACAACCCTAGAGGTAGCCACCAATGAGATGAGGGTAGGTGTTGAGCTAATCAAACTCCAAATTCCCTTCCAAATAGGTGTGCCACCTATAGATGGAGTAAAAACTCATGAATGTCAACCCAAATGCAAACCCCAACTGGATTTGCTCAGAAAACACAACAGTGGCAAGGTTTTCATCCTACCAATTGCCATTGGCTTGAGGGTTTCGTCCTAAGCAGTGCAAAGTGTAAATTCTGAATTGCTCCCCAAGATTCGCCCAAAATGAGATGCCAAAAATGAAATAGCAGTGCCACCTAAATAACTGTTTTGAAATTGGGTCATAGGGTGCAATTATTGGTGCCCAAAATCAAATTAAATATTTTATTTTATTCTATGTATTTATAATTATTATCTTATTATTTATATCTTATATTAAATATTTATTGATTAATTATAATTAAGTTGTTTTAATAAACACCTTTATTAAAAAGCGTTAGGAGGCCAACCTCAATGAGGGAGGGACATGACAGTCACAAGGCAACCACTATGCCAAAAGCCTAGATTGATGGTGAATGGCTCCCACCGGTGTTAAGAGTGGGGTTTTTGTCCCACCAAAGTACCAATGTAGGCTAGCCCAATTGTGGACACGTGGCTGCACAATCTTGGGTGGGTCCCAACCTTAGGTATATGCCTAGGACATCACAGCCCATAACACTCCATAGGGCTCGACCTTGAGAGCTTGGATCTGATACCACACAAGACAACAACTACACCAAAAGCATGGACTGATGATGAATGGTGCCCATCGGAATTAAGAGTGAGGTTTTAGTCCCACCAGAGTGCCAACGTAGGCCAAACCCCTCGTGGACACGTGGCTACTTGATCATGGGTGGATCCCAGCCCTTGGTACATGCCCAATGGGAATCCACACCATTGAAACATTTAGGCTGGGGCATCACAAAATCCTACACCTTGGGGACGAAAGAAGTGTTAATTAAAAAATGCAACAAAAAATTAAAAAACAAAAATGAAAGATAAAAACAAGGATACAAGGAAAAATATTAAAACAACATAAACCTAGGGTTTTAACTTATATTTTTTCCTTTCTTTCAGTTTTTACATTTTACAATGTACAAAACTGAAATTCTGAAAAAAAATAGCCATAAAGAAAATAAAATTGAGACAAAAATTGAAGATATTCAATTTACCTTGACTTGATGCTTGAAGTTGGAAGTTAGAAATGTGTAGCTCAATCCAAGGCCTACTATCAACTCCTCTTTGGCACAATCCACCTTCAATCGAATTCTATCAGCTCCTTGCACAAGAATGTTAAGCTCCTTTGAAGATAAAAATGATATCCAACTAGAGTGAAAACAATTTGAAAGCAAATGGAATGTGTTTTAATTTCTCTAGGGGTCTTTTAGGTTTACATTTGATGTGTATTTTTATTGACATTATTTTTTGTAATGTTTCTTAAGTGTGGACATTCCGCGAGTCTGCAAAGAATCACAAGTCTGGGTACAATGCTTGGTGGATCCATGAGTCAAAGCCATCGACTCATTAGGGTTGGCTTGAATCTAGACTTGTGAGATTGGGTGAGGACCTTGCAAGACTCAATACTATGGGTTGTAGCCCAACCAGCGAGGATGATGGTGTGTCACAATCCACCAATGTACAAATCCCTGGAGGGATGGTGAGGTCCAAGTTTAATCCTTGGGTGACTGATGGAATGGACCTCTTAGTCATGGTAGCTTAGTCAAAGGAGACTTCTGGTATAGGTGTACGTTTACTGAGCATGTTGTAGTGAGCTACCTAAGAGTAGATATGCTAATATTTGTGTAACTGTGTTGTATTCATATAAAAAATCACTGGACTAACATAATGTTTTTGAGATCAATGAGTGATGCCTCAAATAGTATTTGGACAAGTTTCACTATCTAATTTCTAACCTATTTTATCTGTTCATGTCGAATCATGTCTCTCATTGATATCATTGTTGCTGAAATTTCCAACCATGGTTGCCACATTAATTAAAACAAAAAATTACTATGAACATCACCTTCCAAATCATGGCCTAGCATTATAACCTTGTGAAACAATCTTGCGCAACATTCATGACATATATTTACTCTAAGGGGCTGAATATTAAGATATTGCATGGTGAGGAATACAGAAAATAAAAAGGTAGCATGAAATGCATTAAATCTAGCAGACAAAGCAAGTTAGTCTGGCATAGTTTAGGGAGTCAACTATGAAACAGACCCTTGCTATGTTATTACAATAGTCTGCAAGAAAAGGAGAACAAGTCACTCTCATTTCCTGAACCAACAGTGCTGCTGTCAGACAAGTGCCAGGTGAATAATGCTATCAACTATCAAGAGAATGATCTTGCATAAGAGGACCTGACTGCTTAATCTAAGATGGATGTTAGGAACTTCTCATTGAAACCTTGTACCAGTTGAATTTCCTTAAGCTCTCTTAACATGCATGGTCAGTTTTTGAAAGGGAGAAATAAATTTAGTGATGCGCATTTGTTTACAGAGTTTGGACTAGGTGTAGGCAGAGGTAGCCGGCCATGTATATCAAGAGTTGGAAGTAGTGTATCTGCGTAGTATCACAAAAACTTGTGAACAGGTATGCTAACTCATATTGCTATTATTTTCAATGCTCACAGTTTTATCTGTTTGGTGTTTGTGAAAGAGGTTGAAAGAATCAAACAAGGAACCTCATGAGACTTTGGACTTTAGGGTAAAAACCTCTTGAAGATAAAGATCCAAGCACCAATTGTCCAATAGAAAATGAACTTAGCAAAGAGTCTTACCTGATCCTTATATAAATATTAAAATCTGAATGTTTCTTAAATGTTAGGGCACATGAAAATGGAGTGTTCCTTGGTATCTTATCTCTTTCTTAAAAAGTACAGTAAAAAAGTCTTGTCCTCATGGGATGTGATGATCAGTGTCAACTTCTACTTAATGACACTGTTTCTCAACCAGATGAGATGGATTTGAAGACCATGCAGCTAACATTGCTTTAAATAGTTGGATGGACAATGAGATTATCAACAATCTCTAAGAAATTCTCAACTTAAAAGGTCATTTATGGATTGAGAAGTAGAGAGGGGAGACCCATCTAACATGGGATGAACTAGAAATATATCTCCTTGATTACCTTATTGATCATCCCTTTTATGTGGAGAAGGTATGAGCAGGCTTCTAGTGATCACCCATAAGGAGGGAGCAGGTCAATACAATTAAAGATAGATTTGAGGGAGCTGGAGACTGAAGGAAAATATCACCTAAGAGGTCCAAATACCATTTTGCAAATATTTCTCATGGGCAGAGATTGAGTCAGAGACTTAATCTCATTGAGTTAAAAAGTGATCATAAAGATGCTCTCAAGGTAGAGGTTGGAGCACCAAATTTAATTAAACAATGCACTTTGGATTAGTTTGTTTGCAGTGCTAATATTCTAGAGCATGATTCTCTACATGTATGCTCTCTTAATAGGTTATGCATTATGAATCATGGAGCCATAAAGAGGAGCAAGCTTAAAATCAGTATTAACTAGTTGCATCTTAGAAGGAATATCCTGAAAATGGATTTAAAAAACATAGACATTCAAAACCATATGACTCCACATAACCCTTGCAGAACTGTGACTATGATGTTGGCCTCATATTCTGCTTGGAACCAAACAATTGCATGCCAACCAAGTTTGTGGAAATCCAATTTGGATTTTTCATATTGAAGAGATAAAGCATGGATAGAGAATTCATTGAAGCGATAAAATCCATGAGATTGAAAGTGTGATGATAAAAGCTCTTGCAAATCCTTAGGACAGGATTTTGGTAAGATTGTACCATTTATGAAAAGAAGTAGCATGCTATAAACATGGCATAGGAATATCTCATAATATTCCACACAAATCCCAAATAATGTGGGGGAAAGGGGGCATCCCAATTTAACTCCAGTGGTATTCTGGTCCAGTTAGAAAGACCAGGCTCATCCCTGGAAGGCTAAAACTACCAACAACTGTCATCAAGCCTTGCCATGGAGGTAATTAATATGACAGATATGCTAAAGCCTTAAATCCTATTGAACTAGGGATGGTTGGGAATTGAATCAAGGAATTTTTAGAAATCCATAAAATAATAGTAGGCTCAACAAAATGGCTGCTTGGTTTCCTCAATATGCTTGAGGAGTGAAGACAAAGTCAGTAGTCTAGTAATCTTTCCTAAAATCTGTTTGACCCTCAGCTTGGATTGGCTTCCCTCCAAACTATTCAAAAAGAAGCATGTTAAGGGTGTTAGAGTTTCTTAGATCAGATTAGATAATCAATTCACAAAAGAAATGCAACACATAAGACAATGAACACAACAAGATACCCTGGGAAAACCCTCCTCTTGAGGGAGAAAAACCCAGCAAATATATCTCTTATATATTGAAGGAATAAGAGCAGAAATCTGCTTGAGCTCAGGCCCAACACAATACCGAATTTGATACAATGAATGATAGCACCTCTCCTAGATGCAAAGATACAAATGAATATGTTTCTCCTTGAAATCAGTCTGCTGTTACAAAGTGATGATCTGCTGCTACAAGATGATGATCTGCTGATTAAGTATGAACTTCTTCTAAGACTGCGAATTCGGCTCTGCCAAAAGTGCGAACTTGTTTTTCTTTTAATTGTCTTTCATAGCCAAGAAGTGACCTTGTATTTATATCTCCTAGGCGCCTCTTCACTTGGGTCGGCCCTTTGATAAATATTTAGTAACAATTAAGTCGGCCAGAATAAGTACATGAAATAAATCAAACATAAGGTCGGCCCATGTATTTAATATGAGTCTTAGTGAAGACCGACGTTGTATTAACATCAACACTCCCTCTCAGCTAGGGATGAACTTCCATCTGCACAAGACACATTATGTTAGAATGAAAACAAAATAAAATATCACCTCAACGTGATATTAACCATTATGGCTACTCCCATAGATGGTAAAAACTCATCACGGATTCTCTCACGTGATGTTGTCATGGAGTCACACACATGACATCCACCATAGCTTCTCCCAGAGGGTGGAAACAAGGGCTTTCACCTCAACTCTCTCTCATCAGAGAATTGCATTATCAAGGACTTTCACCTCAACTCTCTCTCAGGACTTTCACCTCAACTCTCTCTCAGCAGAGAATTGTATTAACAAGGGCTTGCACCTCAACTCTTTCTCAGCAAAGAGTTGCATTCTCAACAAGGATCACTGATTACTGAGACTCTTTCTCAGTCACGGCTGCATTCTCCACCATACCAAGTTTCTCTCGGAAGTATACAAACTTAATCTTGGCGAGAGGCTTGGTGAGAATGTCTGCCGTTTGCTCTTCAGTGCTGATATACCTCAACTGTATAGCTTTCCTTTGTACCATATCTCTAATATAGTGGTACTTGATCTCAACATGTTTTGTTCTGTCATGAAACACAGGATTGACAGAAAGCTTCACACAGCTTTGATTATCACAGTGTATGATAGTAGGCTCCATTGATTGACCAAACAATCCTGCAAGGAGCTTACGAAGCCACACTGCCTCACGAGCTGCCACACAAGCTGCAATATACTCTGCTTCAGTTGTACTCAAGGCCACTGAAGACTGTTTCCTGCTACACCAGGAGATCATAGCAGTCCCCAAACTGAAGCAACAACCAGAAGTACTCTTCCGATCTGAGACACATCCTGCCCAATCAGAATCAGTAAAACCATGCAGCTCCAAATCCACATTTGAAGAATATCTCAACCCATATCCAATTGTGCCACATAAATATCTCAGGATATGTTTAGCTGCTACAAGATGTATTTGCTTTGGTTCACACATAAACTGGCTAAGTGCACTCACTGCATAGCAGATATCAGGTCTAGTGTTAACTAGATACATCAATGAACCAATCAACTGTCTATACATCGTAGAATCCACTGGTTCTGAACTAGCTGCAGCTTCTTTCAACTTATCTAGATTAGACTCCATGGGTGTAGACATAGGTTTGCATTCAAGCATACCAAACCTTTTGAGAATGTCAACAGTATACTTGCCTTGACTTAGAATCATCTCATCTGGCTTTTGCCAAACTTCTAAGCCAAGAAAGTAATGCATAAGACCTAGATTCTTCATCTCAAACTCTGAAGCTAATTCCTTCTTGCATTTTAGTATTAGATGTTCTTCACCAGTAATGATCAAGTCATCAACATATAAAACTAAAATCAATGCTTCACCATTTACTACCTTGAAGTAGAGGTTAGAATCTGCATCATTCTTTGAGAAACCCAAACTTGAAAGGTACTGATCAATTCTTTCATACCAAGCACGAGGAGCTTGTTTAAGACCATACAAGGCCTTCTTCAGCTTGCAAACATGAGATTCTTTCCTATGTACCTCAAATCCTTCTGGTTGCTCAATGTAAACCTCTTCCTCTATTATGCCATTCAGAAAAGCTGTCTTTACATCCATTTGGTGAATCTTCCATCCTCTAGATGCGGCAATAGCAATGATGGTTCTAACAGACGTGTAACGAGCCACAGGAGCAAAAGTTTCTTCATAGTCAACTCCCTCTTTTTGTGAGAACCCTCTAGCCACAAATCTAGCCTTGTGTTTCTCAATGCTCCCATCAGCTGCATGCTTGATCTTGAAGAGCCACTTAGAAGACACCACAGATTTGTCTTTGGGTCTAGGGACTATATCCCAAACATCGTTCTTAAGTATAGACTGATACTCCTCAATCATGGCATCTTTCCATACTTGTTGACTAGAAGCTTCTTCAACATTTGAAGGCTCTGACTCAATAATCTGACTCATCAAGGCAACATAGCTAGAGAACTTGTGAGGTCTCTTGCTTTCTCTGAAGGCTCCTCTTGGAGCTACAAACCTTTCTGCTTCCTGCATTGTCCTGCGAGCCCAAAGAGGTCTTTTCTTTCCAATCACAATGTCTAGAGGCCCATCAGTAGGATCCAAAGGCTCAGCTGGATCAATATCTTCTTTAGGTTCTGTATCCTCCTTCAGATTCTCTGGGATATGGTCAACTTCCATATCTTGAGGAGGTTCTTCTTCATCGACCTCCATAGGAGTGCCTTTGGACTTTCTATAAGCAACATCTTCCTCAAATGTGATGTCTCTACTAATCTCAATAGACTTCTATCCTGGAATGTAGATCCTGTAAGCTTTTGATGTCTCACTGTAGCCTACAAGAATTCCTTTCTTCCCAGAAGGTTCTAGCTTTGTTCTCTTTTCCTTTGGAATATGAACATAGACTGGACAGCCAAAGATCCTCAAATGACTAACTTCAGGCTTCACGCCTGAGAATGCTTCTTCAGGAGTTTTATTCTCTAAGATCCTGTGGGGACTCCTGTTTTGAACATAGACGGCTGTTCTTGATGCTTCAGCCCAAAGAGAGATTTGTAAGTCTTGATCATGGATCATAGCTTTCACTGCTTCCACAATAGACCTATTCTTCCTTTCAGCAATACCATTTTGTTGTGGATTATAGGGAACACTGAACTCCCTCTTAATCCCTGCTTCAATACAAAAGTCTCGAAAAGTGCCAGAAGTGTATTCTCCACCATTATCAGATCTCAATACTTTGATCTTCTTCCCGGACAGATTTTCAATCTGCGCTTTGAATTCTCTGAATCTTACTAATACTTCTTCTGATTCTTTCGATCTCAAGAAATAAATCCAAGTCTTTCTAGAGTAATCATCAATGAAAATAGTATAATACAAGAAACCACTAGATGATGCAATAGACATTGGACCACACAAATCAGAATGAATGAGATCAAGAATACATTTAGATCTACTTTCACTGGAATGAAACGTACCTTTTGTGTTCTTGCCTAGGGCACATCCCTTGCATGTACCTTCATGTTCTTGATCGAATTTCGGAAGACCGGTGACCATCTTCTCCATGATAGGTAGAGCACGAAAGTGAATGTGAGCCAATCTTCGATGCCAAAGATCACACATGCTGGTACTGTTATGCACAAGTGCTTGAAGAGGACGAGTGCACAGCGTGTAGAGACATTCATGTCTAACTCCAATCACTTGAGCAGTTTTGAAGCTGGAGTTCTTTGCCCATATAAGAACTTTCCCTTTAGAGAAGGCAACTTGATAACCTTTGTCTTCTAATGCTGAAATTGAAACAAGGTTCCTCTTTATCCCTGGTACGAACAGTACATCATTCAATTCCAAAGAAATTCCAGAATCCAAGTGAAGAGTGGAATTTCCAAACCCTTTTACAGAATATCTAGCATCATCTCCAATAACAACTTGATCACTAGAGTTGCTTTCCATTAAGTTTGAAAGGTGACTTCTGAATCCGGTGATGTGTCTAGAAGCACCACTGTCAATCAACCAAGTGTAAGAGTCCGTAGAAACATTGCTAGACAAGGCTGAATAAAATAGATAATTACTGGAGTCCTTTTGTGGAGTGACTTCTTCAACATCTGCAGTGGCAACTTGAAGCTTAGGTCGTTGAGGGCACACCCTCGCAAAGTGACCATACTTATCACAACGAAAACATTGAATCTTGGACATGTCTCGTTTTCTTTTGAAGGTAGGAGCATCATCATTTCCATCTTCTCGATTCCTTTTGAAGAATCCTTTCTTAAGGCCTTTTCCTTTGTTTGATGAATGAGAGGTAAGAACTTGTAATTCTTCATTCTTTGAGCTTTGACCAATCCCCCTTGCTGTTAGTCTTGACTCTTCTTGAATGCAATCAATCCTCAATCAATCAAACTTAGGAAGTTCGGATCTTGCACTGATTCCTTGGATGAATGCCTCCCATGAAAGCGGAAGACCATTGAGAGCAAGCATAGTCAATTCTTTATCATCAATCATGTGTCCAATAGTGGAGAGCTGATCTTTTATCTCTGAAATCCTCATGAAGTATGTAATAACAGATTCTCCTTTCTCCATTTTCACATGATGAAGTTGTTGCTTCAGAGCAAGGGCACGACTGGTGTTGTTGATTTCGTACATCTCTTCCAAGGTTGTAAACATCTCTCTTGCTGTATCCAACTTGAAGATAATTGGTACAATATGATCTTTGACGGAATCAACCAATGCTTTCTTTGCCCTAGTGTCTTTCTTCCTCCATTGCAGCTTCTCTTCTTCCCCCTCAGGTTCGGGAACTTTTGTTTTCACAAACTCAGCCAAATCATTCTCTTCCAAGGTTAGCATGAACCTGAATCTCCATGATATGTAGTTCGAGATCCCTTCGAGTCTATCCTCGATTTTCAGACCGTTCACCATCTTGAGAAATTTGGAAGATAGACTGAAAAGAATAAGTGTTGCGAACTAAATCTGATCACGATCTTTTTCACACCCGCTCTGATACCATGTTAGAGTTTCTAGATCAGATTAGATAATCAATTCACAAAAGAAATGCAACACATAAGACAATGAACACAACAAGATACCCTGGGAAAACCCTCCTCTTGAGGGAGAAAAACCCAGCAAATATATCTCTTATATATTGAAGGAATAAGAGCAGAAATCTGCTTGAGCTCAGGCCCAACACAATACCGAATTTGATACAATGAATGATAGCACCTCTCCTAGATGCAAAGATACAAATGAATATGTTTCTCCTTGAAATCAGTCTGCTGTTACAAAGTGATGATCTGCTGATTAAGTATGAACTTCTTCTAAGACTGCGAATTCGGCTCTGCCAAAAGTGCGAACTTGTTTTTCTTTTAATTGTCTTTCATAGCCAAGAAGTGACCTTGTATTTATATCTCCTAGGCGCCTCTTCACTTGGGTCGGCCCTTTGATAAATATTTAGTAACAATTAAAGTCGGCCAGAATAAGTACATGAAATAAATCAAACATAAGGTCGGCCCATGTATTTAATATGAGTCTTAGTGAAGACCGACGCTGTATTAACATCAACAAAGGGAAGTAGCATAAAGCTTTGCAAAGGTGTGCGCAACCCTGATAATTCTGTAATTATTTGGATAAGAGTTGAAACCGTCATCAAGATCCTAAAAATTCAGTGTTTCCTTTACCTGAAACCATACCTGCACCTATTTTTTGGTAACTTAGACCTGATGAAGCGAGGTAGTGTTAAGTAGTAAAGGGAGGAATGGGAGGCACTTGTAAGGGGGTTTGGTTTGGAGGTCATAAATTTAGGTAGTGTTAGAGACACATGCATGACAACCAAAGTAGCTGTTGGGGAAGGGTCAGGTACTAGGAGAAAAAGTTGTATTTTTTATTCAATATGTGCATCATGATATTTTTATGTTAGTCCTTGGGCATATTTCTTTTGAGAAATTGTTCTTAATTACCTCCTATGCACCTTCCCTTGACCCTTCAAAGCTTTTCATTGTTTCAATATAAACTCTTAGAAATTTTTATAGATGATCTTATCTGAATAGGTAATTTCTTCTGTTGCAGTTGAATTAATACTTAAAATTTCCTTTCTTGCTGCTAAGTTGTAAGACGGATATTCCATTTGTCACCTTTCCTTGTCTCTTCAATGCGTATGAAAAATTGTATGTTTTAGCTTGCGACAGATGACTCATGTTGAAAACTTGAATTTATTTTTACTGGAATCAACTTGCATTTGTGATACAGCATTACTCGTGAAACTATTTAGAAATAGACTAATAGTCTTGTAGGCCGCTTTGCTTGTTGACAGAAATGGAAGTGCTTTGGTTTTATTTTCTTTGTAATTTTTAGTCTCATCTATTTTACTTTGAACCTTGATAACCTACTAGGCAACTAGTTAAACTTTTCATGGACCAGCTAAGAATTGAACCTAGGACCTCCTATTTGCTCTACCATTGAGCTACTAACCTACTGGCCTTCTTGGTGTCTGGTCCATCTTTGGTTTGGTGTGGCTCATTTTTAAACACCCCCCTTGAGCCACATTGTACATGCTTGGGGATCCTAGCTTGGCCTAGTTTTGCTAACTTGGGCTCTAATACCACGTTAAACTTTTCATGGACCAGCTAGGAGTTGAGCCTTGGACCTTCCATTCACTACTTGCCGGGGTGCTCTATCACTGAGCTACCAGCCCTCTTGGTGAGCGGTCCATCTTTTGCTCGGGTGTGGTTCATTTTCCAACAAAATTGGATAAACTCTAACTATATGGTCCCATTGGGGGGCTTGGGCTCCGGATTTCACGGAAGCGGGTGGTCTCATGGGAAAAAAAAATTCTGCTACAGGATTTAATTGGAATCTTTTTTAGCAGGTGGAGGAAATTCCAGCTGGTGGAAATAGGGTGGGGCTAGAAATTGCTCTACCTGCTCAAGAGTACTTTCCTGCCAGTTGTCACAAATTTGGAGGGAAATGCTGTTTATTTATTAATTTTTTTTTACAACACTCCATTCCACCACCAGCCACCACCATTCCACCACCAGCTAAACTGCACAACTAAATTCATGGGACCACTTGCTTCAAAATATTCTGCTAAAAATTTAAGCAGATTATGCCCCGGATTTTTAGGAAGCCCCCCTCCATGGGACCTTGCCCTAAGTATACAAAGCAACTGTGGTATATTGAGGTCCGCAGAAGTTGTACTTGGTGTATGTTTCTCAATAGGAAAATTCATGGTAGTTATGTATATGATTTTTCTGTTAAATTCATTAGAAACTGAAGTCATGATAATCTCTAGATCAACCCTTCTAAACGTCACATATATAGAATTTGTTCCTTTACTCAGGACTGCTCAAAGTTAATGCAAAAGTATATTCATTTTTTTTTAAACTGACTAATTCTATCTTGAATTCCAGGATTATGGATAACGACAGAATTGGGAAGATTGCAGGTGTCTCCAGGTGAAATAGTTGTGTTGCAACAAGGTTTCCGGTATTCTGTTGATCTACCAGATGGGCCCTCACGGGGGTATGTTGTAGAGGTTTTTGGTAGCCATTTCCAACTTCCCGACCTTGGTCCAATTGGTATGCAAGTTTATCCAATGCAAATGCTTTTAGGGCTTTTACAATGCTACTGTGGTGATCATTCAAGATTCTGGTTGCTGGCACTACAACATTCTAGTATTCTTCTACTAAATTCCAGTTGAAATAATTTCTACCTTTTTGTGCATAGGTGCAAATGGCCTTGCTTCCCCACCTGACTTTCTGACCCCTACAGCATGGTTTGAGGACAAAGAATATCCTGGCTACACTATTATCCACAAGTTTGGAGGTTCACTGTTTACTGCGAAACAGAACTTCTCACCCTTCAATGTTGTTGCATGGCATGGCAATTACGCTCCTTACAAGGTATGTGCTAGCAAACTGTGGGCTTGTTTATACTTGGCAACTAACAGGTGCATATTGAATTCTTGAGACATTTGGCACATAAAATTTAAGTATTTCAATTAATATGAGCCCATTGAAGTATTTCAATCAAATGAGTCTATCATCTGCTTTTTAGTTTGTTTTATTTTTAGTTCACTCTTGGTCTTGAAAAGTGCATCCATACCTAAGGCGGGCTTTTAAGGTTTTATTTGCATCCTCAAAATGGAATTTTACAAGCTGAGAGCACATGAAACCCATTATAAATTGGGGTTGGGGATATAAGATGGATGATGATTGTTTCATTCAATTGGTAATATGCAATAAATTACAGTAGCAGGTTGGCATAAGCTGCATATGTGTACATGTATAAAATATGGGCTGAGTTAGTAGCTAAAAGTAATTAATGGGATTAAGACACTACACATTGCCATGTTTCAGTCTTTGCTAATAACTTGCTTAACAATTTCAAGTATAATCATATATGAAAAATTTATAGCTTTCTTCTAAACTGCTCAAATAGTTAAAATATAAGGGCTCATAAAGAAGATGATATTACCTGGAAGATAAGAAGTGTATCATTTTTCTTCTTATGACTGGTGTGATTACCAATGTTTGTCAATAATTGTTGTTGTCTGTGACAGATCCTTCTCCTTGATCTCCTTCTAGTCAAAATGTGGCATTGATTCTGATTGCTATGTAGGATTTTGTAGTTATTTAATAACAGACTTTATAAAACATCCCTCTCCGAAAATTCATGTAGTCTTATAAGTCTGATTGGCATTGCCAGTAGCTTCCATTTTTTGGCCGTGCATCAGTTATCACTTATCTCATATTCTCAAGTCTGCTCTTAAAATTAGAATTTTTGTGTTTAATGAATGTAATACTTGTCTTACAACTACACATATTTTTCAGGATAATGATTCATTGTTGAAACTTGAAAATACATAAGAAAAACTATCATGAATAAGGTTTGAATGATTAGTGACTTATATGCTGAAAGATGAAGCGGCCACTTTTCAGCTTGAAGGTTAATACCAGTATACAAAAAAAGATATTATCCAAAATAAAAATAAATCTAAAATTATAGACAATTAAAAAGAAATCTAGCAGCCAGGAGACTTAAAAAAATATGATCATGGGTGGTGTGTTAGAAAAGAAGTGTTTTTCTTATCATAACAATTGGTAAGTAAAAGATATTATCCAAACTAAAAATAAATTTAAAATTATAGACTGTTTAGACAGAAATCTAACAGCCAAGAGCCTTAAAAAATGTTATCATGGGTGGTATGTTAGAAAATAAGTGTTTTCCTCATCGTTACTAGTGATAAGTGTTTTATTTTTGAGTTTTTCATAAAAGAAATATCATAGGATACATCTCTGATCTAGTACCATCTTCTATATATGTCTTATGACCTACTTGGGTCATATCAAGATACAGAAACGCATTTTGGATCTTGTGTTGTATATAGTGTATGGTCTACTAGATGCATGGAATGCTGTATCCTAGTTGTGTGGGTTGGGCTTGAGTGAAAGTAGTGCGGAGGGGGAGAACTAGTAGCATAGTCATAAACATGTGTCATGAATGGGGGGGTAATAAGGATGTAGAGTGATTTTGATAATGGATAAGGGGTTTAGGGCTCTTCAGATAGACAACAACTAGAGTTATTCAATAAATCATTTTCCTGTTTACTTAACTGCAGCCTTTACCTTTTAAGGATATTGATAGCATTTTCAGTTCCTGTCCCTTCCATGTTTGTATCATTTCTCTTCCACCTCTCTTCCCTCCCATGATCTCCCCGATTTTCATATCTTCCGTTTCTAGCTAGTCTTTCTGTCTCATTTATCCCTATTCCTAGTTCCCTCTCATCCCTTTATTAGTACACTTGCCGTTAGGCAATACTATTGCAATCAGTTTAGTTTTTACTTGTTTAATTAGTTATTAATAAGTTGTTTTTGAACGAATTAGAAGTGATAATTTTTTCCTCTTAAAAGAAAATTTAATCTCCTTAAAATCAACAAGGAAAATATTTAATTTTATAAATTTTTATTTTTATTTTTTTGTTAAAATGATTGGCTGAAAATTTTTGAGTGGTAAACTAGGAAGTATAAATGTGAATATTTTTGTCATTTTTTTTCACCAACTATTGCAATCATAATTTTATTGGTTGAAATATTTGAGATCTTATTGCAAACTTTGAAAATTAAGAAGAAAAACTAGTTATTCGAGTACCATGATCCCTAAATCAACGGGAAAAAGTAGCCATAAAAAAGTCATACTTCACAAATAGATATGCACACTTATATAATATTTACAATTTATCATATCATTTAAAAAAATTTATATTATAATTATTTTTATTTATTTCTAAATGATATCAAATTATTTTTTATTTCTTACAAACATAATATAATACTTATCAATTAATTTATTTTTCATAATATTGTAATACAAATATTAAAAAAATTATTAATATTTTTAATTAATTTTTTATTTCTAAAATTTAATTTCTTTTGCATAATATTAAACACTTTCAATATTTTATTTATAGTTCATTGTGAATTATTAAGATTTTTAATATTCTTATAATCTAATATTACAATTCTAATTTTATATGATATATCATTTAAGAATTTCCCCTAATTTAATATTTAAATTATATTAATAATCTTCTCATATCTTTAAAATTTACTAATATTCATTTTTATTTTTCAGTTATTATTTTATAATTATAATAATGATTTCTTTATTATCATTTTATAATATTTTTAAATCATTATAATAACATAATATTCCAATTTATTAGAAATATAATATAATTTTTATTGATTAAAATTTATTACATATAATACCATAATATGTCTTTACATTATAAAAAAATGCTAATATTAGTTTTTAATAGTAAAATTTAGATAAAAATAAAATTATTAAAAATATTATAATTAATAATTGATTGATTTTTAAAATTTTACATTATAATTATTTTTATTTATTTTTTATTATAGTGTTAATTGTAATGTTAATGGTCATCTTTAGTTAGTTGTTAGTTTACTTTTAGTTAATTCAGTTAGCTTTTAGTAACTTCTGATAATGCTTCAGTTTGTTTAGCTTTAGTTTGCTCGGTTAATGATGGTTTTCTTTTTAGAAACATGGTCTTTAATTTTCTTTATTAAGAAGTTTTTCTCTCTTTTCTAAACATAGAATAACAAATATTGAATATCAATTATCATTTCATGGTTTTAGAATTTAGGCTGGATTGTTTTGGCCAATTTTTTAGAAATAAAAATTTGTTGTTTTCTTAAGGAATTTTTAGAAATTTCTTAGATTGTTTTTTACTGATTTTTTAAAAAATAAAAATCGAAGAAATTTTTTGAAGAAAATTTTGAGAGCCCATTTTTTTGAAAATCGAAAGGTTTTTTCATTTGAAAAAATCGTGGTTTCTCTGCAAAGAATTTTCAAGGGTTTTTGAGACGGATCTTTTTAAGAAAATTGTGAATCTGTGAAAGGTGAAAAATCGTGGAAGTCTTTTCGTGGATTTTCGCGCCTTTTTTCTTTGCAAATCACCACTATTGGGTAAAAATTGCACTTTCATTTCCTTTATTTTTCTTTTTATTATTTTCAATATATAACTTTTAATTTTTGCCTACCTGCCTTATCTCCTATAATAAAATATCTAATTTTATCTCACACCTACTCCTAACCAATTTAAATATTTTTTGAATATTATTTTTCTTTCACATTTCCAAAGTATATCAAGCCTTGTTATAAGTTAAATCTGCAGTTCACCCTTCATATTGCCTTATCCTGATGATGATGTTTCAGAGAGTGAACGGAACGTTGATGCAAACAGAACTCACACTGTTGACTCTAGAAGCATTTCAACCATTTTCATAGACTGAAAACCTTCTGTTTATAACTTTATTATAGCATTTTCAGTTGTATATCCTAAAGATGTTGCAAACTTGCCTTGTGAAATCGGAAATAATTTGGAGGTTATGATAGAAAATACTTAACCATTGAGAGACATACTTGAGGCTACAATCGGTCTAAGATTGGGGTCTTGCTTTAATTTCAAAACAAACAGCACCTTTCAAAAGTGATGTGGTAATGTTAAGATCGATGCCTATTGAAGATAAGATCAATGCTTTTATGTCCCAGCATCCAGCAATTTCTTGTGAAGAAGTTTTGGATTGGACATATTTTGCAGTTCATGAGCGAATGTTGGAGAACATCAAGAACATATAATATTAGGTGAAAGCAGGTTTCCGTTGAAGATAGTCTATTAGGACTGATATGGAAAGGTCCAGAGAATATTGTTTGGAATCTACTCAGTAATCCTAGGTATCATACTTAATCCACAATTTGGTGCCAAATTGTTACAATATCAGTTGCATTGTCCCTTCATTGTGGTTTTATCACAGAATTTGATGTCGAATGCTCCCTACAGGAAGGAGATGTCTAGATTAAGATATGGGTAAAATCATTTCAGAATTTATTGATCAGATTGCCGTTTTATTCTGCTTGTATAAAAGTAACCTTTTTTAACTTAATTCTTCGGCTCTATGCTCGATTGAAGTTAGAATTGCCTTGAACACAATGCTGTAATAGTCTTCTGTATACAATATCATTTCTAGCTTAATGCCAATAAAAATAATCCATCCATATAAATGTTTATTTTTCTATGGAAAAATGATTAGAGAAGTTTCCTCTTGACAGCCACTTTTAGCATACTTGCAATATAATAAGGTTGTGACTTAAACAAATGTCAATTAAGATTACTTACCTTTTTCTCCTGGTTATTCTTATGACTTAGTCCTTGTCGTTAATTTGAATAATGATGTTATAAATGCAAGAGTTAGTCTGCTTTTGATCTCATATTGTTGCGATGAATTCTATCTCTAGAATTGAGTTAAAATTCAAACTAATATTTTGTAAATATTTTGTAGTATGATCTGGAGAAATTCTGTCCTTTCAATACTGTTTTATTTGATCATGGTGATCCATCCATTAACACAGGTATTTAGCTTCCTTGCAAATTGAGAGAATATATGTAGCTAGTTTATGTTCCCAACCTCAGGTAGCTTATGCTATTTTACATTGTTTTGAATTCTGATGCATGTCATTGGGATATTGCAGTTCTCACAGTACCATCAGATAAGCCAGGAGTAGCTGTGGTTGATTTTGTAATTTTTCCACCACGTTGGCTGGTAGCAGAACACACCTTCCGTCCTCCATATTACCATCGTAACTGTATGAGTGAATTTATGGGCTTGATCTATGGTAATTATGAGGTAGGTGGACTATGCATTAATTAAATTCTTTTCAATTCTTGATAGGTGAACATGCTAGGGATGTTGTAGCTCTTGCAAAACCATCATTCCAAATTTTCATTTTTCATTAAGTATTTCGAAAGTTTCTTTGACAAATTTGGTTTGCTATTTTTGCCTTTCAAATAGGGAATATAATGTGATAAATGTTAATTTTTTCTGCATGTTTCATCATTTACTACTGTATAGCTTAAAAAACATTTCAATTGTATGTACAATTATTAGAAATCCAATTTGGCACATCTAATAATTATGATATCAACAAGTGTGGCTTGTGGATGCCATGTTGATAATACCCAATGAAAACGAGAGAATTTTGCATATCTAGTAATTATGATATCAAGTGTCTTGTAGATGCCATGTTGATATCACCCAAGGAAGAGGAGAAAATATAATGTTATCCCTTACTGCAATGACATGATTGGGGATTAGAATGGAAATAGATAAGTGAAAAGAATGTGGGGACATGAGAAAATACAATTTTATCCCTAGCTGCAACGACATGAATATGGTGATTAGAATGGAAATAGATAGGTGAGAAGAATGTGGGGAGATGAGTTGATGGTTGAAAAAATATAATGGAAGTAGATAAGTGAGAAGAAATTGGGGAGATGAGACGATGGCTGAAATCAGGAGGTTACCAACATAACATAAAGAGCTTTTCAGCTATAAATGTTTTCCATGGGCTTAGAGCTTTTTTTAGGGGAGCTGACTAGACAAGCATCAAAGAAATGCATGATAAGTGGCTAATAAACATAAGTCTGTATCATTCACACAAATGTAAATTAGAATCATTAATATTTTTCTGTTTAATCTCTCTTATATTAATCAATGTATTTCCCTAAATTTATCTTTATACTAGGGTTGGAATGGTAGGCTATTGAGTGATCAACTCACATAACATATTAATAGGACTAGATGTATAAATATGAGGGCTTTACCCACCAATACCCAAGTATCATTTCATATTGTGAATCTTTCTCTTTTTAATGAGTATATTATGTACTAGAATTTCTGAGGGGAATCCACCCCAATATCTTTGGGTTTTAACTTCTATATGATCTCTAGAATGTTTGTCGGCATTTCATTTATGTCAATTGTAAAATATTGCTCTCAACTCTTACATGGTATCAAAACCTAGGGTTCAAGATACTTGAATTTTGGTCCTTTGCAATCACTTGTTACATGGAGGCATTTGCAGCAGTGCAAGAGAAAGCTTTGTCATGTTTGGCATTCCTTTGGAGTCAATTTTTTTATGAGAAATGATTGTTGAAGTTTGTGGTTCAAATGAATTTTTTGTGAGATAGATGCCGGATTCTTTCCAATTTATTTGGTGTTAGTGCTTATTTTCTAGAATTCACAAAAAATTGTCGGTTTTTCGCCCCTTTTCAAACTCTACAATTTAGGGCCTGAAATGACCAATTAATTTTGGTATCCATTTGATCATCACCTGAAGTTTTTTCTTTTGGTGTCATGACTTTGTCAAGTAGACCTCATTTGATTCCATTTTTGGAATCTTTGTGTTGGCAAATGATTTTGTTACATGCCAATGAATTTACAATTGCATGCAGGACAAAGTCCAAGTCACTCTATTCTAAAGGAAGGTTTTGTTTATTGAATATCGAGGTATTAATAAGATTTTACAAACACGTATTTCAAAGAGTTAGGTATGTACTCGTTGCATGTATATGGAATTTGGAATCTTTTTTGCTAAAACTTGCATGCTCATCTGAATATGTTAGTTTTTATGATCAGACATGAAAGCAATCAGAAAATGCAACACATAAGACAATGAACACCACAAGATACCCTGGGAAAACCCTCCAACTTGAGGGGAAAAACACAGCAAATATATCACTTATATATTTTAGGAGTAAGAGCAGAAATCTGCTTACAACTCAGGCCCAACATAAGGCCGAATTTGATACAATGAATAATAGCACCTCTCCTAGATGCGAAGATACAGAATATTTTTCTCCTTGAGATCGATCTGCTGCTACAGAATGACGATCCGCTACTACAGAATGATGATCTTCTGCTATAGAATGATCTGCTGCTCAAGATCATGATCTGCTGCTCAATGTAATGAGCCAAACTAGATCCGACTCAAAAACCCCCAATTTCTTGCCCTAAACTTTTAGTTTTAAAATAAAAACTTTTGTAGAATCTATTATGAAGATATGAAATTCTAGTACAATAATGAATTGCAAAAATAATCCAGCTTTTGCATTTATTTAGAAGTAGTTGCAATAATACATCAGCTATGGCAACTTACAGATACAAATATTTTTTGCAGCAATACAACAGCTACTGCAAATCTGACAACCCCTTAGAAATAGCTTGAATCTGAAACACAAAGTGAGATATCCGAATAATATCTCCAACAGACAATAGGTTTCTGTCCACTGTCTCCAAGCTTGAGGGTTTCCGTCCTCAAACCTGCTGGAAAGCCAAAGCTTCCCTGAATTCTTTAAGAGAATATATTAACCAAGCATGGCTTTCCATTTACCCCAGCCTCCTTTAAATAAGACCTTAAAGCAAGGCCACCTTATTATCTAGTTTCTAGAAGGTTCTGGCCCTTCTAGAAGATTCTAGTTCTTCTAGAAACATCTTCTAACGTTTCTAGAAGATTCTAATTCTTTTAGAAACATCTCTTAACCTTTCTAGAAGATTCTAGTTCTTCTAGAAACATCTCTTAACCTTTTTAGATGGGGACATTACAGTCCTCCCTTCTTGGGATTGCTTGCCCTCAAGCAATCGCCATACAATCCGCTGCTCCACTCTAATTGGAATGTCAATATACCATAATCCGTGAAACAGTATGTTGGAATCCATATGAAATATCGCATCTAACCAATCAAGACCTGGATCCCAAACCAATCTATCCATCCTGTTGTAAGAGATGCAACTGAAACCTCTTATGAAGTTTCCATGAAGCATCCATCCATTATGGTAGACTGGTAAGAAGATGTGAGGTTGGACTCTCAATCCATAAGGCCACCAAACGCTGCTGAGATGACTCAAACCAGCATTAAAACCAATGTCAATGGTGTCATCATACCCATGTATAAGCAGATAATTGATCTCATATCCAATGTCCATCAAGTAGCCGTGCCTCCACACAATCCCAAGCAACTGAATTGCTGGTGTAATCCATGTCAAATCTGAATGTGTAGTAGAAACCCAAGTCTGATATAAATCTCAGAGTCAGTTTTCAGGTGCTCAGAAAATGGCAATAAAATCATTATAAACCGCCCCTATTAGCCCAGTTTCCTTGTGGGGTAGTTGCAGTAGGTCTGAGTTTAAATCAGACCACTGGTAATGACTGAAAACGGAAGGTTAGGAGCTCAGTTAACAGTTCTGAGCAGTCTCTTGGTGCATAGCAATGATGGTGGGAGTCTCTATGGCTTAATACCACAGCTGAGTATCATCTGGAAGGTGTGTTGCTGGGTTAAGCTGCCCTCTAATGATTGAAACTGTTCGGAGAAGACAGCAACAGCAAGATTGTAATTCCCTTTCAGTACTCTTCCTTGAAGTGACCAGGTCTTGGTTGAGGGCAAGTATGTTATTGTTCACTCTCTGGTGAAAGGCTTGCAATGTATGGTGAATATATATGACTGTATTGGCTCCTATCAGGTCCACAAAACTCTTGTATCAGGTCTGTAATGTGTTTCTTTAGACTGAAAATGAATTAGTCAGCATTACTATCTTGAACTGTTATGTATCTATTTGAGAATGAAACTATTCCATTGAATTTTCTGTTCATGCAATTATGTCCTATGCACACCTTATTATGCTGCAAGCATGTGAAAACAAACAAACAAACATATCAGCAAACTTTACAATCAGGGGTGTATATTACAAAATATGTAGCTTTAAAAAGCGGTACCAATTCAAATGCCAACAATATGAAGGAAAAGAGTGCTAATCATAGCACAAAGGAACACAATGCTAATCATTTGCAGATCGATGTAACAAAGCTTGATATTCTTGTAAGTGCCACCTCCTTAGTGACTTCAACAGAGTCACAACTAGCCATTCATATCTTGTATGATTGCATTAGCTTCAAACCAAGGATCATTGGATCAAAAAAACATACAAGTATGGCACGCAAAAAACTACAGAACCATGTTATCTTGTCAAGCATGCAAACTAATTGATTGTCAATTCATTATCACTAAGGTCCAAAATGACATCTTTCCAACACACCGTCCATTGTATAACTATCAAAACACATTTGCAACAACTATGGCACTCAGATTCTTTTCAAAGCTAAACCTAACTCATCACGCATGTAATGAAGCTAGAGCTATCTAGCTGGTGGTGGATAGGCATATGAGCCTCTTAAAGATCCTTAATGTGTTACTCAATTTTCATGATGCCAAGAGTAGTCAGCCTCTCTATAGTTGATACACTCAATGAATCATGTCTCTGTAAATGGTGGTATCTCTGTCTTTAGAGCAATTGTCCCATGGGTTTCATTTGTCAGACATGAACTGCTGCAAAATCTGACTCACAAAGCTGAAGTGGCAGTGCCTAATATTTGGTTCCAGTGGAAGATCTCTCTAATGATTTGATGATTTTTCATATCTGGACAGAATTGAATGCATAAGACATTCTAGCATGACGTCAAACAATGGGCACTTTTCTTCAAGGTTAGGGCCTGATGATGTGCTAATTTTAATAATGGAGTCTAGGAAATCATTTACAGGATCTACTTTGCAGTAGATACCACACCATCTTATGGAGCTTCATATTTGACTTCACAAACACTGTTGCTAAAATCAAAGTCACGTTGTTGATCAGAAAAAGTCTTAGATTACCTGAAAATTCTGTAAATACTAGGCTTGCTTATTTGTTCTTGTAAGTGCCTCAAGAGTAACCACAAACCTTTGAAGATTTACACAAGAAAAACAGTCAGAAATATGGCTGCCTACAACAAAAGTTTTGAAATTCAAGATTTTGTCAACATCACCTTTGACGATGAAGCTAAAGGAGAAGACTATCAAGTTTGCAAAGCTCTTGATGAAGACCACAATAATCACCAATCTTTTCTCTCTGGGTCAAAAGGTAAGACTCTTTCAATCCCTACTGCTGCTCCCTGACAATTCATCGTTTTACCCAACCCACAAACTCCCACAAGAGTCATTTCAACCAACAAGCTTTTCTCACGAACCAAAAACTGCTTTGCTTTCACAACTCCCATTCCAATAGCCATTGGCATATCTTCTCCAATGATCTTTGATAAGAACCTCACTGTTTTCAACAATTCCTTTTAGGGTTGCCAATCCATCTCTTTGGACATACAAGAATGATGACCTTAATGCCCAGCACTGTTCTGAGAGTGACCAGGATGCCCAGGCCCCATCCTAAAGACCCCCCCACTCCCAAAGCATTGAAAATCCATATTATTCTTGCAAATATGACTTTCTCTAAATGGTTTGCTTAAGGTTACTGATTTTCAAACTGCCCAACAGGGCCAAATTTGCCATTTCTTTAAACCGTTTCTGAGAAACTTCCACACCCTTAAGGACAGCCAGCAAGAAATTGGTGATTGTCTCATAAAGCAAGTGGAAAACCTATGGTTACTGTGCAATCAATCAATCATATTCTCAATGCTGACCAGCTCCAACAAGAGAGTTTGCTCTCGGTCAATCCACTTCACAATATCATGTACCAAGAAGAGATTAAATAGGAAAGCAAATGAATCTGCAGGAAATTTCCAACCATATGGAGACTTAGAACCATTGAATGGAAGCACCTGCAGAAGCCAGTCTTGGCGTAGAGCTTTGATGGGCATCCTCTTTAGTAGAATCCCAGAGTGCACAATGAGTTAGTTTCTAGGATAATCTATGTTTTTCTAGTTCAGTACATTTTTTTTTTTTGGTATTGAATTTTCGGTATAAAATCTTATGATATAAAAGCTCAATCACATTCAGTGATAGTTTGGTGACAGCTTCTTTTAAACTATCAAGTTACTAGTATCAAAGCTATAGCTGTATTTTCCTTAATGTATGTGTGTGTTCAAAAAATGGAGCCTTAAAACTATGTATCAATCAACATTATTTGTGGTAGACATGTCAAACATATATTTAAATGTGCTTGGGACCATGAGAAAATTATGCAAAGAATGACCATACAAAAGTGTGTAAAAGGTCTTACCTTCCACATCTAGTTGCCTAAAACAGATACAAACTTCTGTATTAAATACTGAAGCTCAGAAAGAACGCGGAGACAAAGTAACAGAAAAACTAAATAGAAATCAAACTAATTGTAATCGAAGTTTTGATTATTTCTGACAGTGAAGTTTTATTTCTGGAAAATATCTAAATGGGTTTAATCATAATGGGACTGAAGTACATAATTGGAAATCGTGGAGAGCAAGAGCATTCATGACAAAAGTGGCAGATCCTTGAATGTGATGAAAGTACGCAATGGGATACAACCAATAGCTGCCCAATTAGCATGTAGATTGCCCAAGGCATATAGCTAGCATCCAAAGAGTGGAATTAGTTTTCCTTGCTATTGTAAAGGTAGAAAATGTAGGATGATAGTGATGTGAAAACTGATCAATTTGAGGGAAAAGGTAAGAGGGAGATTTTTTGTAATGAGAACCTATCAAATTCAAGATCAGCAAATTCTGACTTCCACAACTTGTCTTGGTGGGATAGAGATAGGGTGTGTGCTGGGACAACAAATTTGTTGATGGAACTGAATTTTCACTATATATATATAAGGTCGAATCAATATTTGGTGAATTGGTCCATAGTGCTGGTCTAGTGTCCGAAGGTGGCTAAGCCTCACCATCCAATAAACTGACAATGTTGCATGTGAGGAAAAATGAAATGTTTTGCTTCCTGTTATCTACAGAAATTTTTTTACAATCTCATCGATATCTAAGATTTTTCCCCATAACCTGTATTATTTCTTTACCATTTTGTCAATCATTCTTTCTCCTGTGATCGGCAACTATTCTGGCTCTACTTCATAAGTTATAGCAATAACGTAGTGAGATTGCAGTGTACATCTTAAACATGTGATCTGCAACTATTCTGGCTCTACTTCATAAGTTATAGCAATAATGTAGTGAGATTGCAGTGTACATCTTAAACATGTCCCGGTTTTTCCAGATTTATAATGGCTAACAATTCAAGAAAGCATGAACAATTGGACTGCCTCTGTTGTTTACTCGCTATGGGTACAATGACATACGGAGTAAATGGAGATATAAAATAACATTGGCAGCATATGATAATCACATGGCAATCACACAGAACATAGATATAATTCTTTATTCAGTATTTGGCAATTACATCATAATGTCTCCAGACAGAACATAGCATAGGATAGTAGAACCATCCCCCTTCCCAACTACATGACTCAAGTACATATAGTACGTTGGCGGTGGTTAAGGTACCAACCGTCGCGTCCATTCATTATAACTAATTACTTCATCAGGAACTGATCCCGAGACAATAACCAACATGACACGTACATAAGTACATGGATTATTAATATTAACTAATATCTTATTTACTTATGGCTCACAGCCGACCAAGTACACTCTCGATCGACTACCTCGACTCATGGCCGATTACATCATCCCCCCCACAAAGTAGTCGTCTTCCAGACGACTGAAAACCAAGAATGCCAACTGATTGTCACTCTCACCCAATACTCCATCTCTCTCCGTCAATTTCTCCTCGAGAGCTGCAACTCTCATCTGCTCGGCATCCAATTGCTCCTGTACTATGATGGTTGGTGGCACTGCAATTTGGCAATTCCTTTAAATCTGATGGGGGTTTGGGGGCAACGCCCCCAACGGGGTCAAGGGGTAGCGCCCCCAGCGGGGTTGAGGGGCGGCGCCCCTCGCGGGGTCTGGGTGCTAAGGCCAATTTAACACTTCTGAAACCACATAGAACTCCATTCGGCGCCTCATTTTCATGAATTTCCAAGAGACACCAGCCAATGCTGATACAACCAAAAAATATAGATTTTGCATTGTTTTTCTAAGACTTCACTTTCTTCAGGTCGACGCTTGGTACAAATGTGCATCGTTTGACCCGTACTGACCTCCTCCAACTCACACGTACGGACTTCTGCTCCCTCATGCATATGACCCTTTTCAACCGTTCCAATTTTTTTTTTATTCAGTCGTACGGTTTTCTCTTTGCAGTGTACGGATCCTTCCTGGTTTAGCCGTACAACTAACTGTCTCAAGCGTACGGGGTTCTGAGCTTGGCGTACGAACTCTTGGGTTTGACATACGGATTTTTGAATGTGGCGTACGGTGATCTCCTTAATGTGGCGTACGGATTTTTGTCTTTGGCGTACGGATTTGGCAAGTGTCGTGCCAACTCTGTCTTCTCTTCGCCGTACAGACTTCTCCTTCTGGCGTACGGATTTTGCAAGTGTCGTACCAGCTTTGTCTTCTCTCTGCCGTATGGGCTTCTCCTTCTAGCATATGAACTTCTTCCTCTAGCGTACGGATTTTGCAAGTGTCGTACCAATTTTGTCTTCTCCCTGACGTATGGACTTCTTTTGGCGTACCAATCTCCTTTGTTGTACGGTTTCCTTCCTCCAATGTACGGATCCCTTTTCTCTCAACTGTACAGCTAATTGCTCCCAACGTACGAATTTTTGTAGTGGTCATACGGATTTTTGTATTTGTTGTACAAACTCCTTGTGTATTGGACATACGAACTCCTGGCGTATGACTTCCTGTTTTTGGCGTACGGCTTTCTCCTCACTGTGGCGTATGGACCTATGGCTCCTGTTTGTCGAACGAGCTCCGTACGGACTTGTCTTCTCCTTCTGGCGTACCAGTTTCTCCCTCTCCTCCATCTCTTTTCTTCTATCTGCATTTTTAACATTTTCTAATTCCTCTACTTTATTTTTCCTGTTTTTTGGCTCCAACACAATTTTTCTATCTCGTACCTGTTTCGATTTGTGGGCTAGTGTATCGTCTGGTTTTGATATTCTTTCTTTGTACTCTCCATATTGGACCAAAAGTGTCTGGCTAGACATGCTTTGTTTCTCTTCTTCCTTGATTTCCTCGATCTGTAGCATGTTACACTCTCGATGGAACACTTCATAGTCTTCCATCTGCTAATGAAATAAGCCATTCAGTGAGTTTGTCTCATCCTCCGAATAACTCTCAAGTTCCAGTACGCCCTTGGCGTTCGGTTCCATCGTCTTCCTTCCTTCGTCAACATCTGATTCCCCTCCGTCCGATTCTAATCTGGAGGAAGCCAATTCTTCGCTCACGGCCTGGTTCTTCAAGTCGATGATGTACTTTTGCCCGTTGTTCTCAATTGAGAGTGTGTTTCTCTTCCAATTATGATTTGCCTTGTCAGCTATCAACCATCCTCTCCCAAGTAGTGCATCATACGCTTTCCTCTGTAATGGGATGAAGACAAAATTTAGCAAAAATTGTTGTGTCCCAATCATCACCTTCTGCGCCATCAGCGTCCCCAACGGCTTGATACCATGTTGAACGACATCGACGAGTTGGAATGTCGGTGGCCAGAGTGTAGGCTTCCCCAGGCTCTTCCATGTGTCTTCGGGCAGTACGCTGACTCCTGATCCTCCATCAACGATAGTATTTGTTAAGATATTCCCTCCGATCTCCATCTACACAACCGCCAGCATCTTCCCAATGTTTGCCGTGAGTAGTACGCGATCAATGGTTTGTTCACCGTACGGTGGTGAATCTGGTACTAATTCTTGCCTTCGGTCCTCCACTCGCGATTGCTTGACATCCCTAAGGACGTTTGTCATTGCTAGTCCCAACTGCGGCAACGTCTGGAGAAGGTCAGTTACTTTGATCGGTATGGTGGTCTGCAGTACTTGCCGTACGATGTTCATTTCCGCCTCCGACCGCCGAGAGGTCTCTGGCTTCTCCAGAGATATTTTGTTCTCCTTCGCCATAGCCAGTTCCACTTAGGCTTTTGCTTCCTTCATCCTTTGTTTTTCCGTACGTGGATCTGGGTAGGTTGCCTTCTTTCCTTGCGCTCTGGTGATCGCCAGTACCTCTTGTTCTTCTACTTCCAGCATATGGATACCCTTCTGCTTGGGGCATTCACTATCTTCATGGTCACCTGGTCCACTCCACTTACACAATCTTCCTCTCGAACCTTGGCCGTTCTGGCAATCCTTGGCAAAGTGACCCCATTCGTTGCATTTTCGGCATTGGATCATGGGTCGTCTTTTACCGTCGTATTGTTTTCTGTTCCTCAGACTCCTGTTGCTCTGGTAACCTCCAGGGGATGCATTGCTATTGTATTGGGGCTTTGGTGGTGTGTTTAGCGGTGTCAACGGTTCTCCTTGAGCGAAGAGTACTTGTGCACTTTTGGCTTTTAAATTGTATGGGCATTCCTTGACGGAATGTCCCATCACTCGGCAGATATCGTAGAATAACTTCTTTGGACAATTCGCCTTCGTGTAACCTTCCCCATTGCAGTCTGTACACCATAGTTCTCGTGCTTCCCTCGTACTCTCTTTGTCGGCCTTCAATTCTTTCATCATTCGCATCATATCTTTCCTGAGTGCTTGTACGGTCTTGGATTCACTGTCGTTGTCGTCCGCACTCTCCTCGTCGTCTGTCTTCTTTTTCCCTCGGGAGGATGTTTTGTTTTCACTTTCTATATCCATCGCCCGATTGTATGCTTCAACGTACGACGACGAAGGCACGACTTTCATCTTCTTCCTTAGCGACGAAAGCAAGCCTTCAATGAACCATCGCTTCTTTAGCCCATCGGCCGGTTGAACCTCCAATTTTCCCAACAAGTCTTTCAGTCGCCGATTGTATGTGCGCACATTCTTGTGTTTTCCTTGCTTCGTACTGTAGATTTCTGCTACAATCTCACTATCATCCCTTAGGAGTTTGAATTCGTCCTGAAAGACCTTCTTGAGTAATCTCCATGTAGCTTTCTATGCTTGGTACAACTCTGAGTACCAGTCGATGGCACTATCTCTGAGTGTTGTCGGAAAGGCTTTCAACCAATGATCCGAGTCCTCTTCTCCACTTGCTATCCAGATTGTCTCGCATGTTTTGCAATGTCAAACTGGATCCTTTGACTCATTCCCCGTAAACTTTGGCAGCTTTTGCCGTTCTGGAGTCACCATCCTTCCCCGTTGTCCTCCTTGTATATTGGACCCGATTGGACCGGTTTCCCTGTTACGTTCCGGTGCATCACTTGCACTCTCGGCCACATACGAGTCACTTTCCCGTCCTCCGTCAGCGTCCTCTACACCTTGAGTTTCCTGGGTCCCACTTCGATGCTACCTCTGCCAAGGGGTCTTGGGCTCAAATCTCCCTGTCCTCAGCCCTTCGTCGTCGTCCGATATGGATAACTCCCGAATGCGTTGGATGCTATTCTCAAGTTCTCCGTTCAATTCATCTTCATTTTCTCGATTTTTATATTTTTCTACATTCGGGGTGATGAAGGGTTCCTCGTCCCTCCCTTCCACAAAACTCTGATGTGCTCTACTTAATCTTTGCCGCTGGTTTTCTTGCTCCTGTACTCTCAATGATCGCCGAATTCTTTCCTCCTCCGCTTCGTGCCCAAATGGTATTCGGTTCTTATCCTTGTTCGGCTGTATGGGCATTACAGGTCTTTCACGCGATCATTGTTGGTTGCCAGGGTACGTCTCCGGCTAGTGTTTCGTTCCTCCTCTTCCCGTTTGGTTCGTTCTTCATACCGCTGCAAGATTTGTTGCCTTCAGCGTTCTTAATCCTCTTCTGCCCGAAGATCCTATAAGATAATGTAGTGGTGTGCTATCAGTCTTGGCAATCTGGTAAGAAGATGGTCGACCTCTTTGTTGAGGCGCAATCTATCCCAAATGACCGCCTGAGGGATCTCTCGCCTGAGAGCCTCCCTCCGTACGTGGTCCTTTAATGAGATTTCCCATAGATTGCAGAAGTCTTCCGTCCAAGTGTCTTCACGGTCCTCGTTTGCTTGTACCGGCCCTTCGGTCGGCTGCCCCATCACAACGCCATTCCCCTGTCTAGGTGGTTACCAGATTCACTCCGGCAACGGCGCCAAATGTTTACTCGCTACGGGTACAATAGCGTACGGAGTAAATGGAGATATAAAATAACATTGGCAGCATATGATAATCACATGGCAATCACACAAAACATAGATATAATTCTTTATTCAGTATTTGGCAATTACATCATAATGTCTCCAAACAGAACATAGCATAGCATAGTAGAACCATCCCCCTTCCCGACTACATGACTCAAGTACATATAGTACGTTGGCGGTGGTTAAGGTACCAACCATCGCGTCCCTTCATTATAACTAATTACTTCATCAAGAACTGATCCCGAGACAACTAACCAACATGACACGTACATAAGTACATGGATTATTAATATTAACTAATATCTTATTTACTTATGGCTCACAGCCGACCAAGTACACTCTCGACCGACTACCTCGACTCATGGCCGACTACATCTGTTAACAGCCATTTCCCAGCATTGTATGAATAAGTTTGACCTTAGTTCCACCATCAAGGTTGTAAGAAAGGCATTATATATTGGGTGTATTGAACTTCATATTTTTTGGTTTTTGGTTTAAATTTATCTCTCGTGTTCGTTGTTTCTTTACATTTTTGTACAGTGATTTTCCACTAAATTTCCGTATTTCTTCTGTACTCATATTACTTGAATTCAGAAATAATCTGACTTTACATTCCAATAGGTCTGAAATTTTTTGGTGAGATTGTCAATCTGACTTCCCATTTCTATTAATTTTAACTTTTTATAACAAAAATTAAAACCTGAAAATGGCATTTTCATTTTGTTAAAAGAAGTGTAAAAAATGAGACATTATGTACTGTATTTGCAATAAATTTTTCAACCTTATTTTAAAAAACACTTTTTGAATCACACAAGTTTGTTGCACATAATGTTTTAGGAAGTAGTTTTGCCACGAGAAAAGGTTTATATGCACAAGATTTTTGAAGATAATTGTTTTTACTTAAATCGGGAAATGTCTCTTGCAAAATGAGTAGAATGTGTGATCTGCCTGAAAGCAGGATTCTATGAATATTATATGCTACCTAGTGACAGCCACTTTGCAGTAGAATAGAAGTCTAGTCAGCAACCATTTGGTTCACAAAGAATGATTAGAGAATGGCTGAAGTTTACATTTCCTAGCCTACAGTTGAAAATCTCACTAAGCATTTCTTCAGCCACCTTCAAAATTTATGTGTCCTAGCCTACAGTTGAAAACCTCACCAAGCACTTCTTCTGCCGCCTTGTTACTTTTCCCTGGGAAACTAGTTTTTTCTGTATTCTTTTCACGTCTATTTTTATATGGTATATAAATGACATTAAGTGTTTCTTCAGGCTAAAGCAGACGGATTTGTAGCTGGAGGTGCAAGCTTGCATAGCTGCATGACTCCACATGGACCAGATACTAGTACATTTGAGGTGGGGTCTTCTGTAGTTTTTCTAAAGTAATGCATGATACATTTTTCCTGTCAGATTATAACTTAATGGTATTCCACTTTTTTTTGGTGATTTCACAGGCAACAATAGCAGGAGGGGATGATGCAAAGCCAACCAAAATAAAAGATACCATGGCCTTCATGTTTGAAACTTCTCTGATACCTAGAATCACACCGTGGGCTCTGAACTCTCCACATAGAGATCACGATTATTACAAGTGTTGGATTGGCCTCAAGTCCCATTTCAATCATGAAAATGCCATCGAGAATGTGCAGCCTGTGAATGGGCATTAGACAGTTGACAGTTATGGAATGGGTACATTGGCAAGGGTGCATGTAAATATTGTGTATTAGAGATACATTAGCTCGTTGCCATCTATATTTAGGATATAATTGATGATTGCCCATATATTATTTGTAGCATAGATTGGAATGGGTGTTGCTGACCTTGTGGTAGATAATAGCAGCTTATTGTCTGAAATATGGCTTCAGCATTCTCTTAGGAACAAAGAATGCTGCTTAATACAATGACCTACAGTATTTATATATCAATATGGCATGCCATGTTTGGCTATCTTCTTGATAGATATCAACGACATAAATTTCAAACATTTTATTTTTTTGGTGAAGATTGTCTTGGGATTTTTTTGGCTCTGCTAGGGTTTTGTATGTGTACAATATGTATTTTTTGTCCATTTGTTTACACACCACTCCTCTTTGCCAGATTTTCTAGGCAATCTTAGCGTTAAGCCCTCACATTTATTCACATCCTTTGGGTGGGTTTGCCTAAGTATGGACCTCATGTAGCCTAATTCAGCTTTTTGTTACTTAGGCAATGGGAATGGCACCAAACCAAACATAGAATGTTGTTCCAAAGGTCTACCACAAGCTAATGAATCTAAAATTCCCTCTTAGTGTGTAGACGTGCTCTTAGCTTCAGATTTTTTAGATTTTCTTTATATTATGAAAATAATAGTTTAATTGCTTACTGTGTTGGTCACAACCCCTGTGAGCAATCCACCACCACCTATCTAGCATGCTTGGTTGATGTATGGCAAAATTCTCAATGATGTCTATAACATGACCAAAGTTTTTCTCTTTTCTCTTTTGTTGAGGCCCAACATGTGCAAATGTTGTTGGCCAACTCGTTGATTGTTCATTCAAAACACTACAATGATCCCGAGATTGTGGTTTAATAGTAGGCATCTCATAAAGTGTTAGTTGTTTGGCTCAGTCTTAGGCTTTTTTGGACCAAATTGTTAAACCCTTAGAGTGACTTACTTTTCACAGAACCCCTTAAGCTGGTTTGCATTGAGCTTGATCTCATCAAAGGCTTTAAAGAGATTGCCCTCTTTTGGCACGTCTCAACCTGAAATTGACCTCTAATTGCTCTTTAAACATTTAGAAAGAAGAGGATTGTATCAATATTAATGGCAAGAAAGTAGCCACAATATCTAAAAACTTTAAAGAAGGGTTGGCAATGTCAAGCCCTAATATGTTGTAGCAAACGTTCAAACCACTTTGAGCCTAGGGATTTTGTGTGTGTTTTAATTTTTCAAAGTCAAACCTAAGTTATAATGCATTCCTAAGCACCACCAATTTTAGAAAAATAAAAATTAAGGCATTGTGCCTTTAATGAAGGACGAATTCCCACACTCAAATTTAAGTTGACAATTTCATTTGTCAACTAAGACCAAATTCAAGAGTTTCACAAGAATGATGGAAGTAATCTCATCCAGTCATATCATAAAATCAAAGCTACACAATGCATTTGTGGCAATTTCAATTTTATTCATCCAACCAATTTTCATCAAATTCTCTGTTCTCCCTGTTCTGTGCGTTACTCTCCACAGCCACTTTCCGCCCTTATCATTCCATTCTATCCTTAAACCATGATGGCATGACCTGCTCATCGCTTCCACTCTGCATTTTTAATTATTTTCACACCTCATTCCAATCTGCATTATATGCCCTCCTCTCTAACGTGCCATCCTTTGATATGTTGTTCCCTCTGCATTTTATTTTGCGTACATTTTTATGTCTTTGTTTCTTCTAGACCTGCACCTTATCATGGCGTGACCTCTCTTCTGCCATCTGCATTCACATATGTGTCTATTATGGCGTGGTCCCTACCATTTTACTCTTCTTCTTACCTTATATTTTGCTCTATCCTCTTAGTCGTGTGCCCCTCTTTCCCTTTATTCAAATCTGCAATATATTCGAATATGAGGCTCGGCTTTTCACTAATGGGTTTTACTCGGGCTTTTTTTTCTTTTCTTTTTTCTTCATTCATCATTCTTTACATAGGCTAGCTGCTTCCAATGGGAGCGGCCTCTTCATATTCTGATTTCAGTTTTTAAATGCAAAATTGTTTAGTTCCCTATCTGGCTGTGTGATTTTGTCTTTCCCTCTTCCTTCGCATATTCTAATCCTCCCATATATGCCGCGACGACTCCTCTTTACTTGGCAAATGTTCTTCCTTTCATGGGCGGTGTTGACTTCCTCTACGTGCATTCATTCTTCTCTATCTCCCCAGCTTCCTAGAATAACTTTTCATGTCTTCCCTTGGGTGCCGACTGCAATTCCCTTTCTCCACACCCTCAATAAAAATTGAATAATAATTCTCCTCCATTTCCATACCACATGATTCTATATAAATCAAATTGTCATTTAATCACATAGAAAAATCAATCAATAAGTAGAATATACACATACTTGATTTCTCTGTCATAGTCGACCTCCAAGGGACTCATGAAATTACAAACAACAAACCTTCAAATCCATAACGATATATGATGTTTGTCAATTTGTGAGAAAACATCATTCAACTTCCTCCACAATCAACCACCAAACCAAGTTGAACAACATTCCAAAAATGTAAAACCAAACTAAAACAAATAAATAAAACTAAAATAGGTTTTTGGTTGATGCTCGTCGTGAGTCCGCTCGAATGCTCTTGCATCAACCTTCATCTATCCCACCTATTGGGAGGTCTCATAATGCACCTCGTGGGGACAATCACTCCCCCAAGAAGGATAATATGGGCAAATATCGCTTTAATTCTCTTGGTGATCTTTTAAAATAAACTCAACAAACTTTACCTAGTTTTCAATGCTTGTAGATTTGGATGAAGGTAGAGGAGGTATTTTTAAGGACTTTCCTAGATGAATTTCCTTGTCTTGGAACATACAAGGTCTTATAGAGTCTTTATGGAAGCACTCTACGAGTTGTGCCGACAACTTAAGAGTCTTTGATATTATTTGTTTGCAACAAATTGAAGTTTAGGCCAATAGTTTTCCATGCCACATGAAGAAGGTTTAGATTGACACTACCATTCTTCTATCATTAACACTTTTTACTACAACAAATTTATTTTGCCAACAAGCTTATTTGCAACAAGTCTGACATGGTTAAGCCTCTTGGATAAGGAAATCAGTCTTCCCATAAGCTAGTGTGTTGGTGAACAAGGATTTTTTTAAAACACTATCAAGGTCTGGTGAACCTGGCTTTTTTTACATTATCAGGCTTTGTCATATCTGAAATTTAGTGACACTCTAACTGCTTTGTGCAAATCACGCTCTTGTGCATTGACTCTACATTGACTCTACTAAACTCTTCTCTTGTTTCATTATTCCCTTGCACACACAATACAATGTCGAGATGCTCTGTGCATGGTTTGAGAATTTGAAAAATTAGCTTTGTGAAAGTCTACACAGGCATTGTTTCCAAATAGCTTCGTGTGAGACAACCACTTAAGCACTTTTCAGTCATGCCAATGCCACTTTTAGGAGTTGGTACAATAAAGGTCGGGGAGATTGATTAAAATCAGAAAACCACAGTGAAATATGCAATTTGGAGATCGAAATTCAATGTGGAGAAGCATTTTATTATAGCTTATGTAGTTTGTTGTACCCATAATAAATTTTTGCTTCAACAAGACATTTTGCTTAAAATGATCCAAATCATGCAAAATTGTTGTCAAAAGTATGTTTTAGGTCAAACAAAACATAGGCTTTTTGTGGGTTTGTGTCAAGGAAGATACTTGCAAATTTCTAAAAAAATGAAACTAGGGTTTCAAACCACAGTTTTTAAGAAAACCCTAAAAAATAAGACCTTCCCAAAAATGATTGAAAATGATTTTGATAGGATAATTTGACTTCACGATCACACTGGTCAAGTCAAAATCACCAAAAAGTTTGTTTTACTTTGGTGGGTCTATTTTCATTTTTCAGGAAGAAAGCTAGGACATCCGCAACCATTAATGGTAGAATAGCCAATACCAGGTGGTGAAATCTAAGCCTCAAAAGCTTCAACAAAGAATCCATGGTGAAAATGCTCAAAAAAATGCTCTACGACGGAGGGGATTTTCAAAAGTGAAAAATGTTGAAAATTGACTAAGTCTGTAAAATGCATGCCTTGCTACCAAAAGGAGGTTGTGTAGTCTAATGCCTTAGTCATTTTTCCAACACTTGTACATGCAACATGGTGAAGGTGATTGCTAAGATGCACGTGTTTGCATTGTCGACAACAATGCTCAAATCAGTCACACTACACGGTGAACACAAATCGTAAAGAGATGAAGATTTTCAAAGAAAATGATGGAACTACACCTAAAAGCGCCCCTATTGGCTAGGGGTGCCCTTGAATTCCAAGGGTCAAAGACATTCATCAACTTTCACCAAGGGAATCATCTCCTTCGTGTTTCTGATGGCTTTTCAGTGCATTGTCAAGCAAGGATATTTGATTCATTGATCACTAGCAAACGTAAGCGAAGTCAGGAAATGTTTCAAGCGAGTACTATAAAAAATGGCAATCAAACATGGGAAAAAGCGCCCTTGCTGGACACGGGCGCCCAAGAACAAGATGATCCAGATGTTAGATTTGAGCAAACTTGTCTTCAGGTGATCTCCTCGACATCGGCTCAGCTTTGCAACGAACCTGTTCGCCAGCCTACAAGACACATCAAATGACAATTGTTGATTGTTAAAGCATGCAAAATGGAGGGTAAATTAGTGCATATCAAAACTAAAGCACCCCTGTTGGCTAGGAGTGCCCTTTATTTTGAGTCACCTAATGAGGTTTTCAACAACTACTTTCTACAAGGCATTTGTTCAACACTCTCTCAGCTTCGCGATCAATCCAGCTGCATATTCAGAGGACCTATCAAGCATTTGCAAAAGAAGATCAAGCAAAAAATACCTAAGGTGAAGGCGAAATGAAAGACATGCAAAAATTGGCTAAGTGTCAAGGAAAATGCTCCTTCCTAGAAATAGGCGCCCAACTTTTTTGGGCAATCAGATGCAGTCTGCAAGCTCAGTGACCTCCAAGATGACCTTCATTTTGATCAATCTCAATAATGACACCGTTAGCAAAGACAATAAACAAATCAAACATCTAACAACATAGATCAAACTAGGACCATTTGTGAAAGTTTGCAACATGAAAATAACAAGTCAAAAAGTCAAAGGCGCCCCTGCAGGCCAGGGGTGCCCATGCTTTTAAGGCACCTAAATCAACTTTCAGGATTTATGAAGCCAGTCATCCTTTATGGAACTGAAATGGTTATCCATCCCATGTTTCAGCAAGATCACCTGAATCATCAGTCATCAATGATCTCATATCAGAGCACAGAGGGTCAAATTGGAGGAATTGAAGAACACTCAAGAAATTGACTAAGTCTGGTGAAAAATGCACCTTCTTGGGAAAAGGCACCCAAAAATCAGAAGCATCAGACTCAGGTTTTGAGCTTTGCAGCTCCCAAGCACACTTCATCAAAGTTGTTTCATCTCAACAGTGGATTTGTCAGTAACACTTCAAGATCAACTGAGCAACCAGAATCAGGGATCAAACGAAGGCATTTCATCATAGAAAAATAATAAAAAAGTGTTCAACTCTTCAAAGGGATGCCTAAAGTCAAAGAAATACTCAATTGACTGAATTTGTCTTTTTAGAAAGCCTTTTCATGCCTAAAACGTCCCAAAACGAGTGGAAATCAGTGTTGTGGACTCTAGATTAGGCAAATGAACTCCATCAAGAGTTGGAGCCCTCAACTTGATTGCTTCAACATCAAATGATATTTATCAAGTTTAGGTGTCATTATTCATGATTTGTCTTTGCAGGTTGAAGCTCAAGAACATGCATTTTTTCTTCTCCAACATTTTTTTGAAGATTTGACAGAGGGTTTTTCATTGTTCTTCATATTTTTGAAGATCAATTGCATAGATGGAAAATTTATCAGAGGTTTCATCCTCAGGCATAATTTTCTGGAAGATCCAAAAAGGCAGTGATAACTTCCAAAATTCTTCTTGTCTTTTTCCTCTATTCTTATCTTAGATCTTTTTGCATGTCCAAGAAAACAACAGATAGTCACAATGTCCAAGAAAACAACAAATATTCACAAATCTAACCTTTAGAGTATGATCAACACAACTTTTTCAACAAAACCTACGTGTTAGATTTTTCCAGGAAAAGTAGCCCTACTACCCTTATTTTTTAGGGTTTTTCAAAAAAAGTCAGAATTTTGAAAAACAAACAAACTAGGTTTGTTCAACTTTGAAGCACAAACAAAACCCATGTGTTAGATTTTTTCAAGAAAATAAGTTTTTGGTGTCTTGCTACCTCTGCCACCGAAGGGCTCTTGCGTGTCATAGAAAAAATCATTTTTTTCAAATTTTGGACATTCTTGGTTTGTTTAGAAAATTATTCTCAACAAAACCCACATCTTAGAATTTTTCGTAAAAATTACCCCCGACAAGGCTATTTTTAGTAGCTCCAAAAAGAGTTGTCTGAACAATATCATGTGCACAGTCAATCTTCAAGGTTTTCATAATGCAGTTCTCCCAAGTCCAAGAACAAGGCCAAGACGGTCTTATTCAGTGGCTTCCTAAAAATGACTGACACCGATCTACGTTGAGCACACCCAAAGGTCAATTTGGACAGATTGACAAGCATATACACACAAGTCCACAGGTTCCATAATGGTTTCACCTTGTATATCTGATAGCTTTCTAAGGGAAATTTAGAGGATTGCAACTGTTGGAACTTTGTGTGTGCAACAAGTTTATGTGCATTTCTCACGGGTGGAGTGTTTGCAACATAGTAACGAGACTCGCCAGGACTCGGCGAGTCGCAAGTCGAGTCACCCTGGCCGAATCCTAGGGGCTCAGACTCAGACTCAGTCGAGTCTGTACGAGTCTTGGCTGGACTCGTCGAGTTTGCTAGACTCACCAGACTCGTTGAGTCTAGGAGAGTCCCATCAACAAGACTCGGCAGACAAGGTTTGAAAAAGTGCAAAAATTACATGGAGTTTAAAGTTAAAACTTGTCTTTTTTTTTACTTATTGTAAATGCAAAATGATGTACGCCATGAAGGTTTATATAGTTAGCCAGGTTTAAATGGGACCCCGCAAGGGGCGCTGCCCCTTGACCTCATTGGGGGCATTGTCCCCAGACCCCACAAGGGGCATTGCCCCTTGACCCCGCTGGGGGGGTTTCTCCCAGATCCCCGCAAGGGGCACTACCCCTTCACCCCGCTAGGGGGGCTTCTCCCCGATCCCCACAAGGGGCGCTACCCCTTGACCCCATGAGGGGTGTTGCCCCCACCCCGCTGGGGGTGTTGCCCCCAAACCCCCACAAGGGGCACTGCCCCTTGACCCCGTTGGGGGCACTGTCCTCAGACCCTCGCAAGGGGCGTTGCCCCCCAAACCCTTGCAAGGGGTGCTACCTCTAGACCGCCATGAGGGGCGCTACCCTTCAACCCCATTAGGGAAATTGCCCTGAAACTTGAGATTATGGCTACTGCATCATCCAAGACCTATCTTAGACACATTCATAAGAAGGATGCAGGCTCCTTTGAGCCATAGACTTCTAGATATTGTTTTGAATCTTTGGATATTTCATATTTGTTTGGAACATTTGATGTCATGGATTTCATATTCCATGAGTTTTGTATACATTTGAGTCTTTGACTATATAACTAAGCGTGTTATTTCCTTTATCATCTCAGCTACAATTTGTGTTTATACTTATATGATCAATGTATACTTGTGTTAGTGACTAGGACCTTGATTGAGTTGACCGAGAAAATAGAGAGGCTGAGGCTATAGCCATGGCAAAGGAGGAGGCTGGAGCATGAGCAAACACATCCACAATTGATGTTGGTGAGGGTGGCATGGAGTCACAAGCAGAGACTATGGTTGTAGTTGCTACATCATCTAGGACCCACCTTAGATGCCTTCGTAGGAAGGATGCAGGCTCCTTTGAGCCATAGAATTGTAGTTATTGTTTTGATATTTCATATTTGTTTGGAACATTTGATGTCATGGATTTCATACTTCATGAATTTTGTATACATTTGACTATATTTATATATCTACGTGTGTTATTTTCTTTAGCAACTCAGATACAATTTATTTACTTTATACTTATGTGATCAATGTATACTTGTGTATGCGATCAAATTTGCTTATATTTAATGATTTTATTGTGTCTTTAAGGTTTATTTAATAAAGGGTGCTTGAAACAAGTTTTAAATCCTTAAAAATATCTAAATTTCTAGGGTTTTTTCATTTTGTCAATTATGCGTCGAGTCTTGAGTCCCGAGTTGAGTCACCCTGGCCAAGTTCAAGTCTCGTAACTATGGTTCACAGTCAAACTTTGTGGTTTCATCACACAACACTTTTCCATTGAGAAAGATCAAGGAAAATGTCAAAAACGTAAAGCTACAAAAGAACACGAAAGGTAGTCATTCTCGACATAGAGTCGCCACCAATTAATACTACACTACCTTCTACGTCAAAATGGAAACACAGACGGAAAGACAAGGAGTAACCTCCTAAGGGAAGCAAATGAAGGAGATACATACATCAAGTTGTTGGCAAGCAGTAAGCTGACACTTGAGGCATGTGATGATCTCCGTATAAAGAAGTCAATGATTGGTTAGAAGAATTGATGAGGTGTAGACTCTCAGTTAAGGATGTCCTACCCCTCCAAGATAGCATTTATGAAAAATAGTTAACTTGATGCCTCTTTCCAAGTTAACTCACTATCCCACTGATCATGCATGTTTGATCCCACTAATTGTGGATCTCTATTTTTGAGGCACTTTGCACATTGGAGTTCACTTTTAGTTTAGAATCAATTAACTAAAGTAGAATTTCCAGTTAACAACTAGGTCACCTGCATTTAGACATAAGAATAAATCTTGCAGATTGGCAAGAACTAATTGTTAACTTAAGGAGATTTTAGGGTTGCCTACTCCTTTGAGCTTCTATAAATAAAAGGCCTTTGCTCATAATTTTGTAACTTTACTTCACGACAGCAAAACGTTGAGCTTACAAGCCTTCGACTTTGTTCACTTAGTATATGTTCTTGAATCGTATTTGTGATAGGGAAATGCTAAGTACAACTTGCGTTCTTCTTACTCAGATAGGTGTATTAAATCATTGTTCATGTGTTCTTGGTTTGATGGATTCATGTGTGATTGTCTCTTTGACACAAGTTGTTGTCCCAACATGTAACCTTTGATGGAAGATTGAGATAATAAATCAGGAGAGCTATCTTGCCTTTGATATAAAAGTCTTGAAGTTTATCATTGTATGTTGTTCTCAATAATCCATTTTTCGATCTACACCTTGGAAAGAGGATTGTCTCTCCTTGGGAATTTAGGGGGCAAGATTATCGCCCTTTGTTGTTTCTAGTGGTCTACCTTTCAGCCTACAACTCAAAAAGGACACAGTGCCTCCTTGGGAATCCTGAGATCTAGCCTACCATCTAAAGATTACTTGTGTGAATTCTATTTTGATGTAAATTTGGGAGTTCAGAGCCTTCAAATGCATTTTGGGAGATAATTCGTCTAAGTGATCGAACCTTTACATTCTCCCTCCTATGTTCTCTTGCTTTGTTTATCTAGAGGAGATAAGATAGATTAAAAGTTAGCCTAGTTGTAGTTAAGATCTGCAGAAACTAGAAAAAACCTTAGTTGCAATGCATTGTCTTTATGCACCCTTATGTCTTGTCGCTAAGTAAAAAGATAGGAACATTAATTTACTATACTTTTTATGTAAACATCAGCAACAAGAAGGATCTTTCCCTCCTAATTTGAAGAGCAGTGACTACACACTTGCAATAGCTGTCATTTTCCAATAAGCACTCCAAATGAGCTAATTGAAATGCTAACAATTTTCTGGCGCCCACCATGGGGAAACGAGGCATAAAGCTTCAAGAAAAGCTAATGATTTTATGTCACAGGAATGATCATCTAGCATCCGATTGCATGATCCATACAAGAAGCAATGGATGGTAACAATAATAATGTCGGCGAGAGACGTCCACCTTCATTACCTTGGGGTAATAACATTGGACCTTTGGATTTTCAGGTGAATCATGAGTTATCTAAAGGGTCAAGGAAGTACTTTCCCCAATTTCACGACGATGGAAGTCGACACCTAGATGAAAATTTTGTTACATTCACAACAACATGTGTCATATTGCATGTGCCACATGAAGACATCACAGTGCATATCTTTGTGGAGACTCTTGTTTGGTTGTTGTGGACTGGTTCAATCACCTGAAGCCAAGCGTTATTACAAGTTGGGAAACTATCAACGAGAATTTTTTGGTGAGATTCAAGCCTGCTGAAGACAATCATTTGTTGTTTTCCCAACTCATAAATTCAAAGATGGAGCACAACGAACACATGAGGGAGTTTGTGGAAAGATTTAATCATCTTGTTACACGGCTTTCTTCTACACTCGATCCATCACCGAAGATTCTGATGAGTTGTTTCATAAATGCGCTTCCATCAGAGATGGCCTTCTTCCTCAAGATGGCAAAAACAATAGAGTTAAAAAGTGCACAAGAAAATGCCATCAAGTTGAAGGATGATATGATCACTTTCGGTTTGATGAAAACAAATTCTATCTGATCTCTAGTTCAACAACCATACCAACCAAAGAGAGACAATTTCCAGCCACGGTTGCCAACACCTCCATCAAGACCAACGATTGAAGTTGCACACAATGCAGTATTTTTTTGTTTCCATGACACTGATGCACATATCGAATTCATGTGTCCTGAGAATTTGAGAATGACCCAAATAATGGGATATGTTGAAGTTGCTCCCAATTCTAGTTTTGTACCAACAAGTTCGAAGGTTTTCTTATCGTAGATGGACAACTTTGATGGTGACTCCAAAACGAGATACTTTGAACCTATTATTAAAGAAAAAGAAAAAGCATACCATCAATACACTCTTGCGGTGAATCATGAAAATGGTTCATCACTTGTGATCACACATGCTCAACACTTCAAGGCACAGAAAGAAGAAGAAGAAAAACAAAGATCAAACAAAGAGGGTAAAGAAGTGCCTTCCACTTCCAATCCTAGGTCTTCACAGAAGAACGCTATGCCAGTTGCTCAAGATCCGTCTTCAACAAATTTTGACATTGCAGTTTCCATGATGAAGAACAAGGCACAAATATCTCAATTGGAATATCTTTAGGATCATCTAGAACAAATAGATTAGATTCTCAATGTTGAAGAAGTAGGTTTGTTCAAGTCATTTGTTCCCATAGGAGAAAAGCCTGAAATAGGTCTCGATAATTATATGACTTTTTCAAAGGTAGAAACTGAAGATCGAAACATTGCTTGTTCTGAAAAGAGACTAATAGAGGACACAAGGTCATGGACAATACAATTTGGTGGAGGTTGTTCATCAATAGTTTCAGATGTGAGAGAAATGATCATCTCCCCTAAAGGATAGTAGCACCCATCTGTGCAATTGGAATTCACTGAAGTTGAGAAAGAGGTGCTTTTGTTAGGCCTCAAAAATGCCAAAGACATGGGAATCAAACTCCTATGTGTTAAAGGCGGTCTGGAGATGATCCATGAGCTAGTCAAAGGATATTTTCAAGTCAGCAAAGATCACCGACGACATTATAAGAATTGAGTTTGGGACTCGATTGATTGGTTTTAAGAGTCCAACATCCTAAGGATGGACGACAATAGAACTAATGCCTTGCGGTATCAACTTTCCCATTTGCATCATATTCTGAATTTTTCATAGTACCTTTTCTTGGATATATGAATACTTGAGAATCTTCATCCCAGAGGGATTATCTCCTGCAATTCCCATTAGAAGAGAAGTAAAGCCTTTCAGGCAGAAGCAACATCTATGGGAGACTCTTCGCGTTTCCATGAAGCAAGCAATACTTGAAACATTTCATCCTTTTGTGGATGGGTTGAGTTCTTTGTAAAATAATTTTCTTTTGCTTTAACGTTATGTAGTTATGTATTTCCACGTTTTGTAAGGTATTGTTGTGTTCTAGGTGATTTCTTAGGTAGTCTTATTATTAGGTTTTTAGGATAACTCCAATTGTTAGGTGAATTAAGAAATAAGTCATGACTCCAATGCCCAACTGATAAGAGTACTGATCTACGAAACTTGAGATTCTCAGTTCTCCTATGTCGTAAGTATTTGACATGGTCACCAGACAAAGCATAATGTTGTACCCATAATAAATTTTTGCTTCAATAAGATATTTTGCTTAAAATTATCCAAATCATGCAAAATTGTTGTCAAAAATATGTTTTAGGTCAAACAAAACATAGGCCTTTTGTGGGTTTGTGTCAAGGAAGATACTTGCAAATTTTGAAAATTTGAAAATTAGGGTTTCAAACCCCTATTTTTAGGAAAACCTTAAAAAATAGACCTTCCCAAAAATGATTGAAAATGATTTTGATAGGATAATTTGACTTCACGATCACACTGATCAAGTCAAAATCACCAAAAAAATTGTTGTACTTTGGTGTGTCTATTTTCATTTTTCGGGAAGAAAGTTAGGACCTTCGCAACTATTCATAGTAGAATGGTCAATACTAGGTGATGAAATCTAAGCCTCAAAAGCTTCAACGAAGAATCCATGGCGAAAATGTTCGAAAAAATGCTCTGCGACTGAGGGGATTTTCAAAAGTGAAAAATTCAAAAAATTGACTATCTAGAAAATACTCACCTTGCTACCAGAAGGAGGTTGTGTAGTCTAATGCCTTAGTCATTTTTCCAACACTCGTACATGTGGCATGGTGAAGGTGATTCTTAAGATGCATGCGTTTGCGTCGTTGACAACAATGCTCAAATCAGTCACGCTACATGGTGAACACGAAACACAAAGAGATGAAAATTTTCAAAGAAAATGATGGAACTATACCTAAAAGCACCCCTGTTGGCCAGGGGAACCCTTGAATTCAAAGGGTCAAAGATAGTCATCAACTTTCACCAAGGCAGCCATCTCCTTCATGTTTTTGTTGGATTTTCGGCGCATTGTCAAGCAAGGATATTTGATTCATCGATCAGCGACAAATGTAAGTGAAGTCAAGAGACGTTTCAAGCAAGCACTACAAAAAATGACAATCAAACATGGGAAAATGTACCTCTACTGGCCAGCGGTGCCTAAGAACAAGATGATCCAGATGTCAAATTTGAGCAAACTTGTCTTCACGTGATCTCCTCGGCATTAGCTCAGCTTTGCAACGAACCTATTCACCAACCTGCAAGACACATCAAATGACAACAATTTTTGATCATTAGAGCATGCAAAATGGAGGGTAAATCAATGCATATCAAGACAAAAGAACCCTTGTTGGCCAGGGGCACCCTTCATTTTGAGTCACTTGATGAGTTTTCAACAATTTCTTTCTACAAGGCACCTATTCAACACTCTCCCAACTGTTAGAGTAAAGTAATTAATTAACTTTACTCTCCTCTTAAGATTTCGCCTTGCACACATATTAGTCATTTAATAATTAATATTAATTATTAAATGCACTCACCTTTAGGGTTAGTTTTTCCTTTTAGGTTTTGATCTCCTTTTATAAGGATTGATCTCTTGTATTTCATTGATGCACTATTCATTTTTCTGGAATACATCTTGCACATTGTGAGAGCCAAACCCTTGTCTTGATCTCTCTATTTCTCTGTGACAAGTCTTTTGCATGCAGGTATTGATCGGGTTCTGTGGATTTGCATTTCTCAAATCCTACATGGTATCAGAGCCAGATCTGCTGCAGCTTGTTCAGTTTTTGAAAGGTTTAGAGATCTAGGTTTGGTTGCATCAGATCTGTGTTTGTTTTCTATTTTTTATTTGGAATAGGGGGTTTATTTTTTTGGTGCACTTTGAGCTCAAACGGACCTCACCGTTGAGCTTGCAGCATCCAAAAACCCCTATTTTGATATAAAATTCATCAAATTTGGCTTCACGGTGTTAGATCTACGAGGGTTTGATGTTTTTGGAGGGTTCCTGATCCAGAGCGTACCTGCAATTTTGGAGCAATTTCAACCCAAACGGACCTTACCATTGCATTCAGAGCGCCCAAAAACCCCTAAATCGACTGTCAAATCATCGAAATCGGACACAGTGACTTCGGGAGGCAATTTTTTTCATTTCTGGGTCGTACGGCCTGGTACGGCAAGCAATCCGAGAAAAAAATTTAAAAATCAGAGCTATGGGCACCGCCGTCAGTTAACCGCTAGCGGTTAACAACTAGCGGTTAGCCTAACCACTAGGCTTAACCCTCAAACCTTTTTGGAGCAGTTTTGGTATTTTGGCCATAACTTTTGCATACGAACTCGGTTTTTCAAAAACAAAATATTTTCGGAAAGCTGGTTCCAAGCCCGTTCTGATGGTGCAGGAATTTATTCAAAAATATTCAGTTTGCATGCAATTTTTCGCAGTCAAAGTTAGATGATCTTTTTGCACTCCGAGGGGCATAACTTGCTCAATTTTGCTCCGTTTTTCGAAAGCGAATAGGCGTCGGAAAGGTAGTTCTGTGCTCTTTCCAAATCTGTAGTTTATTTCACCAGAAAATTCTTCAGGTACACAGAGATTTGTCTCATACATATACTGCTTTCTATTGTTTTATGGCTTTCAGTTTGTACTGGGGATTGGTTTTTTGCATTGTAGGGGGGTGTTTTTTCTTGCTTTCTGTCATTTACATCAGAAAACCAGAATCTATAAACACCAAAACAAAACAAAAACCCCTTCTGCATCTTCTGTCTAGTTCTAAAAGACCACTAAATAATAATAAAAAAATTCAGAGCAGTTGAGGCACAGTTCACAGCATGGCCGAAAATACTTCTAGTGTTGAACTTCTCACACCTCATAACTATCATACCTAGAAGACATTTATGACACGTCTTCTCAGATCAAAGGGGTTGTGGTCCTGTTTAGATATGGTTCAGCCAATTTTGACAAGGCCATTTGAGATTATGCAGCATAGAAATAAGATGGATGAGGCTACGGGTTTGATTTCCTTACATGTTTCAGACAGCTTGTTGTTTCATCTTGATGCATGTAACAGTCCTCTTGAAATGTGGACCAAGTTCAATGATTTATTTGGTACCATCAATCAGTTATGTGCACTACAGATTGAGGCAGAGTTGACTTCACTTGTACCTGATTCTTTTCCCTCCATTGAGGACTTTCTGATGAAATTCAAACAACAGAGATCTCTTCTACAGGGTTGTGGTAAGGTTAAGACTGATACAGAGTGTATTTACCTGATTTTGTCAAAGCTTCGTGGGAACTTTCAGATATTCTCATCTACCTTCAATTCCACTATGGATGCCTTGGGTGCACATTTTACCATGCCTTCTTTTGAGGTGTTTTGTGATCGTTTGAAACGAGAGCAGGCTAAGATATCACAGTTGGATGCTCTCACAGGATCACCGCACCAAGCGTTGGTAGCACAGTCATCTCAGGGGAAGCAGAAGCAAAAACAAAAACAGAAACCACAGACCATAGAGCATTGGAAGGATTCCAGTTCACATAAGACTTCTGATTCACCTTCTCCTAAGGGGGAATCATCGAAGAAAGATAGACCTAAGTGTGCTTATTGCACTAAGCTAGGACATGATGAGTCCAAGTGTTATGAGAAGAAGATAGATGGATATGCAAAACAGGTTTCAGATTTGACAGCTCTTCTTGAGAAGAACCATATTCATCACTCTTCTTCATCTACTTCAGGCGGGTCTTCTTCTTCACCATCATTCCAAATAGATGGATAGGCCCCACATAAGGGTCATGCATTATGTGCAACCACCAGTTCACATTCATCTAGATGGCTACTAGATTCAGGTGCTTCACACCATATGGCATCTTCTCAGGATATGTTCTCATCTTTCGAGGATGCGTCCTCACCACACATATTGATGGGTAATAACACTTATATGAGTGTATGTGGGAAAGGTTCTATCGATATTGATGATGGTACATTCAATGATGTACTATGTGTTCCATCTTTGTCCACTAACCTTCTCTCCATCTATCAGATTGCTCACAGTGGGACAGGGAAGACAGTTGAGTTCACACCTGATTCAGTGCACATTAGAGACATTCAGACTGGCAACATTGTTGCAACAGGGACAGTTGATCATTCTTCCCGATTGTATGCATTTACACAATTTGGTCCACCATCTCCCTCTCTTTCTAAAAGAGAGCATGCAGTATCTGAGGAGAAGTTCGGTCACTTGAACTTATGTGTTCTTCCATCTGTTCATGAGACTAGTGTTGAGACTTCTACACCTCTTCCTCCTGTTGAGATCACATTTGTTCAGCAGGATACCTCTTCAGTTGTGACTGAAATTGTTGCTCCACTCATCGAGCCATCAAGTGCAGTTGTTGAGGCCATATATGAGGATATTCCTTTCCTCACAGATGACAGATTCAACACACCTGTTATCCCTTCTTCATTGGAGATTCCATTTCAGGATCATCTTGAGTTGTTTGATTCACCATTTTGCTATTCATACACTCATGTTGTTGTTTCATTCTTTAGTGCGCATCATCCAGGACTTCCATTTTCACCTCACATCCAGGGATTTCCTCTTTTTCGACCGTTGGATCTGTTTCTTCCTCCGAGGCGACACATCGGTTTGATCATTGGCACAGGGGTTCTGTCATTCTAGGGGGGCTTTGGAGTCTCCACTCTCTCTCATGGGGGGGTATTTGATTGTATATCTTCATATGTTCTTGAGAGAGTCTCTTGAGACATTTCATTTGTACTTTCTTTTTGCATCTCTTTTTGGAGAGGAGTTTTTTCCCACTGGGTTTTCTCCTTTTCTCCGTTTCATAGAGATTTCCTTGTACTTGGGTACTTGATCAGGCCTAGTTGTCGGGACCCAATTTTACCTTCATGCATTGTAGTTACTTTTGCTTTCTTGCACTAGTTTGTAGCTGCACTCTTGCTCATCTTAAGGGGGGGTGTTAGAGTAAAGTAATTAATTAACTTTACTCTCCTCTTAAGATTTCGCCTTGCACACATATTAGTCATTTAATAATTAATATTAATTATTAAATGCACTCACCTTTAGGGTTAGTTTTTCCTTTTAGGTTTTGATCTCCTTTTATAAGGATTGATCTCTTGTATTTCATTGATGCACTATTCATTTTTCTGGAATACATCTTGCACATTGTGAGAGCCAAACCCTTGTCTTGATCTCTCTATTTCTCTGTGACAAGTCTTTTGCATGCAAGTATTGATCGGGTTCTGTGGATTTGCATTTCTCAAATCCTACACCAACTTCGTGATCAATCTAGTTGCAGGTTCACAGGACCTGTCAGGTGCAAAAGAAGATCAAGCAGAAAACACCTAAGGTGAAAGCGAGATGAAAGACATGCAAAAATTGGCTAAGTGTTAAGGAAAATGCTCCTTCCTAGAAATAGGCACCCAAATTTTTGGGCAATCAAATGCAATCTGCAAGCTCAACGACCTCCAAGATGACCTCTGTTTTGATCAATCTCAACAATGACACCGTCAGCGAAAATAGACAAATCAAACATCTAACAACATAGATCAAACTGGGACCGTTCGTGAAAGTTTGCAACATGAAAATAACAACTCAAAAATTCAAAGGCACCCCTGCAAGCCAGGGGCACCCATGATTTTAAGGCACCTAAATCAATTTTCAAGATTCGTGAAGCCAATCATCCTTTTTGGGACTGAACTGGTTATCCATACCATGTTTCTGCAAGATCACCTAAATCATCAGTCGTCGGTGATCTCAAATCAGAGCACGAAGGGTCAAACTGGAGGAATTGAAGAACACTCAAGAAATTGACTAAGTCTGGTGAAAAATGCACCTTCTTGGGAAAAGGCGCCCAAAAATCAAAAGCATCAAACACTGGTTTTGAGCCTTGTAGCTCCCAAGCACATTTCATTAGAGTTGTTTCATCTCAGCAGTGGATCTGTCAACAACATTTCAAGATCAACTGAGCAACCAAAATCAGGGATCGAATGGAGACATTTCATCATAGAAAAATAATAAAAAAGTGTTCAACTCTTCAAAGGGACACCTAAAGTCAAAGAAAGACTCAGTTGACTAAATTTGCCTTTTTAGAAAACCTTTTCATGCCTAAAACATCCCAAAATGAGTGGAAATTAGTGTTGTGAACTCACGATTAGGCAAATGAACTCCTCCATCAAGATTTGGCACCCTAAACTTGATTGCTTCAACATCAAATGATATTTATCAAGTCTAGGCATCATTATTCATCATTTGTCTTTGCAGGTTGAAGCTCAAGAACAAACATTTTTTCTTCTCCAACGCTTTTTTGAAGATCTGACAGAGGGTTTTTCATTGTTCATATTTTCGATGATCAGTTGCACAGATGGACAATTTATTAGAGGTTGCATCCTCAGGCATAATTTTTTGGAAGATCCAAAAAGGTAGTTGATAACTTCCAAATTTCTTCTTATCTTTTTCCTCTATTCATGTCTTAGATCTTCTTGCATGTCCAAGAAAACAATAGATATTCATAGATATGACCTTTTGGGTATGATCAACACAACTTTTTCAACAAAACCGACGAGTTAGATTTTTCCAGAAAAAAGTAGCTTTGTTGCCCCTTTTTTTTAGGGTTTCCAAAAACGTCACAATGTTGAAAAATAGACAAACTGGGTTTGTTCAACTTTGAAGCACGAACAAAACCCATGTGTTAGATTTTTCCGAGAAAAAATAAGTTTCTAGTGTCATGTTGCCTCTACCACTGAAGGGCTCTTGCATATCATAGAAAAAATCATTTTTTTGAATTTTAGACGTTTTGGGTTTGTTTAGAAAATTATTCTCAACAAAATCCACGTCTTAGAATTTTTCATAAAAATTACCCTCGGCAAGGCTATTTTTAGCAGTTCCAATTTTTTTTTTGTATAAATAGTATCGTGTGCACAGTCAATCTTCAAGGTTTTTATAATGCAATTCTCCCAAGCCCAAGAATAAGGCCAAGATGGTCTTATTCCATGACTTCCTAAAAATGACTGACATCGATCCACGTCGGGAACACCCAGAGGTCAATTTGGACAGATTGGCAAGCATAAACACACAAGTCCACAGGTTACATAATGGTTTCGCCTAGTATATTTGATAGCCTTCCAAGGCCAGTTTAGAGGATTGTAACTATTATAATTTTGCATGTGCAACAAGTTTGTGTGCATTTCTCACGACTGGAGTGTTCATAGTCAAACTTCGCGGTTTCATCATACAACAATCTTCCATTGAGAAAGATCAAAGAAAATGTCAGAAACATAAAGATGCAAAAGAACACGAAAGGTAGTCATTCCCAACACAGAGCTGCCACCGATTAATACTACACTACCTTCCACGTTAAAATGGAAACACAGATAGAAAGACAAGGAGTAACCCTCCTAAGGGGAGCAGAATGAAGGAGATACATACATCAAGTTGCTGACAAGAAGTAAGATGATAGTTGAGGCATGTGATGATCTCTATATAAATAATTCAACAACTAGTTAGAAGAATTATTGACTAGAATTGATGAGGTGTAGATTCTCAGTTAAGGACGTCCTACCCCTCCAAGATAGCATTTATGACAAATAGTTAACTTGATGCCTCTTTCCAAGTTAACTCACTGTCCCACTAATCATGCATGTTTGATCCCACTAATTGTGGATCTCTATTTTGGAGGCACTTTGTACATTGGAGTTCACTTTTAGTTTAGAATCAGTTAACTGAAGTAGACTTTCCAATTAACTGCTAGGTCACCTACATTTAGACATAGGAATAAATCTTGCAGATTGGCAAGAACTAATTGTTAACTCAAGAAGATTTTAGGGTTGCCTACTCCTTTGAGCTTCTATAAATAAGAACCTCTGCTCATAATTTTGTAACTTTACTTCACGGTAGCAAAACACTGAGCTCCAAGCCTTCAACTTTGTTCACTTAGTATATGTTCTTGAATCATATTTGTGATAGGGAAACACTAAGTACAACTTGCATTATTTTTATTCAAATAGGCGTATTCAATCATTGTTCATGTGTGATTGTCTCTTTGACACAATTTGTTGTCCCAATGTGTAACCTTTGATGGAAAATTGAGATAATAAATTAGGAGAGCTACCTTTCCTTTGATCTAAAAGTCTCGAAATTTATCATTGTATGTTGTTCTCAATAATGTGTTGTTCTCAAAAAGGTCAAAATAAGGTTTGTGCAAATGAATTAGCTTGTTGGGTATGTGATTCTACAAGAAAATTAATAATTGATTTAAATTTTGAATGAGAAAAAGAATTATATTTTTATATTAATATTTTAGAATCAAAATTGAAATAATAGTCTAATTTAGTTTAAAATTTATTAAATTAATTTATAAACTATAATAAAATAAATTTAATAGTTTGATTTAAAATTCAAATTTTATTTTCCAAAGAATTATGATAGAAAATTTAAGATTTAATTAGATTAATTAATCAAAATATTACATATTAGGGTGGGAGCTCTGCATGGTCAGTCTTCTCTAGTACATGTTGTAGGTGCTCTGCCCTTGTACATCATTGGTGTCTTTCATTCCCTTTTTTTGTCCTCCAATTAAGGATATACAGAATTGTCTATGCAGCCCTCAAAACGGTCATTTGATCGTATTTATTACTTAATTAAAAATAAAAATACAATGCATTCTTTATTTTTAATTAATTAAAAAATAAGATCAAATGGTTGTTTTGAGGGTTGCATATGATGGAGGGTCAGTCTTCATTAATTAATAGAGGTAGTGGGATGTCAAGAGTTGTGAATGGTGGTGAAGGTATCATTGTGGAAGTTATTTTAGTATGTTTGGGAGAGAAGTGCCTTGTGTAGGAGTTTGGCAGAAAATTGTCGTATAAAGAAGCTCTAGATAGGAAATTTGTCTTTGTTCATGTGACTGCAAACTTTACGATCATTGAGAATGGTAGTGGTGGAAGGAGAGGCGTGGGATATGTCTACAATGCCAAAGGAGAGTGACCCATTGTAGGAAAATATTATAAAGTGGCGGCTAGTCTTGGTAAGCTCATCATTTCTCCCAATTTGACTATGTTGCAAGATCTGAAAGAGGAAGAAAGCAGGTTGACTAACATTGCTATCTTTTTGGTTTGTATAGATACTTTCTTTCATCTAAGGAAAATTTTACGACTAGCTAGGTAAGGTTTTGGAAAAAAAACTAAGATTGTATATTAACTTTTGTTGAATGATTAAAAAGGCTTATTTTTTTAAGAAAATATGTAGGAAAGAATCTTCAAAATAAATTTTGGGTTGTTGGATAATTTATTTTTAGGGCTCTATCTTGATCTTTGGATGTGAAACTAGAAGAAGTCTTGGATTGCTCGGTCTCAAGATGGGTAAAGGTGAAAAACCTTGCTCTATCAACTATGAAATTTTATTCTCTAGTTATTGAAATTGGTAGGTGAGGTCCTCCAAACTAAAGAGATGAGGGTTACTCTCCCTCATATGAATGCTCGGGTTCTTATTTCCCTCAAATCAAATGTGGAAATCCTTGAAATTTTGGAAATTAACCTGGATAAATAAGTGATTACTTGCAATCTTGAATGTTTAGGGGTCTCAATTCCTGCTTTCTTTGTAAAAAGAATGGGCATCAAAGAAAGGATTGCCTCAAGGCTATCAAAAAAGATGCAAAATCCTCTAAACAAAAGTGATAGTAGAATCCCTAAAGAGCGGGGTAGGAGTAAAGTTGTTTCAAATGTGGATAAAAATATTCATGCCAATAATGAAATAAGTGAAAAATTTCTAAAATGGAAACTAATAACTCAATTGTTGATTGTAAAAATACTATATTAAAACCATTAATATTGGGAAAAAATCTCCCTCGTAGGAGAAGAGGTATATGAGAATATTCATGTAAAGAAGGTTGGGGTGGGGATAAGTATGCCCCTTGTACTTCTTGAAAAATTTGTTAAAAATAATGCACAACAGTTGGCCCAAGCCATTGAGAAAATAAGAGGCCAAGCAACTAGCAAGTGTCCCAAGGCCTCTTCTATAATGCCAACTCCAAATGGAGCCAAGGAGTCTACCAGCGGAGAGGTTTTGTAAGACCTTAACTTTAAAAAGAATTTTTTAATTCTGGAACATGACAATTTTCTCTTAAGTAAAGAGATTGGGGAGAAAGATGATAAATCTCCAAGAGAGGAAAGAAAGAAAATGAAGCTTTATGGACAATAAGTTGGAGGGGAAAAGGACAATAAAAGGTAAAGAAGTAAGGATACCGAAATGTTTTGATAGATTATATAACCAAAAGCCTAGTACCTCTTCTTTCTCATCTAAATGAGCATGCTATGTGTGAGTTGGAATTTCGGGGCTTAGAATCCCCTGATAGGAAATACATTTTTTGGTCCTTTTATAACAAGAAGTTGAATATGGGCTATTTGTGTCTACAAGAAACAAAGGTTATCAATTTTCAGCTAGAGCATGTTTTAAAGTCTGTTTGGAGGAATTCAATATTTTTCTCTATCAATCATGTCAAAGGAAAAGGTGGAGGTACAATTCTATTAAGAGATTATTGGGTGTTAATGGTGGTTGATAAAGGAGTTTCTCCTTGTAATAGGGTTGTTTGGGTCACCTTGGAAAAAGATGGGTTTGATTTTGGTATCTACTCTGTCTATGCTCCCAATGAATATAAAGAAAGATGCTTGTTGTGGAATTGGACTTTGCAACATCTGCCCAAAGTTCACTAGATTCTTACGGGGGACTTTAAAATGGTAGAGAACAAAGAACACAATGACAAAAGCAAGGAGGTTCTTTGGAAACACAATGATTTGTTCTTTTGGTCTAGAATGGAAAGAGTTATCAACATTAGGATCCACTTGAAAGGATCAAAAAATCCAAAAAGAAGATTTGGTTCACTTGGTGCAACAACTAAATTCCTAGCAAAAGAGTTTATTTGAGGTTGAATAGAGTGCATGTTAATATTGAATCCTTTTAATTCACAAAGGCGGTGGATGATTACCCGATAAAATTATTCCTTCCATGATGTTGGACCATTATACCATTGAATCCCAGATTAATTTTAAAAGAAGCAACAATAATCCTCAATGCTAAAAAAGTCAATTGTTCAAGTTGAATGTTCTTATGTTCCAAGACAAAGAGTGTATGACTAGTATTAAGAGGGTGAGAATGATTAAAAAATGCCTCTTTCATGAATAGGCCATTGAAAGATGGGGGAAAACTACCACTAGCTAGAAAGAAATTTGGAAGGTTTTGGGAAAGAAAAGGGCCCTCAATAGGAGGAGAGAAGAGAGTATTCTTGAGGAGATATTGCTAGAGTTAGAATATAGCATGCAGTAAGACAAATTAAACAACCTTTTCCATAATGATTTGGTTGAGACTAAGCATCAATTAAGATGCCTCTAGAACTTCAAAATTAATGGTGCTAAGGTTAGAGCCAGGCTTACTCGGCTTAAAGAGGGTGATAAGGGAACCAAACATTTTTTCAATATTTTGAAAGCTAAGCATAATAGGGAGAAAATTGGCCCCATCTTAGTTGGGAAAGATCTTACAAAAGACCCTATTAAGATTAAGGAATCTTTCTCAAAGTTTTTATAAAAAATATTCTCATATGAGGGAAAAGCTTCTTGTCTAGATGCTAGAACTTTTTTTTAAGAGAATCATCCCCTCAAAGCTTGAAGAGTGTGATAGAGAGGAGATCGATAAAACAGCATAGGTAAATATGAATTTATTAGAACAATTAATTCTTTCAAATTTGGGAAGTACCCTAGACCTGATGGTATCCCTATTGAGTTTTACAAGAAGAATTGTGAATGGGTTGCTAATGAACTCTTGGATGTGTATGAAGAAGCTTTTGACAAAGGATCTTTAGGGCCTATTATAAAAAAGGGTTAACTAAGTTGCTACCAAAAGATGATGAACCTTGATTAAAAATTAGAGGTCGATTACTTTGGTGAATTCCTCCTATAAAATCATTGCCAAGCTACTTGCACTAAGGTTGACAAATATCCCGGTGAGAATTATTTCAATCAATAAAATAGGATTTATTAAGGGTAGATACATTTAAGAAAACTAAATTACCAATTGGGAAAGTATGAACTGGGCAAAGCGCTCTAAGAAAAAGGTTGGTATGGTGTTATTGGATTTTGAAAAGGCTTGGGGATTTATTTTTACTATGCTGGAAGATTTTGGCTTCCCTCACACATTCTACAAATGGATCAAAGTGATTTTTTGTGATGCCTCCACCCAAATTGATATTAATGGAATGGTTTTTGAGTCTTTTATGATTAAGAGTTCAATCGAGAAAGGATTCCCTTTAGTTGCAGTACTATTTGTTATTGCAATTGATACACTCCATTCTATTTTGAAGATAGATACTATTGCTCTTGCAATTAGAGGGATTAAAGTCCTTGATGATTTTGATCTTGTGAGTTCCTAATTTGCGAATGATATTGCCTTATTCTTGGGTGTTGATTGGAGAAAATTTAATAACATGTTGGGCAAGCTCAAGGTCTTCTATGAAGCTTTTGGTGTAAATTTTTTTGACCATAAGTATGTTATTCTTGGTTGGGACGATAACCCTCTTGACTGGTTGGTTGGTTCTGATTGGAAATGGGAGCTCTGAATAAAACTATTAAGTGTTTGTGCATCTCATTCTCTATTGATCCCTCTTTGAAAGAAATGTGGGAGTGAATGTTCAGGAAAATTGAAAACAATAATGTCAAATGGCATACCCATTTCATTTCTCTTGTTGGTAGGTTACAAGTTTGTCATAAATTTATTCCGTCCTATAGCATCTACTTTGCGTCTTCTTGGTTATTTAGCAATTATCAAATAGATAAAATTCATAATCTAGTTAGACTTCTTTTGGTATGATGATAGAGGAGGGGAGGGAGAAGGCATGCAATCTCTTGGTCTTGGTGTTGCCTCCCTAAATGTTTTGGGGGGCTTGGTCTCAATTATCTTAAAATTCAGGTCATCTCCTTAGTTGTTAAGTGGATTTTCAAATATTTTAATGGGGTTCAATGATGGAAAGTGTCATAAATAACATTGTTTTATCCAAACCTAAAAAGGTTAAAGATTGGTATACTCTATATTCTTATAACTTTTTATTTGGTAAAATAGTTGTTACTCCTTTTGGCTCCAATGTGTCGGTATTTGGAGAGCCCAGAAAAGCATTAAACACTTGATTAAAAAAATAAAAAATTTAGGACTGATAAGGTATTCTTTTCTTATATATATTTGGTGGAGTTTGTAGTGGAACAATAAGCCATTGTCCCTATTGCAAGGTTACTCTACAAAAGCATGGGCATTGAAAAGCATTGATACTTTTGGCAATATTTTAAGTGGGGTTTGTTGATGTTGTAGCTTCGGGCTACATACTTCTATCTTGATTGTTGATCAATAAATTCATATAGCCTAACGGCTATTCATTTATTGGATTTATTAAAAGTGAAGAGGCGCTTCACTTGGCATCTTATATTTAATTATTCTGAATAATTAAATTGGGCCGACTTCTTTAAGATGGCCGAATTTGTTTAATTATTATCATTTCTTATTGAGGTCGGCCTCATGAAGAGTCACATTGTTTTGTATAAATACAAGGTGATGATCACCTCACTTGATCAAGTTCATTTTCATTCATTTGCATTCCTTGGAAGAAGTTCGCACTTGAGTAGCGGATCTTCACATTGTTACAACGAATATATTTCAAGGAGAAATATATTCATTTTGTATCTTTTAGGAAAGGTGTTATTATTCATTGTATCAAATTTGGCCTTGTGTTGGGCCTGAGTTGTAAGTAGATTTTTGCTCTTCTTCCTGAATATATAAGCGATATATTTGCTAGGTTTTTCCCCTCAAGTTTGGAGGGTTTTCCCAAGGTATCTGGTGGTGTTCATTGTCTTATGTGTTGCATTTTCTGATTGCTTTCATTTCTAATCCTAAAACTAACAGGGGTAATATTAAAAATTGGGAACTCTTGAAGAAAGATTATAGTATTCTATATACACAAAGAACAAATTCAATTTTGAAAAGATCTTTCTTTAGTGTTAACCCCTCTATGGTGTTGAAATACAATATAGAAGGTTTAGGAAATATTCAGTGGCTTGACAATATGGTGTTAGAAAAAATGACCTCCCAAAAGCTCAATGGTTTACTTGTGGACATAAAAGAGGTTTTAGAAAAAAGTTGTAGTGACTAGAACCTTGGGATGTCTAGCTCTAAGTTTTCCTCTTTTCTTAAATAATTGTGGTCCACTATGTGTGAGCCTAAGAAAATGTTTTAGATGGCTTTTGATTTTAAAGAAGCTTGTTATTTTAAATGGTAATTATAGCTCCTATTTTTATTTTAATCATTGTAGCCTATGTAATAGAGATGAAACATTTGATATTTTTTTTTGATTGCCCAACTATGGTCTTCTTTTTTGGGCAACATCTTGGGTTGGGATGATTGGGTGAGTTTTAATTGGTCTAAAGTTCTTTTTGGGTATGTTAAAATATTTTTTGTTGATCTCAATAGATTTTGATTGTTGTTAACTTGTGAAAACCTGTGCCATATTTGGAAAGCAAGGAATGAGGAGTTGTTCCATGGCACTAGAAGACATCTTACTAATTCTCACAATGAACTCATGATATTCAACATTATGATGCAAGTGGCTATTATCATGGAGATCTCGAAAGAAAGGTTTGTGGTCCTACTTAAAGAGGGCCTTACCTTGGTCTACAAGAAGGAAATTGTGAGTGTGCACTTTTGGCCCTAGAATAGGAACAATTTGAATGAGAATGAGCTTCAGGTGCTAAAATATTACATAAAGAAAAATAATGTGTCCAAGCCAGAGAAAATGTATATGAGAAGAAACACTAAGAATTTTTTGGAGTTTGTGCTAATTGTTAAAAGATCTAAGTCTTGAGGATGAAGCTGGACTTGTTATTGACACATATAATGTTGACTTCTATGAAAATGGTAGTAACAAAAAGTGTTGTTGGGAATTTTTTGATTATTATGTTTTGGTCTCATTTTTTTCTATCCTTTATATATGTTGGGTTTCACTTTTTTTGTAATCAATTTATGAATCAACACCTAGATTGAACTAATCCTATGATGGTTGGTGCATACACCAAAATTTTTACATCTAAACTTTATTTTTTTGGTTCTTTATCATTCATATATATACATCATTTTTATAAACATATTATATAATTCATTATCATTAAGAAAATTAATTAAATTAAATTAATATAGACTATAATTATGACTGTATAAGATATTGCTTTATTTAATTTTAGTTTTTAACTAAGGAAGTTTTGTTTATTATTTAAACTTTTAAAACTTTTAAAAGCTTTTTTTAAAATTTAAAGCGTTCTTTTTATTTAAAAAATTTAAAGATTTTGATCACACAAAAAATAGTTTTTGAAAGAAGAGATCTAAAATTAAAATGGCTCACAGCCAAACAAAAGGAGAAGCAAATAGCAAAAACTTCAGAGGGAATCGGAGGAATGTAGATGATAGATGGAGATCAAATCCTACATGCTGATCCAAAGGACAAAGCCGAAATCAAGGTGGCTAGTGGTCGTGGGAGTAGGAGTTGGAGGAAAATCAAAATGAAAAAGTGTTGAGCCCTATCCTTCAGTAGAAAAAAGAGAACAAAATCCCTTTGAATAACAAACCTCTAGATAAGTGCATTTTAATATTTATCGAAAATGAATCTCTGAAATCTAAGATCACAATATTTAAAGAAAATGCTTATTTATAAAATGGGCAGGGGACTAGCCATCTAAAGGTAGAATTTTGCATTGGTGTTAGAAATAATGGGGTAAGAATATTCTTCTAAAATTGCTCCCCAGGGTTTTCTTTATGGTTGAGTGCTCAAAAAAAGGAAAAAGTGGAAATACTAAATGGAGGATCATACCTTATGGATGGTTTTGGTTTCTTCATAAAAGTTTGGGAGCCAAATTTCAACCCACTAAAATAAGAAGTGGATATAATACCAATGTGGTTAAGACTATATAATCTACCTGTGGAGTATTGGGACCCAAAAACCCTAGTTGAGATTGGGAATAAAATTGAAACCTTTATTACAGAAAATAATGAGATCAAAGTAGGATATTTCAATATATATGCAAGAATTTGCATAAAGGTTAACATTAATGCACCAATGATCGATGAGATAGAGATCAAATCTGATGCAGGAATTTGGAGATAAAAGGTTGAAAATGATGTATCATTGATGAGATGTAAGCTTTGTCAAGCATTAGGTCATCCGGTAGATGAATTCTTCTTGAACAAGAAGGTAGTGTAGAAAAAGGTGAGGGGATTGAGCCACTAAAATTTCAAGAGGAATTCATTGAGGTGGTGAATGTTGGGATGGAGGGTTTTGGAAATGAGAAGAGGAAAAATGAAAAAATATTGGAAAACAATGGAGGTAATCTACGAAAGGCGATAATAGCAAAGGATATTAGTGGGGCCTATATCCCTAGGGATTCCAATTGTAATTGTAGTAATCAAATAGCATCACATTCGACAAAAAAACCTTTGAGATGGTGCTTGAGTTCATTGGGGTTAACCCTCCCAACCAAAAGAAGGATTGTGAAGTGCAAGAACTTGAAGGATTTGAGGAGTATCCCCCAGAAGATGACTTTGACCTAGATATTGATGGAGATGAGGTGGAATCTTTGGAGGAGATAATGTTGGAGCAATAAAAAATGAAGATGAAGAAGGAAAAAATTGGGGGAAAAGGGTAAATGGGAAAAAAACCAAAGAGATTAAAATTGGAAATAGCATGGAATGTTTTAAAGGACAAAGAAAGATGAGATCTAGGAAGGGGGTTTCCCTTCTCAAGGAGACATAAGTATCCTAGCATGGAATATTAGGGGTATGAATGCCTCTAACAAATGAGTGTTGCTCAAGCGCCAAATTGACTTGAGAAAATCAAACATTGTCATGCTACAAGAGACTAAACTTTTTAAAGAGAAATCTACCAAGTTGATGGAGAAGAAGCAATGGAGAGGGGCTTTCTTCATAGCTTGTGGGGCCTTTGATGGGTTGGGAGTTCTATGGAATTCCCTAAAGGTATCTTTAGAGATTATTCAAGACAACAAGGTTTGGCACCTAAGCAAGGTCAAGTTTTTGCCTTAAAATGTCACATTTTTCCTTATCAACACTTATGGCTCGATTGGGGCCCAACAAAAAAGAGAAAATTGGAACCATCTAACTATTGTTATATAACATTTGCAAAATGAGACCTATATAATCAAAAGAGACTTTAAAACCATATTCAAGCAATGAAGAAAAGGTAGGCAGTGTTCCTTGGAATGCTTAGTACTTCAATGACTTAAAAATTCATCTAGGTAAATTTCCTAACAGATATTATTATTATAAATGGAACGTACACATGGTCTAATAGGCACAAGGACAACTTCCTTGTGGTAGAAATGCTAGACAAATTCTTTTTGGATGGTGATTGGACCTTGGTTCCACTCACTAGTAAAGTTACAATTTTTCCCTTATGTGGGTCTACGCAGGCATTGTTTCCAAATAGCTTCGTGTGAGACAACCACTTAAGCACTTTTTAGTCATTCCAATGCTACTTTTAGGAGTTGGTGCAATCAAGGTCAAGGAGATTGATTAAAATAAAAAAACCATAGTGAACTATGCAATTTGGAGACCAAAATTAAATGTGGAGAAGGATTTTATTGTAGCTTATGTAGCTCATTCAAAATGCACAAGTAAATACAATGCTTTAGGAAAATAAAATACTTTTTTAGCAAACCCAATCTAGCTTACAATGCATCGGCAAAACTGGAAAATTACTTTAAAAACACCACTTCAATATGTGTTTCTTGTAGCCTAATTGATTAGTTTTGTTTTTCAACTTCTATTATATGCTTTGTTTTATTCTTTTGTAAACTATCTTCTATTTCATTCTTTTTGCAGAATCAAACTAGTTATTTCAACATTCTCTTTTCTTTTCTCCTTTGAATATGCTCTCTTTTTTGTCAAAATCCATAGTAGGAGATCCAAAATTGAAAAGAGTTTGGATATATCTTAGTGTTGTGGTTCTCAGTCCCTTAGACTATTTGGTTTCGTGGGCGTCATTAAAATATTTCATTCATTTATTCTTCATTTGAACCTTCTGTCATTTTCCATATTTTTTTTGCAATTTTGTTATTGGCATTTTTTTTCTTTTTAAATTGTTCACCATGCCCCTACAAAAAAACTTAATGGCTAAAAAATTATTTTGTCTAGATAAATCCTATTGCTAGGCCTTATAACATTCACATGCATCGCATAGAAGGTAAGGATCTTCTAATAAAAGAAAATGGAACAACCAAGTAGAGATGGAGTAATCCCCATGTAGCCCACAACCAAGTAGAAGATCATGAAAGGATATAAAATACCAAGAAAACTTATGTAAAATAATGCCATGTGGCCTAGTAAATTCAAAAAAACATTTTACAAATGATTATTGATCAAACAAAGCTAAAGAATAATTCACAAAATCCTAAATAGAAAATTCACAGCTTAGAGATACGATATTCTCCATACATTTTCTGTGTATACTTTGTTGTAGCCATGAAACTATAAACTAACACTCTCGCAACTCAAGATTCTTTACTTCCATTGGCTTAGTCATCAGTTTTGCATGCCATCCAATCTTAGATAGAAAAGATTCATTTTGTGATTGACCTTTTTCTATTGAAATTAGAAAATCTTATAATTAATATAACTATAAGTCACACCTTGTTGTGCAATGGGTACGCCAAATAGGTGTGGAAGGTCAAGTAAGAAAAATTGTGGTCTATTTTTTGTGTACATATGTGTAATACATGAGATCAATTAGTAGGAAATTTAGAAAATAATTTTGTTTATGCAATAATGGTCTCGATGGATAAGTTTAGCTTCAAATCAACTATCCATCCACTTAAAGGGATTTAAACATGACTAAAATAAAACCTTTGAATTGGGAAGATAATCAGACTCCATTACCAACTGGATCATGTTATGTTTGTAGTAGGGAGAGGGGGAAAGAGAGGGAGATAGGGATAGAAAGAGAGAGAGATAGAGAGGGGGAAGTGAGAGAGAGGGATAAGGAGATTGAGATAGAGAGGAAGATAGATATATAAATGGAGATGGGGATGGAGATGGAGAAGTAGACAGATATGGAGGGAAATACTAATAGAGAGGAGAGAGGGAAGATGGAAGAGATGGAAGAGATAAATATATAGAGAGGGAGAGAATAAGAGAGAGAGTGATGAAAAGATAGATATATCTAGATAGGAAGTGATTTATAGGGGGAGGTAGAGAATGAGAGTTATAGGGTTAGAGAGAGATGGAGAAATAACAAGATAGAGATAGACAAAGATATGGAAGAAGAAATATGGAAAGATAGAGATAGAGAGGAAAAGAGATATAGATATAAAGGTCTAGGAATAGGGAGAGGGAGAGAAAGATGGAGAGAGATGTATAGATAGAGAGAGAGACATGTCTAGAGTTAGAGGGGGGAGAGGAAGATAGAGATAGATATAGAGGGAAGATGAAGACAAATAGATATAGAGATAGAGATAGACCTAGAGGGAGAGATAAAGATAGAGAGAGATAGGGAGATAGAGATATATAAATTAATCTTGAGAGAGGGAGATAGAGATATATAGGAAGACAGAGAGGGAGAGATAGAAAGAGATATAGTGATAGAGAGATAGAGATATATAGAGATATAGTGACAGAGAGAGAGAGAGATATAACGAGATATAGAGAGAGGGGGAGAGGGAGACAGAGAGAGGGAGAGAGAAATAGGGGGAGATAGAGGGAGAGAGAAAGAGGGAGATAGATATATGGGAAGAGAGAGAGAGAGAGAGAGAGAGAGAGAGAGAGAGAGGATTATCTGGAAAGAGAAGGGAGAGAGTGAGAGAGATATAGGGATAGGGATAGGGATGGAGAAACATGGATTGTGTGTGTGAGAGAATGAGATAGAGATAGAGAGGGAGAGATAATAAATTGATAGAGATGAAAGGAGAGAAATAGAGAGGATAGAAGCAAAGTAGAGAGATATATAAAGATGGAGTGATAGGGAGAGAGGTAGAGAGAGGGACAGAGGGAGAGATAGAGAGATAGATATAGTGGGAAAGATAGAGGGGTAAGACAAAGAGATGTAGGGAGAGGTAAGGAGATAGAGATAGGGGAGAGACATAGAGAGGAAGATAGAGATACAGATGGAGATGGAGATGGAGATGGAGATGGAGATGGAGTAGATCTTTCACATATTTAGTTTACACATTTCCTAATAAATGTGGCTTCTAGGGGAAATTGAAATATGTTCCAAAAAAGCTATAAATAGAGAAGTGATAGGATCAAATAAAATATGCATCCACTTATAGGGATTTGAACATGACTGAAACAAAAATTCCAAATCAAGAAGATAATCAAGATCAATTATAAATAGGATCATGTTATGTTTTCAATAGGGGGAAAGGGAGAGAGGGAGAGGTAGGGATAGAAAGAGGGAGATATAGAGGGGGAAGAGAGAGAGAGGGGTAAGGAGATATAGATAGAGGGGAAGATAGAGATAGAAATGGAGATGGAGATTGATAGGATCATTTATTTGTTAAAAGAAAAATTATCTTCAAATCCCATCGTGCATTAAGTAATAGAAATAGATTGATGAGCATAGGGATTTATTGCATGATGAATTAGCACTCAATGATCTTTGAAAGACCAATAAAACCCATTTATATGTTATCATGTTTTTCTATCTTTTTTCATAAATATACCCTTCAAAAAAGTATCTCGACTTTACTTTTATATGGTAGGGAGTTGGAGTTATCATTTCAAGTGGGCTCTATCTATCTTTTAGACCCCTAAAGAATTTATGTCTATCTTTTAGAAAATTAGTTGTATTTAAATAGTGAGAATGGTTATTTATTTTGTATTATATCATTTATCAAGGGTTAAGTTTTGGTATGATTGATCTTTATTTGACCCTAAATAATTTTGATGGGTTGGATTATTTACTTGTGATGGATTAACCAAATGATAATTCTGATTTAGATATATTCTCTCTCATACTGTTATAAATTAGAGACTATTTAATTCCCTTTCGTGTCCTCCAGTTAAGGATGTACAATGGAGGGTTGGTCTTAATTAATTAATGGAGGTAGTGGTATGTCAAGAGGTGAATGGAGGTGAAGGTATCACTATGGAAGTTATTTCAGTATGTAGTTTGGGAGAGAAGTGCCTTGTGTAGGAGTTTGGCAGAAAATTGTCATATAAAGAAGTTTTAGAGAGGAAAGTTGTCTTTTTTCATGTGACTGCAAACTTTACGATCATTGAGAATGGTAGTGGTGGAAGGAGAGATGTGGGAGATGTTTGCAACATCAAAGGAGAGTGACCCGTTGTAGGAAAACATGATAAAGTGTTGGCTAGTCTTGGTAAGCTCATCATTTCTCCCAATTTGGATATGTTAGCAAGATCTAAAAGAGGAAGAAATCAGATTGACTAACATTGCTATCTTTTAGTTTTTATAGATACTAACTTTCTTTTGTCTAGAAAAATAGTTTACGACTAGCTAGTAAGGTTTGGAAAAAAGCTAAGATTGTATATTATTTTTTGTTGAAAGATTCAAAAAGGCTTATTTATTATTTATTTTTAAATGTAAGAAAGAATCTTCAAAAATCAATTTTGGGTTGTTGGAAAATTTATGTTTAGGATTCTACCTTGATTTCTAAATATCAAAGTAGAAGAAATATTGGATTGTTCAATCCCAAGATGGGTGGAGGTGTAAAACCTTGCTCTCTCAACTATGGAATTTTATCTCCTAGTTGTTGAAACCAATAGGTGAGGTCCTCTGAACTAAAGAGATGAGGGTTACTCTCTCTCATCTGAATGTTAGGGTTCTCATTTCCCTCAAATCGATTGTGGAAATCGTTGAAAATTTGGAAATTAACCTAGATAATGAAAAGAGTGATTACTTGCAATCTTGAATGTTTAGGGGGTCCCAACAAAGAAAGAATTGCTCAAGGTTGTCAAAAAAGGTGAAAAACCCTATAAACAAAAGTGATAGTAGAATCCTTGAAGAGTAAGGTAGGAGTAAATTTGTTTCAAATGTAGATAAAAATATTCATGTTGATGAGTACATGATTATACTGAGAGGGGGGATGAATCGGTATAATACAATCTTTTAATTTTTGAACTTAACAACCATAACAATATCAATTATACAATATAATTCACATAAGATCTAATAATTATGCAACATAAGAGAAACACACGATTTGCGTGGAAACCCTTATGGGAGAAGACCATAGCAAAATATTGTTTTTAAATAAAACTCTCTTACAAACTTCGTAGGCACAAAATCACAAGAGATACCAATCCCCTCAGTTCATAGGCACCAACCTATTGGAGACACCAATCCCCACAATTTGTAGGCACCAACTTATTGGAGACACCAATCCCCATAATTTGTAGGCACTAACCTATTGGAGACACCAATCCCCACTACTAAACACCAACTTAGCAAGAGACATCAATCACTCCTTTAGAAAGCACCAACTTCCAAAACAAACTTCCACCCTCAATGTTGCTTATTCAGTGGATGATGGACAATTCAATCTCCTTCTTGGATTTCTCTTTCAACAAATGATATGTACATTTAATAACTTCACAAAATATTCACAACTCTGCTCTATTCTTCTTTTTGTAATTTGCATTTATTATAAATAAAGATCTGCACATATTTTCATAAAGATCTACACATATTCATCATATATATCTACACATATTCTTCATTTATATTTACATATATTTCTCATATATATCTGCACATATTGTTTATAAAAAATTCCTCATATATATTTGTGCATGTTCTTTATAAGTATTTGCATTATCATCTCTTCTATATTTTCATTAACTCCTCTTCTAATATATAGATTTGTAGGTGTTAGATATGTCCTTTTTCCCACACCCCTTCTATCAATTCTTATTATCCTTTTATATCTTTATGCCTTTACATGAACTAAGACATCCCTTAGAAGAGAGATGATCTTTTGAATATGCATGACCTTTTGTTAAGAACCTTACCTTAATTCCTATTTCAATCACTACCTTTTCTAAACTAAACTTATACCTTTTAAAACTTTATTCATATAGCATGAATTGTCGCCTTTAGAAAATATATTCATTTTTGTTCATTATTAATGATTGATCTTTAATTAATAATTTAATTTATAACTTTCATATCATCAAGGGAGTCAGCCAAAAAAATATTAACTTGCATCCTTTGTAAATTAAAACTAGATCACTCCCTTGTTGCATATCCTTAGTAATATGATCGTTTCTCTTTGTATATTAATCACTGCTCATTTTAACATTATTTTTTTGATATATTAAATGTTTCCTTTTTAATCTTTAATTGATGCTCTATTAATCACAAACTTGGGCACTTAAATCATTATATATCTTGGTTAAACTAGGTTTATAATTGACATGGTTTTGTTCTACTTCCCTATCATCATTAGATTCATCATCACTTTCTTTGTTTCCATGTTCATTAGGATGCTCTATATTCCACAATTTGTTAAACTCTTTATCTTCTTCGTTATCTCCATACTCTGCAAGAGCTCTTGGATCACCTATCTCCTTCCTCATAGACCAAAAGACAATATTTTTTTTATCGTGACCAATTTTTATCTGTAACTTCCTTCTCTAGAGAACCTGTAATTTTTACTCTACTAGATGGTTTATCACCTTTTTCATAAAAAATGTTGTATGTCTTGATTGTCTTTCGATGCAATGCCACAATTTATGCTGACAATTGTTCAAAATAAATACCATTCTCAATAGCACTTTTCTCCATTGATATTTTGACCTCATCCCAAGAATCCTTGTTTCTCAAGTTTTCAAGCAAGGGTTTACCTTGATGTTGAATTCTACTTGCAACATTCTTATTGGCCACAATCATTGATTTAATGATGTCACATGGATCATACTGCCAGTGACTGATAGCATCAAAATCAAAAGATTATGTGCCACACTAAATTCTTTTCTCTCGAATGTGAACCCTCCACATGAAAAAGGTAAAGAAGGAAATAAGGTCTTCTTTTGCGGACTGAGAAAGTGTAGTTCATCAGCACTCTGCATCTACCTTACATATTCCAATGCAAAAACCCTTTCTATCAAATGTATTGGAAGTTTGTATGGATGTAATCCCAATCCATAAAATCTTAGCACAGTATATTCTTCCATTAAGTACCAATCAGCCAATTGTATTTGTTTTCCTAGTTGAATGCAGTTTCTACATGGCATAGGCAATCTAGGCATTGGAGTATTTGTAATTGCTTGATGCAATGGAGCCAAAATGTAGTCTACAAAATTACCGTAGTTCCTTTGAGAATCATGCATCCTTATCTCAGTGGTCCATTCATATACTGGAGCCATTTTCTTTTCCTCAGCATTACTATAGGGCTAAATCTGAAGCTTGTTGGTCTAAAGCATTCCTCTAAATTTGAATAGAAAAAGATAGCACAAGTAGGTTGTGAACCTAAATGTCTTGGTGGAACTTGCTTTAATCATTAAAAATTGTTTATGCATGGATTCTACAATGTGTTGAATAAAATTATATTTGACATGTTGAACACCATAATGGATATTATATACCATTTCAAAGAGACTTGCACCCATTTCCAAATTGCTATCCAGACCGAGGCAAAATGCTAGCATGGAAATAGAATCTTGAACCCATGGTTTAAAAATATCCAGATCATAAGGAGGCTTATGTTCACCTTTCAATTTGTTTCTATCCTGAACTATTTTATTTAAGAAAGCATTTTTCTCCATTTCTTCCACTGCTTCATAATCACTAGCAAGCTTTTCTAGGTTAATGTGGTTGTTTCCAAATTCTTCAGTTGTAAACCCCAACATTTTTCCAAGTTCTTCTGCATTAATGGATAAAAATTCTTCTTTGCTATCTTTATTAACAATTGTTCTTTTGTTATCATCATAATTTTGGGCACAGACCATGATAAATTTTGGGCAAGGGAAAACCTCATGTAGCATCATGCGTGCTAATCCAGTTACCCATGGTGCACTGATACTATTAACTTACATTTACTTTGCAGCCTTATTCTGAAATGAAATTCTAAGTTCTGACGTATGCCTACCATAGATTTCAAGATCATAAATATCATGGTACCCATAAGTGAAACATGGGGTTTTAAGCAATTTTGCATAATGTATTTTTTTATCGGACATTGCTCTAGTGGTATTGGTGGTAGACATGCTTATACAATGTGAAGTTGTGAAATTTGAATTCCCTAATACCTATTAGTCCTCCTTATTTTTTCTTAATTCTTAAGTCTCTAAACCCAAACTTCAAAGTTTGACAAAATAGGATTTTAAGAAATGTCAAACGATGAAACGTAGCCACGGGAATTCTTTCACTTAATTGGATTCTGAGTCCTAACTCTTGAAAGGATTAATGCTGACAGTCGTGGAAACTGGAATGCATTTGTTGGAAGTGGAACTGTGGAATCCAAAACAGGGTGGTGCACTACAATGAGCAATTTGAAGAGTGAAGACTGAAATCTCCCCATGTGTTGACCCTCTCACTTAAAAAAAACTCACTTGACACTTAGTAGTACAAAGTGCTTTAAATGCTTTTTTTCTCGAAATTGGAACATTAAAGTGAATGAAACATCTTAGGTCTACAAGTTGCAAATTGTTAACCATTGATCTTTCTAAATCTAACAGTTATAGGGTGATTCTGGAGGTTTAAGTTCACAAGCCTATCACTTTGTGCATTTCATTTCGGAATGCAACTACAACCATACATCAAATGTTCATCGAACGGTTGAAACTTGAGTAATTTATGATATTAACTTAAAACAATAAACATGACACATGTGTTTTAAAGTTGTTTTAAAATTTTGTGCTCTAGGATTGACATCAAGGCCAAGGGTCCAGTAACTTATCGTTGCAAAGGACTTAAAAAAATGAATAATGGTATTGGGAATCGGGGGAGAAGGTCAACAAAAAATCATAAATCAATAACGACAAATTTTTAGTGTTTATAATGTTTTTTGTCAATTTTATGACAACTTTCCTTTTTAATTTGTATTGCTTTATGTTTTACTTTTGAATCTGCATGCAATTATTTCTTCTTAAATAGATATACCACAAAAATATACCACACTTTGATTTTATGATCAATGCAAATTGTAGAAATTTGTGTGACGAGATCCATATTGTAGCCTACATTGCATCCATAAACAAATTTGAAATCTCATACTCATAGTCCTTCCCCCATTCCTAATAAAATTCAATACCATCGGCATCAGCCTAACAATGCTTTATCGGCGGAACCCCCATCACAGCCCCGCCGATGGCCCGAGGAAAATAGCTCACAACCTAGTATCATTGTAAAAATACTCTATCGGGCTGACTCATAAGGCACTCTCCCCGATTTTTTCTGGGGTTGGGGCCCTAGCTCGGTTGGCTAAATCTTTCCTGTTGCAGGAGGTTGGTCACGAGGTCTAGTCTCCCCCACCCCCGTGGTACCAGAGGGCGTGTCGCACTAGCACCACCGGTCACGTTAAAAATTTTACCAAGCGCATTGTAGTTTATAGGGGGTCGTGCTACCCGATTCCTACAGTCTAATAATAATAATAAAAAAAAAGGTGCTCTCCCCGATATACCGATAGAGTCAACAAAAGTAAGCACATCACTGTAACACATAAACATCGGTGGAACGAATGATTGCACTCCCCCGATGGCCTGATATAACCATGAGTTATGAAGTGCATATTGCATAAAGTATATTACTTAATTTCTTAAAGGAAAAAAACTGATTTAAATATATTAATAGACACAGAAGTTCTGAACTCAGAAAATAACTCTTTACTGTAGGTGTAAATGAATAACGAAGAATAACACAACACAACCATTTATTTTATTGCAACTGAATTTCAATGTCACATTATTACATATATTTTTAAAGACAAGTAGTTGTAGAGCATGCAAGCTCCTTTTTTGTATAAATTACATATGTCAGTGTGTCACTTTACATAGACATAATTTAATAATTTATTCTAAGTTGTTGCTCGTAACAATGGATTACAAATTGATTCCAATTTCTAAGCTTTTGTTGGTAACAACTTAATACAAATGTAACTCTAAAAATAAATGCATGATTCCAAGCTTCTGCTCGTGACAACGTAATACAAATGTGGCACTGAAAATAAATGCAAGGGATTTGCCAACTGGGAAAGGTGGTTCCAATCATTCTGGGGAAATGGGAGTTGTGAAGATACAAAATGTACTTATCCCCTTTGAGAACCAAATTCATGTAGAAAATGTAATACAAATTTCTCTTTGAAAATAAATGCATGGGGCTTGCTAGGTGAACCATGCTGGAGAATAGGGAGTTGTGAAGATACAAAAGGAGTAGTAAATCTGCTCCCATCTTTTGCACACAGCTTCCATGCACTAGTATAGCACTTATATCTATCAGAGCTCCTCATCCTGGTTCAAAACCTATCTGAGAAGTCAGGTTAGCCAAATCAACTTCTTTCCAATTCCTCCCATTCTGAACTTGAAGGAAATTCATCTTTTATTGATTACTCTGTAACTACATAACTGTAGGCAGGAGAATTTACAGTATCCCCAATAATATTGCATCATTTTCTTCATGAATCCTTATTAACCCTAGAAAATGAAAACCCTTATGACACTATCCACTATTGACTATCCTTATTTATGGGCCACCAGTGCCGCTACCAGCCTGAGTATAATGATAATCATAATTCATGTGTAATTAAAATGTTTAATTTGATTGACGTTTGGCTACATGCAAACTGTACCTCAAGCTGACACGCTGTCAAAATCACCAGTGCCACTCAAACGATATGAAATCATTACAAATCTTGCTTCATTAAAGCTATGATCTATCTAAGAAATTGCTTTGGATGTTCATATCACATATGGCATTAATTTCCACCACTACTAGCACTAGCAATACGATAACCACACTTTCTTCAAAAATACTGAGAATTTCAATTAAATGAAATGTACAACATCGAGGCATTGAAAAGACAGAATGAGTGATGAGCGATGAGCCTTGATCTTGGCACATGTTTGTATCTAACAATTCTAGTGTTATTCATGAGGTTCCAATTCACAAGTCTAGTGCTTCAGATATTTACTTCTAGAATGCAACTACAGTCGTCCATCAAAAATTCATCGAACGATTGTAGTTAGATTGATTTGCGCTAAAATCTAGCTACAGATATGGAATATCCTTCACACTATTATAAATTATTTTATAAGGTTGATAATTCAGCCTTGTTTGGCCTATACATCCTTTGTGTAAGACATTCTTCCTAGGAAGTCCCTCTTTTAAAATAAACATTTAATTCACCACTTGAATCTTGGTACGGTTTCCATAAGGCTATGGGAGATTTTGCTACAAATAGGGGTTGTTGTGCTCATTTTTCTCAAATTGGTTTAGCGCTCTTGAGAAACACCAAGGGGCAATGGAGACTCCTTTGTTTATGAATTCCATGAAGCAGTAGAACACTTTCCGTGGTGAAATCACCAAGAAATGACTAAAAGGGATAATGGTGTCCAAGCACCCACTGGTGCTCCAGGTGGTGAAGGGTGTTTTGGGCCTAGAATTTCTACTAGCTATCCACAAGCTCGAGGGGAATTCAGAAATACCCGCCATGTTTCTGGCAATGCTCGTGTACATGGGTGTCTCAAAAGCTCGGGGGAAGAAGCTATGCCAAATGATTTTTCAACACTCTATGTTGGAAAATATCGACACAACACTGGACAACATCGACAAAAATTTCATGACCCCTTTGCCACTTCACTACTACAAGGATCCTAGGAATGAATGCTTGGTACCAAAGTTTCCCCTTGTGCGCTTGTTGGACCATGCAACTCTCAAAAACTAGTGGGGGGAGATTGACAAGCGTATTGACTTTCTTATGCATGCGACTGACATTCTCAAAGACCGATCGAAGGATTGGGTGAAGGCATTTGTGGTGGCCGAAGCTCTCAACGGGGAAAGGTGGTCTTCAGATGAGGAGGATTGGAAGCTAGGCATTGGTGAAGAATGGGTAGCGAATGACACTAGGAGCTGGGAGGAATGAGCAAACCATCTTGCCCATAGTGCCTGCGATGGTGATTTTTCGATGATTCTAAATGCAATCAAAGCCAAGAAGACCATTGAGGTTGGGTGTAGCAATGCATAATCTAGTGTCTAGGGAAGGTCGTTTTTGTTTGTGATGGTTTGTTTGTAGTTCATACTCTGTATAAGTGTCCATGTCAGTCCGTTAAATATTTGGGTTTTTAATGTTTTTTTGGAAATGAAGGAATGTACAAACTCTTTTTGATTAATACAGGGTGCTACCCCATATAGCAGCTATTTAACTATAAAAAAAACATGTGCTTAAGAGGCTCCTTTAGTATTTCCTTAATATTTTGCACTGATTTTTATCAGTGATTCAGTAACACTAGTTCCTTAATATTTCGCACCTTGCTATAGTTCCTTCGACGGTTCTGATAGTTCCTTAATATTATTTTAGTTGTTATAACTAAATGATTTAATAAGTAATAAAATCTCAACCATTGATTTCTGGAAATCTAACGGTTCTAGTGTTATTCCAGAGGTTTCAATTCACAAGCCTAGTGCTTCAGAGATTTACTTCCAGAATGCAACTACAGTCGTCTATCAGAAATTCATCAAACAGTCATAGATTATATTAATTTGCACTAACATCTAGCTTCAGAAATTATAAATATGTTGACACTTGTTCGCATTCCGGACTCTTTATCAAGGAATTTGAATGTACAGAAAATATGTCCCGAAATTTGATATTTTAGCCAACCGCATTGATTTTTTATTGGCATATCTGTTTATTTCGCCACTGAAATTTTTTATTAGTTTGAGATTATGTTTAAATCGCCAATGAAAATATTTTTTTTGCTTTGAAAAAAGGTTTTGTTCACCAACATTTTTTTTTTTGTTTTGAAAACAGGGCTAATTCGCCAACGAAATTTTTGTTTTCATTTGAAAAAAGGTTTTAATCGCCAATGAAAAATATTTTGTTCATTTTAAAAAATTTGGAATTCGCCACGATTTTCCATAGACTTTTAGCGATTATAAAAGATTCGCCAATTGGGATTTTTTTCTTCCTAAAAAATGAAAAAAATTGCCAATAAAATTAATATTTTTATCGGGAATTATACAAGATTCGCCATGATTTTGCACCTTCGCCGAGGGGGGGTTTCTTAAAGTTTTCCCTGGTCAAAGGAAAAGGTGGTGCTACCATTCTATTAAGAGATTATTGGGTGGCAATGGTGGTTGATAAAGGAGTTTCTCCTTGTAATAGGGTTGTTTGGTTCACCTTTGAAAAATATGGGCTTGATTTTGGTATCTACTTTATCTATGCTCCCAATGAATATAAATAAAGATGCTTGTTGTGGAATTGTATTTTGTAACATCCACCCTGTTACATCCCATCTCATTGTTACCAAATTACTTTTACCTTCACAAGTAAATATGATGATGAATGAGAATCATGACTTTAATATGTTCAATAGGAGAATGAAATACTAAAATATGTATTATGATGTTATTTCTTTTGAAAGAATGAATATGCTTTATATTGATGAAAAATGTGATGGATGAATATGTAATGCAATATGAATGTGTTAATGTTTTGGTGATGCATATATATATATATATATGAAAAAACTAACTACCTTTATGATGTACTAGTTGAATGCAAGAATTGGCTCAAACCTCTGGGAGAGAGGGGGAGTATCACTCAAGAGAGGAGCTTGGTCTGGTAACCCTTTTTGAGCCTAACTAAGATTCACACACTCACATCCTAGATTGGTTTACGAGAGTTAAGTCTGTCGGGATTGGGAAAATTCAGTCTTCTTGTGCATAATTTATAAGAGGTTATGATTCTATTATGTGGATGTTCGTGAATGAGGTTAAGTGATTGAGTCTTTATGTTGAATTAAATTTCTTCTTCTTTATATGTTAACACTTATAAGTTAATAGATGAAGTATATACCAGGATTGCATAAATATATATATGTACATGTCCTTGATAACCCATATGCATGGGAGTACCGATTGGATAAATGAGACATATAAATATATATGTATGCACTTCAAGTATATACATTGATTGATGAATATGTGAGTAAGTCTTTGTGTCAAGTGAAAGTCCTTCTTCTTCATGAATTTACGTTTATATATTAATTGGTAAATGTATAGACATGGGATGTATATATAATGATAACTTGTGCATATAAGTGTATATGTGCATGCATATACATAAGTAGAAATACTTATGTGTGCCCATGCACGGATAAATTGTATGCAAGAAAATATCGATGGATATAAAGGATATAAATATATATATGAATGCCTCATGTATATACATTGAATCAATGAATATATATAAAGATATATTTTACTGTGGATATTAGTATATCAAAATATGTAAATAATATATATATATATATGTACATATTAACATATATGTGTGTATCTATAATTATCGATAAATATGTTATTATATATATCAAAGAATAACTTAAATGTATATATAATTTATATATATATATAAATTATATAATGAAATAAATGTATTTTAAAATGTGTGCAAAGTATAGAAGGGCGCAAATATATCACGCCTCTCAATATATAATGAAGCTTTAGTTAAAAGCCAACAAATAAAGACCATTATATGTAGTGCATGAACCATATAGAGTGCAGATTTTAAGACCAAATTGTGCGGCGATTAAAAGTAACAATAAGGCATGTAAAATGCACATGTTTGATACATGATAAAGTTTGGTTTATAAGGCATTTTCTAAAGCTGCACATAAGAGAAAGAGTCTATGTTGTGCTTGAATGAATAAGGTGCATAAGTAGTGTTTGGTGCAGCCTTTAAAGGAATATAACCAGTGCATAAAGAATATAAGACCAAGTCAATACTACGCATGGGATGGGATAAAATGCAAGAAATGCTATGATATAGTGTTTAGTTATTAGTAAAGGTGAATGATGATTATTAAGTGTTTGAGAAGTGTAAAAACAGTGTTGATATGAGGAGTAAAATGTTGCATTTAAAGTGTTGTTGGAAATAGAGCCAACACATAGTAGATGAAAGGAAAAGTTCAACACCTTGTATAGTAAACAAAAGCAATAGGAGTCTTCTAAATCCAACGTGCAACATGGAGACTCATTCAAGAATAAAATTGGTAGCATCATGTGAAGGAATTTGAATTAGGAAATTTATTATAAGCCTGTTGTTCCATATATTAAGTTAACTCAGTCATTTAAATGACGAGGATTGTGTGTTGCAAACTTGTGAGTTAACTTGGTAAGTTGTTGCATGAGGTTAGAAATGTAGAAAAAATACTAACTTGTTTGTAGCCTTCGATTGCTCACAAATTAGTATAAATAGAGGTGCTCATTCTACCAATTTCTACACTTATCAATTTGATTTTCTTGTGTTATTTTGTTACAATTTTTGTGCAAATTGAGTTGAGAGTTTGTGAGTGAGCGAGTTATTTTGTTTACTTTGTGATCGTTGAGAGAATTGGTGAGAGGTTAGAGTGAGAATTAAGTTAATATTGGAGGAAGTATCAAGTGGGCTTGAGGATTTGAGCTAGGAAGGAAGTTTGTTCAATTGAAGATTTTATCAGAAATGCTAGTATCTATACCTTTGTCTTTTATGTTGGAAAGGTTAAATAGATTTGATTACTATGTTGGAAAGGAATGGTTTTGAATATGTTGTGATACTTGTTTATGCTTGCATGTTCTTGGTTGTTTCTTGCTTCGGTGGAACCTATCTATTGGGTTAATACCTCTTTATACCCTATATGGGAATTTATATGATGGTGTTTCTATTTAGACTTTACGTAGTTAGTCAATACTATAAGTATGTAGAATGAAATGTGAAATGAGGAATATATCAATGTATTGAGGGAACTTGGTGTTGTCAATTTATTATGCTAGGTAAACCATTGTGAATAATGAGGTTAGCAATGCAATGGTAATGATGGTATGATAGACATATCGATGTAGATATGATGTGATGTCATGCAACCATATTGATAATCTATACTTTATTGATCACTTGATCGTTACTTTACTTTGATTGAAACCCTAGGTTGAGAATAACCTATTTTGGTAGGATTGTTTACTTGATTATTGATTGAAGCAAATAGGTTGGGATTAACCTATATAATTATATTGTTCACTTGAATGATGACTTTATTTTTTATTGAATTCTTTTATTGTTGAAGGTTATGCTTTTGATTGAGGTTATTTATTGATGAGATTATATTTCGATGAGAGTCATTTATTGTTGAGCTTGTACACTCTTTAATGGATACTTTTAATGTTGAGATTATACTTTTGAAATAGAGTAATTTAATGTTATGTAACATTATATTTATCTGTGTGAATAATTGGTAAGATAGAGGTTGCTCTTAGATAATTGTAGGAATATCATTTGGATATGAGTTAATGGGAAGGTTATTCCTAGGGTTAGGATAAATCCACGACAAAGGGGATAACCTTAGAATAGAATACTAATGGTCAATAAAAATTTAGAAATTAAATGTTATGATTTAGAAGACCTCACTCGAAGTTATTAGGTGATAAATATTTGGCCAAAGTAGTGTAGGTAGCCACTGTCTACCCTCTTAGTTCACTATGTGATCCAATATTACATTCTAGGTTGGGGAAATCATACATGAGGTAGTAGACATTATGGTAGCTCTAGATATGTACGACACATCACTATGCTCACAAAAAGCTATTTGAAGGATGAGGTTACCAAACCAATCTCTTTTTTGAAAGGAGGTCCATCTTACCAAGTTTGGTAGATGTGTGGGGACTGCAATTAGTCCATGGTTGGCAAAAAATCACTTGAGTGATGCTTCTCCTCATGTAGTTGGCGGCCAAGATTTGGGAGAAGGACATTCTGGACCATTGGTATTTCTAATTCAAGAATTGAAGATGTATGTGCCAGTATTGGGGGAAAGTAGAAGGTATGCACCAAGGAAGGGGGACATTTATAATGTGTGCATCAATACTAGAATATTTGTATTAGTTTGTATTTCTAGTTCATGTCATATTGTTAAAGCTACGTAGATAATCATGTATCCATCTATATGGAAATTGTAAATGTGAAATGTTATCTTCAATATATTTATGTAAAGTTAAATCATACTTATACTATTCGAATGATTCTTTGATTATGCAATGGAAAGTTTGGATAATAATATATTTCAAATGATGCATTTATTATTCAATAGAAAAGATTTTTTTTATGGCTCGTAATGCTAGTAGCATAATTATCCACTTGTGGGTAAAACAGTAAAATTACTAGGTAAAACAATGGGCATGTTACACACCCAAAGTTCCCTGGATTCTT